>CAXHSM010000004.1:0-600000 GCA_964019185.1 Maratus speculifer
ATTCTGATTACAGGGTACTGTGTGCAATGTTGTTTGTCATATTTTCTGAAAAAAATATTATTTTATATTAAGAACTCTGAAAATTATAATGGAAAAACTTGGAAGAATTTGGGACCATTTTTATAAAAACCTTAATTACTCTGCGAGTGCGCATGCTATATGCATAAAGATGAACACAGTGTATTAAAATAAGGCATTCAATCATAATCTAGAGTTTGAGCGCTTTTGCTACATTAGTTTTGACAGGGTTATTCAAAAGATATTCATTCTTTTTTAATTTGTTGACGGTCCCCTATGGCGTTTCGGTAAAAAATTTTCACGGAGATGTATGACGTATACTATTATATTTATACACTAAGAGTTTCGAGATGATTCCTCATGTATTTTTCTAGATATTTAGTAAAATGTCTAAAATCGCAAGTGTCCCATAATCAATGGCAATATAGTGTATATTTCACTTGAATTTTCTTCTGTATATTAGAGAAAATTTGCGCCCTTTTTACACTGAAGATCGTACGCTTAACGTTTAATGCTACCGAAATTATTATGCTTTAAAATTTAAGCTTCTGGCGCTATTAACACCGTTCTTTTTAATTATATGGTTATTATTGTTTTTTATTTTTATTTACTTATCGTTATCGGTAATGGATTAATGGTATAGGATTTACACAAAAGCTTGACCAACATCCGTCAACTTATGTCACAGTCTAACTGAATCTAAAACTTGATGAAAATCTTTCTTGAGATAGAGCTACTAATGAAATCGTAAAAAATGCAGCAAAGCAGAGCCACATATTGGGTGATTTACACTAGAAACGAATCAGCGTCAATTTATATCAAGGCATAGCTGAATCTGGAATTTTATTAAATTCCGTATGTAAATAGTTGAGGTAGAGTGCCTCTAAATTTGAGTCACATGCAGTCTGACATTTTCTAAAAACAGTCAAATTGTCAAATGTTCAGGAATCTAGTCGATAATCAGAAGTCTAATTATTTCATGAATCCAATATTTGTGAGATTAGAAGAAAGTAACCAGAACAAAAAGTCATACATCAGGCATAGATTATAAAATATTTTCCAATGCAAATAGAATATTATTAAAGAATACAAATTTTTCACACAATGAAATTAATTCTAGTCCGTCCTGCAATATATTTTTTTAATTTTTTTCATGTGCTACTTTAAAAATTAAAATAATTCTTTGCTCATCTTCATCTATAGAAAACATATAGAAGTGCATTTCATTCATCCTTTTTTAATTGCACTATCAATTTAATTGCACTATGCTTTTTCTTTAGATCATAATGTAATGAATTTTATGAGTGTCCCGGTAAATGAGTTATAAATCCCACTTATTCTTTGCTTCTAAGAAAGCGTGTTTTAGTTTCACCCCATTGGTACATATATTTTTTACTGAGTAAGAAAGATGGGAATAAAATTTTTCAAATAAATTTTCTTCGTAGACCATAATGTTACGGAATTTTGTGTGTCCCTATAAATGTAAACGAACACTAAACAAAAAATAACTTCATTTTCAATACCGAAAATTTTCTAGTATACCTCAATAACATACAAAAATGTCATGTCAATCCGAGTATATTTACGAGAGTTAGAACATGATCAGTTCAGATGGCAGGCAAATAGTTAATCAGATAAATCGAATTAATAAACACTTTTCAATTATGTTTGAAACAACTTTTAAACATTTGATAATTGTAGCTTACTTTAGAGAGAAAACAAGTTTTTCCAAAAAGGCAATTTTTAAAAACTTCCCATTAATTAATTAATTACTCATTTATTAATTCTCATTACTTTTTTTTCAGGAAGTTGAAAACGTTATTGTGTTTATTTACTTCAAATTAGACTTAAAAGTATAATTTAAAGCGTATGCGTTTTTTGAAAGGAAAAGATTCAATTTTACGAAATGTATAATGTGGATCAACGATTTCATCTCGACGAGAAAGCCACGTCTTTGGGAAATTCATCCTGAACTCCGCCTTAATAACCATTTCCATCCCGTCAGATTTCCTTACAGCATCACACGCTATTATTTATCAGTCACTTTCAGTTCCAGACTCATTTTGTCCCTGATGATGTTCGTAACTATTATGTACCCAGACGAAGGAAGAGTAACATTTTGTCTGAACATCAGCTCCGCAAGATGTCAGTGACCACCGGAACGCATATTAGCTGCGACCGTACCACGTCTAGAGGAACAAAATGAAAGGAAAAAAAAAAATGCAAAAGAGACGTCTCATGACAGTAATGTTTGTTTTCTGAGAGAAAGTAAAGTCCGATCTCAACAAAGAAACTCTCTTAGTAAGAAGCTCTTATTTTTTTCCGCCAACAGAAGGTCAAGGTTTTTGCTTTCAAGGAAAAACAAAAACCATAAAATAACGCTCATGCACAGATTACAAAATATTTTTTCAAAATTTTAGCATATTGGTATTATTACCAGAAAGGTACACTTTAAAATTAATTTCTATGTTTATGGACAGCCAAGTTAAAGAATAATTTAGCATATATAAAAAACTCTTTTTAAATTGCTTTGAAGATATCAAATTCCATACCAGTAATCGCCAATATCATTAGTTTTGTAAAAAATTACAGAGTGTTTGTCTGTTCGTTACTGATAATACTAGCATCTACGTAGTTAGTTATGCCATATTTTAGGGTGATTGAAGAATACATTAAATTTCTCATCTTTCTCCAACTTCATAAACTTACTTATAATTTTTTAAAGATAAAAATCATAAATTGTGCTATGAAACGAGCATATTTATGCAAGCTTTTCAGAGGATATACACTAATTGATAAACATAACTAACATGCACAATCAATGAGCCGAATCTATTGGCACTAAAAAATGATTCATAAATACTGTGAATGCATGTGTGCAAACAAATTTATTCATGGGCGTATATATTCTTCAAAAAGTTGCATATCCTTCTAATTACAATGGGGCTGAACATATTTTATCCTCCAATTCATGCGCAGTCTCAAAATAAAAACACAATGCAAATTAATGCAGTTTTTACTCACATAATTATTGAACTCTAACTATCACAAGTATGTGTGAACTTAACAAATATTAAGAATCCTGTCTGACAATAATTCCATATGACAGCAGCAATGTAGTCTTAAAATAAGGGTATAAACTACAGGTAGATAATATATGTTAAGAAAGTATTATATATATAAAACCCCTCCGTGTACGACGATTCCGGGGTCAACCCATCCACGAGAAAAAGAAACTTATTGCAATTGCGTCCACGTTAGGCTTAACTATTCCGAGCCATTCACAAATATTCTAATTGTTCAACTTATGAAAATATACATGCAAAAGATTTATTCATTACGCATTTTCTTTAAAACCTACAAAACCTGTTTAATTATAATGTTTAAGTTCTAAATAAAACAACCAGCAATTACGAAAAAGAACAAACAATGTAAACAAGTTAATACTGTTGCCATTTAAGAATGACAAATTCCGTGAATGAATCTTTAGAATGACTCCATTGTAACATCACGACTCAGGAATGATTAGGTGCGTTCGGGAGCTCAGGCGCGTGTTCAGGAGACAGGTACATGGAGTGAATATTACAGCGGATTTAGTACTCGGAAGCAAAAATCCCTGAGCTCGCGCGCGCAGCGCGTGTGTTCCCGAACACGCGCTGTTTACTCTTTATTGTTTTCATTTGTTTCCGATCTTATAAGGAAAGGGCAGCTGACGTCACTGTGGACGAATTGCTGTGGATAAGGGAGAAAAACCAGTCCGTTCTTTAACGACTGACACTGTACGGATGAACTCCGGGAATTTGATTGGTCTAAGTTTGCCATTGCATAAGTAAGTATGATATGATTGGGCTACGTCGTCAAGATGATTCCTACAATGATCGCTATGACAAAAAATGCAGCGGCAGATTGGTTGACAGAAGTGTTTGTTTGTAAACATGCCCTTTCCTTATAGAGTGTTTTTTATTAGCTAAAAAATAGTCCAAAATAGGAAATTTTTTTATACATTTTAGCTATTTTTATTATTTTCTCTCAGTATTTTTATATATTTTTTGGCTGTAGTTTCACAATATAATCTTTTATAATTGATTTTTTGCGTTACTTTATTCTTTTAAAATTTATGTATTTACGATTTGTTCATTACAATCCCCCCCCCCCCCCATCCACCAGATAGTTTTGTTATAGTTTTAAATGCAAATTTCTGTTAAAATTTCCTTTTTTTATATAAAGATTTTTTTCCGCGTGTTTAATCGCTGTATTTTTAAAAATTGTTTAAGCCTACAGTGGCTGATTGACCACAGTTGTAATTTTTTTATCATCCTTTTAAAAATGCAAACACGTCATTTTGACGGGCTGTCTTCTAGTATACTATAATTTTTTTTTACAAAAACAAGGAATATACGGAATTCCTTAATCAACTCAGAAGATGTACCACCCAGAAGATATATGCATGTACCACCGTATATACAGGATGGATTAGAACTATATACCAAAAATATTAAGGCAGGTAGATAAATAAGTACATTTCGTACAGAAAATGTGTCTGCAGAAATGCAGCGTTGTGGTAGAGAGGGCGCTTTAAGTTGAAAGCGCTTTGCTGATTTGAATCGTCTTACTCCGCAAATATTTCGAACAACATGCATCTTTACACATACACGGAACTTACTGACATGCCTTTTATGTATAAGGCTGAACGAGGAAATGGCTCACACACACAGTACGTCAAACAGCTCTCGAGTCTGTTGTAGGACTAACCTCTAAAGTGCGTAAAAGTGCTTTTTTCACAGCTGGAATTCTGCGATATCTTCCACTGCCCGTTCATGCCTCGAAGCATAAAATGATCTATTTAAACACAACTCCTCACAAAAATGCTCAAATTTTCGGCGATTCAGGAGATTCCTACCCGGAAATCAATCCATGTACATCCCTTGAGCAGCTGCTGCATTTCCTTGTGCAGCGCCATACATGAAATGCATGTCATCAAGTTCCGCATTCATGTAACAACACTATTTGCCTGAAATCCGTGTGGAGAATGACTATTCAAGCCAGCAAAGTGCTTTTATCCCCTGAACTCAGCAGCGCCATCTACTGCCTCAACGCTGCATTCCCGCACCCATATTCCTAAGCGGTATCTACTTATTTAGGTCTTCTCTACCCGCCTTTAAATTTTCAGCACATAATTATGAGTCACTCTATATTATCACTATATTCACTATTACTACTCCACCATATCCCTGATAGGCAGTATTGCATTTGAGTTTTTGAACTTGGCTATAAAGTAGTTACGACTATTTCAATAAAATTAATTATAGAATCCGTTTCAATAATAAATTTAAATGTTGTGACATTTTGAAGGATTTTTTTTATAAAAGTTACATGCATGGATATACGTACAATCATCTTAACTGATGTATGGCAGACTCTGAATCTAGAACACGACTTACAAGGAGAGGACCAGCCTTGATAATCATAGATTTTGATTAGTTTGATAAATGTTGTTGGGCAGAAACCCCTTAGTCTCAGGTTCGACGGATTTTATACAACGCTCCTTAATACTTGAGAAATAGAAAGTGGGGGGGGGGGGGGAATCTAACATTGTGACACAACTTAAATACTTGCTTTGAGAGGAAAGGTATAGTTGATTGTAGCTCAGTTGGTATAACGTTGGCTTATTGACCAGCCGGGCGGTGTTCGATGCCTTGTCATTTTGCATCTATTTTTTCTCTCTCTCTTTTTTTTTTTTTTTTTTTTTTTTTTTTTTTTTTTTTTTTTAAATAAATATAACTTAATAATCTCAATTAAAAATCATATCGGACCTTAACTACAATTTTACAATATTTAAACTTAATTTAACATTTCTGTTTTTAAAAACCTTATTTCTGATCACTCAAACAGATTTAAAACAATGATCTATTACTGAATAATAAAAATTCCAAATTCGCTACAAAATCTGTTGCGGCGACAACTATTAATGATAAAATAAAAGATATTCAAGCAAATTAGTAATTATGTTTGTTATTTTAAAAACAGAAAAATATTATCATCGTTTTGGCTTCTCTTTTTAAAGCAATACATAAATGAGGTCTCTTTAAAATCATGAAATGGCACAATTGTTAAACATCCCTACATTGATAAAGAATGTATGAAAAACATTTAAATTTCTTTTTTTAAAATAATTAATTTTTCGATCTATTTTTGATGTTTTATAAAACTATTCAATTTCAAATAAAAAGGTAAATAGGTTAAATAAAAATAATATACAATATTAAAATTCTTAATTGACGATGAGAATATTTAATTATAATTACAAGAATATTTATAAAGCAAAAATTAGAAAAAACAAACATACCGCATCTGGGCATCGAACGCGGTCAATGAGCCAATGTTATACCAACTGAACTACGAACAACCACGCCCATTCCCTTTAAAGTAAGTATATAATTTTGTCATAAAATGAGATCCCCCCTCCCTGTTTCTCAAAAACTAAGGAGCGTTGTATAAAATCCATTGAACCAGCGTCTATGGGATCTCTGTCCAACAATATACAGTCGAGTTTCTATAAAACGAAATCCATGGTTCAGTCAAAAAATTCGTTATATAGAAAAATTCGTTGAATAGAGAATGCCGAAAAAAAATTTCATTTTATTAGTAAAGTTTTAAATAAAAGGTTTGAGTTATTTTGAAATGTTAACGCTAAACCTAAATTTAATTATTTATTTATTTATTTAAGCAGTTTCGAAAAGAAAATTATTCAGCGTTTGTATGGATACCGTTATTTTATAGGTAAAATATCAAAATTTTTTTAAATAAAAAAGCAAATTTAGTTCAAACGCGCAAAATTTGCCTTATTTCACAGGAGCAACAAAAATTTTCAAAAACGCATCATCTTTGAAATAAAGTCAGGCGAGACCATGAAAGAATCCGATAGACATTTTTTTAAGAAGTGGGTTTTTAGGGGGGGGGGGGATATGAATGCCTGTTTTGGACATGGATAAGGCAGCAGATATGCAGCTATGAAACACATACCAGGAATCATCGCAGAAAAATGAATTTCACAAATAAATTGAAGCATTTTCAGGGGAAAAAAACAGGAACATTTCTGAAAAAAATCGTTGTATGGAGATATATATTTCGCTCTATGGAGATTATTTGTAATGTAATCAATGAAAAATTGACCGTTCCTAGTAAAAATTCGTTATATAGAGAAATTCGCTGAATGGAGTTTCGTTATATGGAGACTCGACTGTATATTAAAATAATCAAAATCTGTGATTATCAAAGTTGGCGCTCCCCTTGTTAGACTGGAACCATGAATTTGCTGAATATGAGAAAAAAAAAAAAAAAGAAACGTAAATGCCATTACTTGTTACCTGAGAAATAAGGTCTACAAATTTCATGCATTTAGGAATAGAGATAAAATAATCTCCCGAATGTGTCAGCAAGTAGCAAATTTGAATTCTAGTACAGCTTTGTGTGTAAAAAAAGAGTATTGACATCAGCAATAAGCAAGTGCATTAGTGGTTTTATTTCTTTCTTTGCTTTTTTTATTTTATTCACTATTTTTTTTCTTTACATTCATTGTTTCCTATCGCAAATATAAAATAAATGTAATCTGTTTGTTAGTACTTTTCATTACGTATTTATTACATGTTATTTATGCAATCTACGTTTTCACTGAAATTTTACTGATTATTGTTATGCGTATAGAGTTACAGGGGTTGTGATTTTGAAACATACGGAATACTATTCTTTTCGTTGTACTATGAAGTTGGTAGTAAGAACAGGTGAGAGGTGTGCAGATAACAAAAGGCCCTCCCCGGGTAACTGTTATAGAAACCCTTCACGGTATTTTGCATTATATTACACATATCAATAAGTAGCACTACATATTTCACCATATGCCTTCCATTTGCACAGTTAGTTTTGTTCCACATCTGGGCGAAATCAGCTGTATTCAATGACGTCTGTACGTACAATGTGGAGTAAGCCACATGCTGTATATTGTACATTTTGTTTTACAAAGTAACAGATGTGTGAATTAGATGTTAAAGGATAATGTTTTTTTGTTATTTTATTAATAAGAAAAATATTGTGTAAAGGTACGGTATAATATATTATCAGGTAAATATTATACGATCTTTTACTTTTTAACGCGGGTTTCATTTCATATTTGTTATATTGATGCAAAAAGGTAAATTTAGGATAACTAAGTAAACTGTATTTTGCATGCCATCTTATGTCACAAATGGTAAAATATTAAAATTTTGATTGAAAATTTAAAGCAATGTATATCATATACTGTCGACTCTCGTTAATTCGAAATCGGATAATTCGAATCTTCGCTTAATTCGAATTAAACATGAAGTCCCGAAAACTTCAATGGCAGAATAACGTTAAACTTTTTCATTAATTCGAACTCATTTTCTCTTGACATCGTTTAATTCGAACTAACGAGAATTCCAGTTTTTCATTCTTCCTTTCTTTTTCACGGATTTTAGATAATTTTAATAACTTTTTTTCTTTGATTTTTGTGAAAATTGTTCCGAACGAGTATACATATAATCTCATGCTTTGATATCCACTTTCTAAGTGCCCCGTCTGTCCATCAGTGTCGCTTCAGATTTTTCTTCCATTGTGCTTGTTTCTAATCTTCTAATTAGTTTATGTATTTATACATTCTAATTTAATGTTAAGTTATATTCTAATGATAACTGACATAATAAATTTAAAAAACACTATAACATTGATTCCTTTGTAATAGTACCATATTAAGCATGTTCTCATTTCATACTTTCTATAATTCGAACATTTCTTGTGGTCCCAACGAGTTCGAATTAACGAGAGTCGACTGTACATAAATATATATACATAAAAAAAATAAAATTCATTTAACGTATCGCTTGGGAGAAATATAAATTATTATGAGCTATAGATATCTTAGTTTATCGTAGTTCAAAAAGCATCATTTGTTAGAACTGTCCAGCTTTCTTGATGCCATAACAGATGGTGGAAAAAGTTTAAATTCCTAAAAACCTCTTCATTTATATTGTATAATCACCGCTTTAATTTTTTTAAATAAAATTTTTAATATATTAATGATAATATTCTAAACAAATTATTTGAGGAGAATAGCAAATATCTCAAAAAAAACAATATAGTTACCGATTTACTTTATCAAATTTAATAGACGATGGTATTTTCTTTAAAAAAATTTTTAATGTTTAGATACATCTTTTAACACATTTTCAAAAAATCAGAAAAAATACTTTTAAAAGTGAAATTTTTCTTTACTTCAAGGTTTGAGACATATAGGATTAAAATATGAACGAATTTAAAGTATTTCCGCTAAATTGTTATTGTGATATCCCTATGATTCATGGAACGGACGTCTTACGCATTTTTAGCAGTTACATGAAGTCATTTTCCAGAAAAAAAAGCAGCAAGTCACCAAAAAACCTTATTAACCAGGAATTCGTGACCGTAACTCTGAAGGCATTTTTATAATCTTCCGACATCTTATAATAAAAGAAAGATAAAGGCAATATACCACACAATAACACAAAAGAAGTGAAAGCCTTAATTCATTCAAGGGTTTCTCGGGGTTAGAGGAAAAAAGCTTGACCAACATATATTTTGTTTTTTTTCCATTCTTTATTTTTAATTCGAAATGGATTAAGGGTTGGGGCCTTGACCCTTACGGAAGCGGACGTTTACAAGCTTGAGAGCTATGACCTCTCACGTGGGGAACCATGACAACGAAAGACGCTGGTTGAACAACAGCAAAAAAATTGAGGGTACTACATCCTTGAGGTGAGAGTGCAAACGAAAGGCAAATGTACTGTGTAAACCTTGAGTTATTGGCAGCTTGTTTGAGTGTGAAACGGATGTACCGATCGAATGTTATGTATAGGATCACGATTTCTTGGTCGAATCCCAGAGAACACGCTTCTTTCGTTATTTTTACGTTGAAGAGTTACTCAGATTTCATGTTTCTGACGAAGCAGGCAATTATGTGATAGAATAAATAAAAATTCTAGTGTAAAGTTTATTTCTGTGGAAATATCATACATATTTGTTAATGGATATCCCAGAACAATTTAAATATTACTAATCTTGCATTGCAATGTGTTTTTCCTGATTTTTTTATTTGTATAAAGCGACTTTTTAACACCTTAAAAAACAGTGTACACATAAAAAATACACACTTGTTGCATATTTATATACATAAACAGTGTTTCTCAATCCGTGTGTCGCGGCATAGTGATGAGACATAAAAAAAAGACCCAGGTGTTCCGCGATAAATTTCAGTAAAGTTTTATCAAGATTTTAGTAATTAAAAAAATGACTTTAAATAGATTGAACGTTTTTTTTACAAATTTTAAATTTACTGCACTAATAACAAATCTATCTACTCACACTTGATCCAACCCTCTGCAGTTTGGAAGAGAAATTCTTTGTTTTAAATTTCATGTCCATGTGCTTAAAAAAATCGAGTATTACAAAATAGGAACATTTAAAGTTAGCAGAAAGGAAAATACGCAGAGAATTGCAATGGAAAACAACGACAACAATAAAAACTCGATCTAACATTTCAATTGATAGAATTTTTCACAATTGCAATTTACAAATACAGTAAAACAATGTCAATAGCGAGCTTCTCATATGTCTGCTATTCAGGAGTCATGCCCATTATGAAGATTTTACTACAATACAAATAGAATAACTATACAATTAAAATTATGTATGTTTAAATACATTTCTACACCGTTCTATGACAACTTGAAAAAAAAACAGCGTAACCCTACAAACTCTAGTATTGATAAAGAAAGAAGATTTTCATAAAAATAGGAACTTTTAAAATTGTAACGAAAGATTTTTCTGGCATCAAAAGGATAAGACGAATTTTTTCCCTTTTCTTTCTTTCTTTTTTTTTTTTTCTAATTCTACTATGACCATGATATCGCAATTTCAAAATATAGGAAACATCAAACGCTTCGCTTCCATCAGCGTGAAGCATCGCTTAACCCTTTATGCCCGGAATAATGTATCAAAAAATCCTCCTTCTCAATAACTATTTTCTTTAATGATATGAAGATATCCAAAACAACCTATATAATAATAATTTGATTTTTACAAATAAATGGTCGAAAGAAACATCAAATATAAATCCATTTTAGTTTAGAAAAGATGGGAAATGTTTGACAGAACGTATGCTGTTCATATATGTTAAACAATAATTCACGAATTCGTGGTTAATAAGGTTTCTGGTGACTTGCTGCTTTTATTTTTTTTCTGGAAAATGACTTGATGTAACTGCTAAAAGTGTGTAAGACATCCGTTCCACGAATCATAGGGATATCACAATAACAATTTAGCGGAAATACTTTCTTTCTTTTTTTTCCTAACAAATTCTTTCATATTTTAAAGCTATTATGTCTCAAACCTTGAAATAAAGAAAAATTTCACTTTTCAAAGTATTTTTTTTTCTGATTTTTTGAAAATGTGTTAAAAGATGTATCTAAACATTAAATATTTTTTTCTGATAATTTATTTAATGTTGCTGTTTTTATATGCATTTTCAAGCACACTTATGCGTTTAGATGTTCAAAAATGTTGTAGCAATTATTCTGTCGTTGAAAACTGACAGAGAGTTAAGTGATTCAGTAAAGAAAATATTAGTTCAAAAGTTAAAACATTTGATCTCCGAACACGATGTAGAGTTAATTTCTCACAGAAAGACTTTCCAGTTACATCGATCTGAACAATGAGGATGGCAACCACTTTCGGCCACTTCCAAAAATTTCTCTGGAAAACGTCTCTGAAATAGGCCAGAAGAGGTAATAGCCAAAATTACCTCTGATTCACAGAGCAGGACCTCTTAACTGACACGAAAATGAAAGGGACATTGTCATGGATGAGAGGAAAGGTTACTTTGAACATAAAAGAAACTAGAACAGAAAATTCTTGAAAACTACATCTATTATTTTTATGTTTTCCATCATAGTAAGAGATGTGCCTCAAAAAATTGAATCAGGAGTTGATTTGTGCCGTAAAATAAAACAGGTCGAGGAACACTAATAAAAAATACAGCTAAAACGGCTAATTACTTAACATTACCATGTTCTTCAAAAATGAACAATTTATATTACTGAAACTCGGATCCTTAGTTTTATTAAATGCACCTTAACCCCCCCCCCCCCCAAAAAAAAAAGAAAAACTAAAGAAATGAATAGAAATATATTTCTTGAATATCGGAATACATTATTTTTTGAATTGGAATATATAATTTCTGGATATATCGGAAAAACACATACTGATAAAAGCGATTTAATGAAGGAGTTTCAAAGAAAAAAAAATTATATTTATCTAATCCCGCTCCTTGCAGGAACTGCAAGAATTATTGCCGGAGTAAAATGTCTGAATTGAACACCGATCCAAACATTTGTACAGAAAAAAATGTATACCAATAAGCAAAAAAGAGAAAAAGCACACAGGCAAATAAATGGTTGGAAGAAAAATCAAATATAAATATAAGTTTAGAAAACATGGGAAATGTTTGACAGAACATATGCTATTCAAATATGTTCTGATTCTCAGCTAGAGAAGAATTGTCCAAGTTCTGATAGTTTATTTAATGCTTTTCATTTTATATACATTTTAAAACACACTCATGCGTGCGTTAAGACGTTTAAAAATGCTAATGCAATTATTCTATCGTTGAAAACTGGCTGAAAGTTAAGTGATTCTGTAAAGAAAAAAAGTTTTTGAAGATGTAAAGAAAATGTTAGTTCAAATGTTAAAACATTTGATCACCGAACAGGATCTAGAGTTAATTTCTCACAGAAAGACCTTTCGAATTACATCGATCCGAACAATGAGGATGGCAATCACTTTCGGTCACTTCCAAAAATTTCTCTGGAAAACATCTCTGAAATAGGCCAGAAGAGGTAATAGCCAAAATTACCACTGATTCACAGAGCAGGACCTCTTAACTGACACGGAATGAAAGGGACATTGTCATGGATGAGAGAAAAGGTTAATTTGAACATAAAAGAAACTAGAACAGAAAATTCGTGATCTTTTCCTCATCCATGATCGGTTAAGGTGTTGTCTTTCAGTTTCAGTGTCAGAGGTTGGAACCTCAGTTTTTAAAATCGGGTCAGAGGCGGAATTGAAATTCAATCTTTGCGAACGTGGACGCCTTGTGGAAATGACTCTTCTTTCTAATTTTCTTATTTTCAAAGAAGACTGCAATCGTAGGGTGTTTTAAAAGTTAATTCTATTTTAGGGTGTATTTTTTTCACCTATTTTAAATTCTGGTATGCATAAAATGGGATAAACTGTATAGTTGTTTATCAGATGGCTTTCTTTTGAAATGATTGTCATGGCCTCAACCTTTAAATCGTTTAAAAGATATTATTTTTGGCAGTATTTTAAATAATTTACTAGAATAATTTTTTGTTGTTCTTGAGATAAGATATGGATTGTGGCGATGGTTCAGACTTTTATTGTTGACCTACTTAGAAAAAGGTGTAAAATCGGTCAAAAAAGAAAAAAAAAAGAGGGAAAGAGATCCCATGAGGAGGGGGAGGGGAGGGAGGAAGAGGGAGAGAGATCCCATGTATTTAAATCACAAAATTGATTAAAAAAAAATTTATCCGTATTCCTGGATTTGTCCTTAGATTACTGAATAAGGGATTATTCGAGGGGAAGAGTTTAGGAGTTATGAAGATTTGCAGTGTTAAACTGCTAATATTAATTTCCTTTTATTCCATGCAAAACCAAATTCAGTGGTTAATTTGTAGCAAAATAGTCTTATAAATATAAAATACCAAAAAATTGTATGTTATTAAGCATAATTATTTGGATATAAAAATCATTTAGGGAGGATGGGACATGCCCCATTCCTCTTTGAGTCATGGTGTCCAATCCCTCTTTTAGAATAACATAAAAGTAAATAGGTTTTTACAATAAGCATGGAGTTTATAGATTTAATATAAATGTTTATTTAATAAAAGGCATATTGTTGAGTTTACAAAATATAAAAAACAATCAAATTAACAACAAAGAATGAGATTGAAAATCTGCATTTAAAATCGGATTAATTTTTACTTTTGATATTGTAAAATAGCTTTTTTTTTTTTTTTTTTTAAATCACTAACTCATAGTTGCTCGTAACTAAAAATATTTATAGCAACAAGGCAATGATTATTCTATCTGGTGTAAGAGTTATAAATTAAAAATGTATCTTATTTTAAGAATTATTGCAGCTGTCCCATCCTTCTCTACTCATCCCTAAAGTTATTCCTGTGTATCTTTTCTTTTCAGGGGAATGTAATGTCTCTGTAATATAGAATTCTTACCGGAATTTTCGGAAAATTTTGTATCAAAATAAGAGAAAGCATTTTTTCAACTACTATGTACCAAAGTTATAAAAGTAAAATCAAATTAAAAGTTTCTGGCACAAGTCTCAATTAAAATTAAGTGAGCTATAATATGTCCTACTGCCTCTCAACAGCTTAAGGGACAACTTCATTTATTCGAAAACACTATATTGCTAAAGTTATATTGCTAAAGTACATATTTTTAAAAATATGTCACTAAAATTAAAGAAATAGCTCCAAAAACTACAGAAAGAAAAAAAAAGTCTGAAAAATAAATTGAGATGCAGTTTTGAACTATAAATTTCATTTAAAAGTATTTTTATTCCTATACGATGGCATAAAAATTGAAAATGTGCGATTTTTATAGAATTTTTTTAAATTGCAGTGGAAATTATCCGTACTTAAACACACAACAATACATCTGTTTTGTTGCACAATTGGCTTATATAATGGAACGTATTTTTTAGGAGCGACGCTTCAATTAATATTCTAAAGAAATAGTAATCAGGGGCTAATAAAATAATAGTCAATGTAATGGCGTGTTTTATTATAAAGACGTTAAAGTATTAAGCCTAAAACTATTTTCGTAAAAGGGAAGTAATAACTCCTGATCATATTGTTCCAGTAATATAACGGCTGCAAAAACTTTCTTTCATCCTAGTTCATAGTATAAGATTTCACTCGATCAGTGTCCTATTTCTGATAGGTTAAAATAAATTAAAGACAAGATCGTTTATATTTAATGGGTCAACCAATTATCTTACGTTTTCTATCCTATTTTTCTATTTCTAATACATTTCGAACGAAAAAAAGTATCCAAGCAATATTATCAGGAACAAGCAATAGAGAAAATATTTTTTTGTTCTCCACTGTATTAACCCTTTGTCACGTACTTTTCTGTTATCTAAAAACAATTTGAATTGACTCTGAAGAAAAGTATTTTTTTAATTATCACAAAAACAGAATGCTTTGTATCGTAATATGCTACGATTGCAAGAGAATTGTGTATACTAAGTTACAATAAAATATCAGAACGCCGATTTAAAAAAATATATATAAATAGAATACATATATATATATATATATATATATATATCTTTTATGTAGTTCTATAAAATAATATGAATAAAATCAGTATGTCCATGTGTGAATGAGAACGAATACAGTAATACTTGTAAATACGTTGTTTTTTGAATGCATGCATGGTGTTCTACATCCCTTGTATATCAAAATATCTAAAACAGCTGTTTTTAATTTATTGGTTAACCAGAGACCCTTTTTCATTTTCCTGCTTGTCTTTTTGAAACACCAAAGTGTAAAAGTAAATTATTTTATATTCTTTAGAATATCGAAGCAAAAGCATATTAATATAGATATGAGCACGTGAGTTTCAAAACTTGCCTTATCCAGAAAATCGAATTTTGTAAAATCGCGAAAAACTCTGTCTGGATCCAATGATTTAATTGCAAACCAAGATTTTACAACGCTAGAAATACACGATAAAACTAGTAGTTTATTTCCAGATCATACAAGTTTTATTTTTTTTTATTTTTTATTTATTTTTTTTTTATTTTATTTTTTTTTTTTAATGTAGGTTCCCACAAAAATAGATTGATAGAGAAAACTCTAGTTGTTAAATTTTGTATAGGCGAGTTTTGAAACTCATGCCCTTATATATAAATTAATTATGTTATACTTTTCTACTCTATTCTTAATTTTTTCTTTTACTAGCAAGTTTAATCTCAGATTCTAAATAAGTGAAAAGTATTACATAGAATGTGGCATTTACGATTACCCCTAAAATACTCACTGTGAACCACTTTACTCTTCGTATATAGCAGTTTGAGAATTGCTAAAAACCATTTAGTGTTAAGAAATCTTGAAAATTTTCCTACATTCTTTAAACAACAAATTTTCGTTTTTGACATTGTTTTTATTAAGTTTAAAAGCTTTCCATACAGAATTTTTTGTACAAATTTACAGATTTGTTTAAAATCTGCATATTTAAAAAAAAAATTGAAACAAGAACATTAATCATATCAGAATGTGTCCAGGTAGTTATTACAAAAATGTATTATATTTAAAATGTATTTTAAAAAAATATTAGTCTTAAAATGTTTTTTAAGAATAATATATCTTTTTTTAATTTGCAAATCAACCATGAATCATTATTATTTTTTTCTGTTCTCTTGGTGGGTGGAAGCATCTAAAAATATCCAAACACAGTAAATGGTTTCCAATATCAATGCATTTTTCAATTTGACAGCTTTATCTATTTTGCTATTCATTAAAGAGAAAAGATTCTGCGAAATATTCCAACAAAGCGGTGACGTCAAACGAAGAAATATTTGCATTGAATCTCATTTGATCATGCCAAGCAACGCACGAGTAAACAAAACAACGCTAATATAGGAAGGTCCTAGACAACTCTGCTCGAAAGACCTGGAAGTTATTTTACACCAGGCTCACCATGGTAACCATAGATGTTTTGTTGCTGATTTTCAATGTCAATCGAACCGCTAAGGGACCTTCAAAAGGGTCACGGTTGACCTTTCAGACGAATGATCGTACTGAATAAATTATTCTACCGATAAGCAAGCTAGATTATCCTTGGACAAGTCATAACTTCGTCATTATATGGTCTGTTTCTCAAATTATGAGTTATTACAGACAGATGATAGCAATTTCATTATGGATTTTTTTCAGTAGAAGAATTATTTATTAAAAATATTATAAAAATATCATCAATCAGAAAAAAAAAAAAAAAAAAAAATACAATAAACAAATTATTCGGAGTGCATAGATTATGAAAGATTTCTCATCCAACATACGATAATAATAATAATAATAATAAAAAAAAAAAAAAAAAAAAAAAAAAAAGATAGTGTTTTATACATACACATGGTAGCAATGCAAAAGACAAATTGTGCGGTATGCAATATAACATATTTTTTTACCAAATCTAAAAGGTTAAAAAAAAAACTATGTGGTATGATTGAATTATGAATATGACTAAATAAATTTCTCAACAAATATAACAGAAAATGAAACAAACAGTGTGGCACATAAACACGTGTCATAAAATCCAAAAGACAAATCGCATGACATGCATATAACATACTCCTCAACTAATACTAAAGCAAGTAAACACAAGCAATCTGACATGCACAGCCGTGTGTCATACAGTACAAAAGACAAATCTAGGGACTTGCAGATATTATAACTTAGATGATAATCCATAATTTTATTATTATATGATCTAATTGTCAAGCTATGAATTATTGCAGATAAATTGCGGTTTTATCATGGAATTATTTCAATAGAGGAATTATTTAATAAAAGTATTATATGTCCACAAAAAAATTCATAAGACAAATTATATGGCGTGTATATGAAATGTGGTGTTATATAACCAGACTGGCGTAATAGAGCTTCTTCATCACTAATTACATCAAAAACCTTATCGCCTTTAATTTACTTTTCTTAGCGATCCCTGCTCCACACAATCGGAGTTTTTCACAGCGGAAAGCATTGTATTGGAAGTCCTATTCTCTCGACCTGTTGAGAGGTGCCGTCGCTTTTCTTTGACCAACCCATGCTCTGAATGCTTGCCCCTTTAGCGCCGATTTGATTTTAAGGCCCCAAAATAGTCACAGAAAAAGTACACAAAAAGACCCGGATGATAATGTAAAGTCTATGGGAGCGTTCATTTCCAATATCTCGCTCAAATTTTAATACTTTTGCATGATTTTTTTGCACAAGATAGTTGAGGGCGATCCACAACCGGCCTAGTTTTTACTTTTTCGGTTTTCGTTTCAGATTTTCTTTAAACAATTACTTAAACTTTCGGAACCGTTTTAAACCGGTTCTGAAATTAAAACTATCGTAATATAAAAAATATCTAAGCAAAATCGAAAAAGTAAAAACTAGGCCGGTTGTGGATCGCCCTCAACTATCTTGTGCAAAAAAATCATGCAAAAATATTAAAATTTGAGCGAGATATTCGAAAAGAACGCCCCCATAGACTTTACATTAGCGCTCGGCTTTTACCGCGTAACTAGTGTACGCTCTTAATAGAAGTCAAAGGCGGGATACATTGGGCGAGTGTGGTTGATGATCCAACACGGGATGGTGCGTTTTGCTCATAATGTCTTCCTCTTCACAGACTATGGGAATGGGACTATATCACATTGTCCTGGTGAAATATCCAAGATTCTTCTTGTTGAATACTTCATACAAACTCTGACGAACCTTTTATTTGTCGATTCCTGACCACTCAGCAAAAGCTCGTATACTCAGGTGACAGTTTTCGTCGATCAATAGACCAATTTTTTAATATGTTGATTTTAGGATGCTGGGTCGTCCAAGTTGCGCATCGTCTTCGATCGTCTCTCATCTCTCTTAGAATTTTTTAAATAATTCTAAAACATGAATGTGAAATATGAGTGATTTGATTCATTGCATGCACTTCTTTTACCATGCTATTAGCTTCTGTTTCCGTTCTGCCGAGAAACTTCACAAGAAACTTGAGGTAAAACCGTTGCTCTGTCTAAGCATGTATCATTTCTCCGGAGAATCCTTAGCGTACGATTCAATAAGAGCAAACACCACAGCCCAAAAAAGCGATATATGATATTGACGATCCAGCAAGAGTCGAAGCGGATGCACCTTAATAACTTTAAGGAAAGTTCGTCTGCATCACACTCTCTATCTGCTGATGATAGCACTATTTCTGTTATTTAATAACCACATTTCGTTGCCTATGGCATGCTTTCAATAATTATGAACATGCGCATTAATTTTCACATTTTGAAGTTGCTTATAATAAATATTATCTCGTTTTAAACACTTCAGAAAAAATTTCTTAAAGTGCTGAAATTTATTGCCAAAACATTTTCATGTAGATTAAAGCCAAGTTAAAATAAGATAACCCGTATTAACAGAGATCGCAATTTTTCAGACTTTTGAATTCCGCGGGTTTCCCCAGGATTTCCTAATTTTTTCTTTTTGCAATGTTTGTTGGTAATTACAAATATGGTTTAATATGACAACCATTATGATATTCCAATAGCTGCACCCGATAAAAAATATTTTCTGCAGCTACTTAAAATTTGAATTCACTTAGATTCGCGAAGTAAACTTAAACAGTAAATTTTGAATGCAATGTTGAAACACAGGAGCTGCAAATAACACATCAAAGTAATCTTAAGTTGATGAAAATTATTGCAGTAGTTTGTGAAGATTTCATATTAAATAGGTAAAGAATTCCTATTGAAACCTATCGACTGTGGCCATAAATTCATTTTTCTTTTTAAACAGAGCAAAAAATTCCTTGATGGTAAATTTTAGTACTTTTTTTCTTTAGAAATTGTAAACACATGCTTATTTGTCATACATCAAATGACGCAACATTTTGCACAATTGATTTCCCGCTGGAAAACATAAAACTCCTCACTTTTTCTATGGCTATCCTGTTTATTTTTATTCTGCTAATAAAACATTTTTGGTGTTTTAGTTTTTAACATTATCTGTAAAGTTGTAGTTTTTTTTCATTCTTTTCGTATACATCCTCAGATTTTTTACAAATTTTATATTTCGCATTTGCGAAAGTACTTTTTGATTAAAATCTATCAAGTGTTGCAAATAACTTCCAAAATGTCCTCTAAATTATACATTAAAGATAACAGAAAATATATCGATTAATCCATTGTGACTTTAAATAATTTGCACCGCCTGTCGTTACCTAAACTGATCAGCAACTTCTTGGGTGTAACTATGACCGAATTTGCCTAATATTAACGCCAAAGTTCGTTTCTATCGCAATCTTCCGTGGCCTACTTTTTAATTCTGAGAAATGTCTTTGAATGTCAATAATGAAAAGGAAAACAAAAAAGTAACAAAAGCAGTGTCAGATGCAGTGCGAAATCTCCACATGTAATGTAAAGAACAATGCTGATGTAAGTCAAATCTAGCGGAATTAATATGAGTACATTTAGAGGGGTATTTTTTTCCTTTTTTCTTTTTTGGCTTTACATGCTTCGTTGGGATATCCGTTTTATAAAAATAATTTTATTCTATTTGTATTTTATTTAAAAATATATTTGTTTGATGTTAATTCCCTAGGTATTGACAGCAATCTGGGAATAAAACTGGTACAAATTACAGGATACCGGATCTCTTACAAGATCCGTTACGTATCATATTTTTCAAATACAATAAAAGAAAAATTATAGAGTAAAGTGTAAGAAAGTAAAGTATATAGTAAACTAGTAAGATGTAGTAATCCCAAAATTTTCTTCTATCTTATACATGGTAATACGTCCTGAAAAATACAACACAACAGCGCCACCGGTTAGGTGGCTAAAACCAAAATCTAATCAGCAACAACTTATGTCAACTTATTACTGAATCTAAAGTTTGATGAAAATCCGTGCATAAGTTTTTGAGATAGAGCTATTGCAAAATGTTTAAAAAAAATCTGCATAACAGCACTAGATGGTTTGTGATGTACACCAAAAACTAATCAGCATAATTTTTTTTTTTTTTTTTTTTTTTTTTTTTTTATCAGGTACTAACTGTGTCTGAATTTTGATGAAAATCCATGCATCAGTTCTTGAGATACATTTAGTGAGAAATCGTGAAAAATGCAACACACCAGCATCATTTGTAGGGAGATTTACACCAAAAAATAAACAACACTAATCAATACCAGAGACTATACAAATCTAAAATCTAAGAAAATTTCGTGCATTAGTTCTTGAGATAGAGCTATTGCGATAATCAGAAATAATGCACCATGGCAGCGCCACCTGTTGAGCTATTTGTACCACAACGTAATCAGCACCATATTGTATTGTGTATTAACTAAATCTAAAGTTTTATGAAAATCCGTGTTTCTCGAAATAGTTCTCGAAATATAGCTGTTGTAAAAATTGTGAATAATGCAGCATAGCGCCACTAGCTGAGAGATATAAAACAAAAACTAATCAGATCTAGTTTTTTTATCAAGGTCTAACAGAATCAAAAGTTTTGTGAAATTCCGTGCATTATTTCTAGAGATAGATCGCCCACAAAACTTTTGTCACAGACAGACAGGCTCCCAGACACTCAGACTCACGAAACAGGCATAAAAAAAGCATGATTTTTGGGTTCTCTGACCCATGAAACGTGTAAATCTGACGAAATCTGAATTTCGAAAATTTCCATGAATCCAATACTTTTTTCTTGTAAAGGTAGAAGTAAAAATATAGAGTATGGAGAAATGTTATTTTCATACCAAAATTAATCCTTTATCTAGTTTGAAGCCAACACAAGGTTAGAAGACAACCACTCAAGGAGTCATACATTAGGAAAGTGATGTAACGCACTTAAGGGGCAACACTAGGTCCAGAAAAAGACCCGGATGATAATGTAAAGTCTATGCGGGCGTTCTTTTCAAATATTTTGCCCAAGTCTTAATATTTTTACATGGTTTTTTTTGCACAAGATAGCTGAAAACGATCCAAAACCGGCCTAGTTTTAACTTTTTCAGTTTTGGTTTCAGGTTTAAAAAAAAAATACTTTAACTTTCAAAACCGGTTTAAACCGGTTCTGAAATTGAAACTATCGTAATATAAAAAATATATAAGCAAAATCGAAAAAGTAAAAACTAGGCCGGTTGTAGATCGTCCCCAGCTATCCTATGCAAAAAACCATGTAAAAATATTAAAATTTGAGTGAAATATTCGAAAAGAACGCTCCCATAGACTTTACATTATCATCCAGGCCTTTTTCTGTGCCTAATGTGGGTCCTTAAAGCAAAGAATAAAGAAAAGAGAGTGTTGAAAAGAAACTAGAGAAAAGGAGAATAAAAAATAAATTTTAAAACTATTAATAAAATAAATGAAAGAAAATATCTTTATGAAAATAAAAATAAAATATAGTACAATGAAATAAAAAGGGGAGGAAATAGATACTAAACAGAAAATGATTAAGAGATTTAAGAAAGAGGAGGAGCGAAGAATTATAATAGTGAATTTCCAAGCATTCGATATAAGTTGAGACCATTAGAGAACACCGAAGGGACACGCTATCTTTAAAACCATCTCTTGAATTTTGAATGATACTGTAATATATGTGGTGGTCAATACGTAATGTTAAAAATTAATTTTAAAAAATCTTGTAGAACAGTTTATTTTAATAAAATTTAGTATAAAAAAAAAACTTTTTTAAAAATCCCGACAACTTTTCTTAATATCAATATTTTTGCTTCTATTTTTTCCCATTAGTATATACTACATAAAACTGCGCATGGACTTTTAGATGTATGAGATTTTATATTTAATGTGAATTTTTTTTCTTTGGTGCATATAAAAAAGTGAAGGAAATTCAACAAATTCTTAATTTAAATATTTTTTTAGAAAATAACTATTAACTTGAATGATAAATCCAACTACAAACATATTAAATACATCATGGAGAACAAGTCAAGATAAATACAAAACTCTATCTAAATTAGCAAAAAAGAATTAGTATTTATCGAACAAGCAAGTTATAAAAACATGAACATGGACAAAAGTCAGTAGGGGTATATGCGCTGGATCTATTAACAAATTTTACAATATCTCGCAATATTATTGTCGTATAGGTAAAAATGAGGTGACAATTAAAGATGTTTTCATTTAATATTTAAAAAAAAAGAAAATCGATATTTTGTCCAATTAAAGACATTGTACCTTCCTAATAACATGTAGAATGACAAGACTCAAATAATAATAATTTTCAAGGTTTACGGAAATATCTCTGAGGAAAAAGGCCTTTGCCAAAGAAATATTTTCGAAATAATATTTCTGTTAATTTCGGCAACTAATTGATTTCGCCAGTTTCTGTTTAATTATTCTTTTAAATTTCTCCGTGTACTAGAAAAAAGTTTCTAGCATAGTGGATAACTTCAAGTTTACATTGAATTATTATATTAAAAAATTTTTGACTTCAGAATGTTTTTTTTTTCCACAGTATTATAACGGCCAACCCTTTTGTTTTTTGAATATCAGAATTTCCGAACTGTTTTTGTCTTCTTCAATTACAGAATTTCTGTCTTTAAATAGTGAAAATTTCTATTAGAAAAAAATGCTGCTGGAAAAGAAAGTTTGGCAGCTATCAGGATTGGAAAAAAAAAAACCGTTTTTTTTTTTTTTTTTTTTTTTTTTTAAATCAGGTTTTTTTTTGGTTTAAACCGGGTTTAAAAAAAAATCCTTTCATATTACATATACATGCATATTTATTGATAAAAATAGACATTGTTGGATTATAAATAGTGTAACTTCATTTAAAAATAATTTAAATTAAATAATTTTAGCGAATTTAAGTAGAAAATTGAAAAAAAATTTAAACTGGATTAGCAAACAGTTTTTTGTTCAAAGAATAAACTCTTCTACACAGTCAAACATTAATACTCTGAAAATCCTTATAAACAATCTTTTGATTATTAATGATAAACATATGTATGTAATTTGAGAAATATAATGTTCTTTTCTAAAGTTATTCAAATCATAAATTTCAAATACTTCTTAGGGATTTTGTTTTTTGAGTGATAATTTGAAATCAACAATTTTGGTCATTAGATTCTGCAAATAATAGGAAGAAAGAAAAAAAATATTTATAAAATGCAGCACCAAATCTAGGTAAAATCTATTACCTAATATTTGAATATTCTTTTATTTGACTTCATATTTTGTTTTTAATTCTTCAAGATAATCTCTCCAATTAAGGAAAGTTTCTTTTACAACTTGAGCAAAATCTTAATGATCATTGTGCTATGTTATTAATTGCATTAAGTAATATAATCTGTATTTTATTTTCAAAATTAAAATATTTTATACTAAATATTGAATATTTTTTATCTATTTTATCTTTGATCAATTCACATGTTTGAAAATTTTTCTTTAGAGCAATAGATATGTTCACCAACGCATACTGATTTTAATCCTATACATAAAAAAAAAAATGACTTAAATTCACTATATCTAATGCTTATTGCTGAAATGAAGTGTTAAAAGAAGAAATTATTTATACCCAATAGTCTGAAACTCATAAATTATAAAGAAAAAAGAGAAAATGTCATTAGATTTCTCCTAAAAAAAACCAATTAGTTTTTTTGAGAAAAAAACTAGTTGGTTTAAACCGTGGTTAACACATGGTTCAAATTAAAACCAATTGGTTTAAATCGTGCCAACCCTGGCAGCTATGCTATATGCATGAAATTATCCTACATCGTATGAAACGCATCATACGTGTACTTCTCTTGAAACTACAATAGCTTTAAGTTTTGCCTTCCCCGTCATTCACTATTTTATTATCATTTTTTTTTCTCAATAGCTTTCAAAAACTTCCAACTATATTATTTACATAAACTCTCACAAACTCAGTAAAACAAATTATAATCGGAATAATTAAAAAAACAAACTGAATTTAAAACAGATATTTAAATTTTTAATCCTCTTTTAAAAACCAGAATTTTAGTAAAATACACTATATTTGAGACAAAACAACAGTGTTTCCGTTCCTTATAACGTGATTGCGCATGCGTCGTTACAAATCATTGCTTACTACGGCCTGTTAATTTTTTCCATTTGATTGACGATTTAAGTGAAGTGAAAGAAGACGACCTGGAAGTCCGGAACGATGAAAGCGAAGGGGCTTACTTGACCCAGAATCGTGTTTAGAGCAGAAGTGGTCCGAATCCGGGACAATTAGCAAGAGTTGTGGCTAATCACTTTTGCTATCAGTTGTGGATGCGTAAATCAGAGAGTAAACTGTCTTGAAATCATTGTCTGTTTTTTTCTGATGTTTTTTCCTTTCTTTCTTTCTTTTTCTTTCTTTTTTTAACTATTTGGAAAAAATAGTTGTTGTTCTCGATAGAGAATTGGGAAATTTAAAGTATATCTGAATCTTTTAATTGGTTGAATTCCAAAACTTATTTAATTTTATTCATTTCCTGATTAGTCCAAGTTTAATGTCCAAAAATGGAATATTTCTGTTTTTTATTTTACTCTTTTTCTGATTGGTCCAAGTTTAATGTCCAAACACTGAATACTTTTGTTGCCACAATGACAAAAAGAGTAATAAAAACTTTAAAAAAAATTAATAATTTAAAAACAAATTGTGATAGAGATGTCAAACAAATTTCATTAAAAAGTGCATTTTTTTTTTTTTTTTTTTTTTTTTGTAAAAATTTTAAAATGTGTGGTGTAAAATTTTAAAATGTGCGATGTTAAGAAGTTGAAAAATTTGCAGTTCTAAAAATTGTAAAACTGAAATTTCATTTAAAATTTGTTTGTGATGGGTCCAGGAATATTAATGTTTAATCCATGTTGTACGTAATATGAGGTGCTCAGAAGTCAGTCTGATTAATTTCATCAAATAAAAATGCACATTTAAACAGTTAAAGTTGTCTATTTTTAATCTACTGTTTTTTTTATCATTGGTCTAGGTATATTAACGTTTAACACACGGCGTACGTAATATATGGCTCGTTGTAATCATCCTAAAATGATGTTTATTATTATTAATTTAAATATAGAATATATTTATAAGTCTTTAAAATTTGAGTCTTTGAAAATATCATTTTCCAAATAGTAGTTGTAATTTGCTAAATTATAATTTTTTTTCCATTTCTTTCTTTCTTTTTTTTTTTTTTCTACAATTCGTTTGGTAAGGTAAACGTTTATTGATAATTTAAATTCGAGAAAAATTTAAAAACATGGCTTGTTGAGTTAAAATTGACTTTCTTAAAGTCAATTTGTCAATTTGTGCAAATCTACCATTTGGTAGATTTGCACACATTCATCCAAATTAGTTGGGTTCCGAAGTTCAAACGCTAATGTACTCCACTAACATGACAACTCAAATATTATTTTGTAAATTTATTTACGGCTGTTCTCAAATCCAAAAGGTCTACTTTCTGATACATGTCTGAATTTATTTTTGTTTCGAAATACATAAATTTGGCCGGTCTTCTTATTCCGATCTATATACTCAATCTTCATTTTTCATTTTTTTAATGAAGGAAGAAGATATTTCAGAATATACTGTCATATTGGATGTTTTGAACCAAATTGCAGACGCGGCAACGCGAGAAATAAGAAAAGCTTTTCGTGACAAGAACCACTTATAACTCGATAATGTCTTTATAAAAAAAAAATGGAAACACTGATTCGAATTTAAATTGCTTCAATAGTCGGGAATGCCAATTTTATGATTAACGTTCAAAGTATTCTGAAAAATGTCAGACATTTCGGCTTGTTGAGTAGGGAATTTGAGAGCTACCTTAAAATTTATTTTACACGGAAAACGAATTTCTGAACGAAGGGTTTTTAATGCAGGCTTTGTTAAAGGCACCTATATTATTAAGTTGAGCAATATCAACATCATTGTTCTGTACGTATACAAAGGTGAATCTTAAGAGAAATAAAAAATATTACAACTTCCTTTAAATTAATTCGATAGAAAAAAGACAATGCGAATTAAACCCAATTTCCGTATCTCACAATGCTGAACATCAGATAAGCATGTTTGATTTAACGGCTCATCACTTAAATTTCATATACAATAATAAGCGCGTTGATTAAATTGACTAGCAATTCACAAGTCTGTGACATAAAAATGTGAAAAGATATAATCGCGCATTGTTTGTCTAACAAAAGTGTGTATTGTCTTAAACAAATATTTTAACATAAGAACAAGGTTATAAGATGGTCCTTTTCTCACTGATCAAAATTTAAATTCTATTCATAAATGCTTATATCAGATAAACGATTCCAACAACGTGGAAAAACATTTACTTTTTTTCCAATTGTTATCAAAGAATATAACGCGAACTTTCCCTCGTTAAGTCAGTGCATTCTCAAAAAGCTTTCTTCATTTTTTTCAACCTTTGTGACTTATAAGATTTACATAAATGAGACCACATAATCCTGATTTCTTATCTGGATTCTAATGATACACAGCTGCTTTTAAAAGTTAAGTGGATGGGAATAAATTTTCTTATGAGATTTTCGTTAACTTTAGAGGGATACCCTTACGAAAATGTTTTTAGAACTCTATAGAAATTTTTTTATGGAATTCTATAGAATTATGGCCCGTTTTTCTATAAGCTAGTTTAAAAGCTATAGAAATATTTATAGAAGTTTAATAGAAATGTCTGTAGGGAGAAAGTATTTAATAGAAATTTATGCTCTATAGACATTTCTATAGCTTTTAAACTAGCTTATAGAAAAACAGGCCATAATTCTATAGAATTCTGTATAATATTTTCTATATAATTCTAAATGCCATTTTCGTAAGGGTAATAGGAATAGTGGATAGTTTATATCTTGATAAAACGATTTTTAATGATTTTTTTTAAATATGATTTTTTATAATTTTTTTTGTCATTTTAATCTAAAAGATCTGACAAATATTATAATTCTGTTTACATTCTTGCGGTCTTTTTATTTCAGTTGCATCAAAAGCAAATATTTAAGTAACAAATAACCACAGTCCGCTGTTATTTGACCAATTCATTTTAATTAAAGACCGATCGAAAATTCGGTTTCGTTTTCTTTTTTGGCTCAGAATTTGTGATGAATTTTGGCCGAAACTATCTTTATTTCAGAAATCTCGTTTTCTTATTCGAAAAATTTTAACATTACTTATTGATTTGAGCTGTATCGTCTCAAATGCGTCAATATATTGCTATGAAGTTCCTTGTTTATAATTATCACTCATGACTTACTCAAGACGAGAGTATAAATTACAAAGAAACAGTAGGCTATTTCCATGCGAATTTGTTTGTCTGTTACGCACTATGATTTTTGGCTACCAGCATTTTAGAGCGGAAAAATGTGACTCATTTTATTGAAGATATCTCATCAATTCAATAAATCGAAGCAAACTTTTCGAAAATAACGGTGGCTAAAAAGAATAGCGATTTTCAGCCGTGTAACAGACAAACAAATTCGCTTGGAAATAGCCAGTAATGTTTTTAAAAATAATTTAATAAATTAAGTATAATTAACTAATAATTATGTATATTTATGTATGTATTAATTACTTTAATACATATAGAAAAAGTACTTAAAAATTTTGTCGGACGTTATCCTTTTCGGCCGAAAATAGGAAGATCACCAAAATTAATTTCATATGCGGCCTTAAAAACTTGTTTTGGTCAATCTTTAATTTTAATTAAATTATCTTTAAGCATTTTATAGCAAAAATTGTATGCTTATATTACAATAAAATTAAAAGAAACAAAAGCTCGTATTATTTCATCTTTTTAAATAGCATCTTTTTGCTTTCGATTGTCTTTGAATAACACATTTACTCGGTGTATAGTTTAATTCCGTCAAAAATAACAGCGATACGTCAAAATTATCTAGACGGACAGATCATATGCTGACTGTTTACGTATGGCTTTATGGGCTTTACAACCCCTATGTTGGACTATGGATAAATAATACAATTACATAACGGTATTTTACAGAAAACCATGTATATACACTTTTCCATCTGTTCAAGAAACATCTGGTCGCAGTCCCTTGTTGGCGCTTTATTAGGCTCATTCTTAATTATAAAAATATGTAACATCTTAATTATAAAAATATGTAACCATACTACATACACCATTTGATTCGATCGTCGTCTGTCAGCATATAACAGCGAAAAACTAACTAACTGAATGATTTGCAGTTTAATGTATGAAATCATTACAGAACTTTGTCGGGTCATTTCAAAATTTACGAATGTCGAATCAAAACTTAAATTCTGTATAAATTAGTAAGCGGTCGTTTGGCAATTTTACCATTCTCTTGGTCTATTCTTTTTACATCTTAGAGTTAATTAGCAATCTTTTTCTAATTTAGATAGAAATTTCATCTTTTTTTATACTTAATTTTACAGAAACACGTAGCTTAAAAAATTATCTATCAAAAATTCTGTCATCACTTTTTCTATTATTACTTACCCATCATACGTAGTATAGGGTAAGTCTTGCAATCGTTTTGAAAATCGAAAAAAGTTTTTTGACGGATTGACACGTTTTCGACACTGAAGATTTCGAAAAACATATTTTTAGAAAAAAAAATTGCCGTCCGTCCGTCTGTCTGTCAGTCTGTCTGTCTGTAAACGCTCTATCTCCCGAACGAATTGATATAGAGACTTGAAATTTTGTATGTACTTAGTATGTAAAAATGGGACGAAGCCTACTTAATATCAGTAACCTCGATTATCCGGAATTATTTTTTTCGGTCTCTCGAAAAATTCGTTCTGATGAAAGGTATATAAAAATTTTCGATTTTATTTTTATTTTAAGGAATGATCGTAAAAGGCAATAAAATAACACAAATTTTGCATAAAAAACGAAGTTAATCGAATTATTAGTTGCCGAGATATCTGTAATCCTGTTTTCCACATTCTTTGATTTTTCATGACCCTGTATTTCAATCAAATTTCAATTCAAAGATATATTTTAATTGGTAATGAAACGCTTAATCCGACGCAATAAACTATTAGTTAATAAGATTATTATTTTTGGAGTTATAAGGATGTTTCTTTTTCGCAATTCAGCACTAGAGTAGTTAGGCGTGTTGTATAATTTATCGAAAGAGATTCATCAGCAACTCATTAATACAGCATTACTATGAACCAAAAAATATAAATACACGTTTAAATTTTGTTTTGGAACTGCAATCCATTTTATAAATAGTTTTCAAATGTATTATTTTCATATATTATATATGCATATTTATTCTATTAAGTCCAATGTACCAAATAGATCCCTCAGGTCCAACCAATTCTTTCCCTCACCATTTCTCAAATATAATTACATTAGTAATTTCTCTTTGTATAAATTTTACAAAATATTTAATGAACTCTCTGTGCATCTTGATATTTTTGATATGTCATTTCATGTCTTCAAAGATAAATGTTCTGAACTTTTAATCTCTTAATTTTTGTTTTATTCATGTTTTATTACATGTAATTATATTATTGCAATTATTTGTGTTTTATATATATGTGTATATATTTCTGTAGTCTTGTGTCTCTTGATGTTCTTGCAACACTGTAAATGGGTTATTCTGTAGTGTGCATTTCAATAAAAAATAAAAAAATAAAAAAATAAATAAAATAAATAAATATGATGAGTAAGTATTACGGTGGCTCCCAACGACTAGTTTAACTTTTAATGATGTTTTAAAAATTAAATTGACAACAAAGAAAAAAAAATAAACAACAGCAATGAAAAGAAAATGCACAAGCCATGTAATTTAACTCTAACTTGGAAATCATAAAACTCTATTTATAGTAGATGTAGTTAATTTTACTCAAAAGATCACTCATGAAAAAGTCTCATCATAACTGCTGGTACTCACCGAAACATTTGCATTCAGAAGCTCTCTTTTCGGAATATTTTTACACGCACATTTCACGTTTGGAAAAGGAAAAATTTTTTACTTGAAAACTTTTTTTGAAAATTTTTGAAAAGAAATTTGAAAAGTTTAAATTTCTAATTTAGTGTTTTTATTCAGTGTGGTTAACGCTTTTAATATTATCTCATTTGCTCATTAAAAAAAAACATATTAAGTTTGTTTAAGACTTTATTGTCTAGGAAAAAACAATATTTAAGAATTCATCACCCACTTTTTGGGCTGTCCCAAGATAAAGTTTCGTTGAAAGATATTGTTTATTTAGCCTTTAACTAATATCACCGGTCTCACAGACCACTGCTTTTTTATTCCAATTTTTGTAGTTTAACTTGTAATTTTAGGTTTAATTACAAACACTACTGAAATTTCGTTTCGTTCAGATCTTTAGTTCTATCACCAGAGACTTTTAAATAGGTGAATATTTTTATAACAGTCCTGTACAAAAGGTTTAGTACAAAACCACCATCCAATGAGTTAATCATGCATTTTACTCATTTTTCGATTTTGCGTGTCTCACAGACTGCTTCATACTAGTTATGTTATATTTTCTGTCACATCAGTTAAAGGTTAATACTAAAACATTTTTATTTCCATTTAGAAATATATTTTTTTCTAATATAACATGTTATATTAATTAAAATATCACATAAATTAATTCTCCAAGCCTATGTTTTGTCATACTTTTCTATTAGAAAAAGGGTGTCCCAGGGTTTTGATATATCTGTTATGTAACCTCTGTTACCAAATATAATTTTTTTTCAATTCATGTTAAAAAAGTGCATCACACGAGACAAATGATGCTTATAAGTAAGCAAATAGTGACAATGATTATTTTGAATGTTTGTTCCGAATAGTGAACAAATAGTGAACAAATTTCTGTTCGTCTAGGTAGGCGGGGTGTGTTTCTTCTCTATGAACTTCTGTTGCCAATTATTCACCACATTAATGCTGTGATTTTGGCAGGATTATAAGTAAAATCAATTGACGTTTGGTACCACTTTCATATAATTAGACTGATAGGTAAAACAAATAAAATATGTCCCCAGAATATAGATATATATTTTCCTGAATGTAACGTGTTACAAGATACAGATGTTCATTTTCAAAATTAGCTATACATTCATTTAATTAAAAAATTTTTGGTGTAGTAAACTTAAAACATCATTCCTAAGATACCAAATAGTTTTCAGAAAAAAGGTGTTAGATTATCTTATTTAATTATATTCTCCATTAAAAAAAAAAAAAAAAAAAAATACGAGCAAAGCTGCGAATTGCATGCACATTTTTTACAAAGTCTTGTCACTCTCTGGATTTCATTCGACCTTTTTTATGCTGTTCGACGATATTGATGTTTTTAAATACCGTCTTGATATTACTGAAAGTTAAGGTGAGAAAATGCCTGTTAAAGAAACAACCTAACAAGACAAATTGAGATTACTCTTCCGGATGCATTAATGGATAAATGAGGCCGATTTCTCGCCTCAACTGCATCACCAAACATTGAAACAAACAAAACCCCCCACTTTCCCATTTCATCTTCTTCTTCCAGTTTTATCGTTTAAAAATATCAAGATATAGATGACCATCTAGCATAACGATTGTGAAAGAAGCGGGCATGTTGTGAAGTAGGCGGCAAAAGAATTTTAATCAAAACATCAGCGATACATCTTCACTGTTGCGTGATGTCTTCCTGAAATGCCGCTCCTGGGTCAGTCAACTTTTAGATCTCTTGATGGAACAGGGGCTTATAGTTAAAGCATGAGAGGGTGTTTATAATCTCGTATGAAACCGAAAATTTATAAAACTTTTCTCAAATCACTCATTTTCTTTTTTTCGATTTTTTTAAATACAGACCTTTTTTGCTTTAGACACACAAGAATAATGATGAATAAAGTATTAAGATTATTGATTCAAAATTTAAAGATTTAACCCTTCGGACTCCGGCGTTCTCTTACGCAAATTTTATTCGGTCGGCACCATTTTTTAAAAAGAATTTTCCTTCAAGTACATAATTCCAAAAATGTACTTATTAAATAACGCAAATTTTATTTTTACTGACGCCAAAAACAAAGTTTGCAAGGAAATTATGATGTCACCGGTAGTGGCGACAACTGAGTGCTGAGGGTTAAACAGGCTGTTATTATTATTTTAACTATCATTTTCGTATGAACATGATCAAGGCTGATTTTATTATTGAAAGGGTCCTGGTGCAAGGAACGTTTGATGGAAGAGAAGGATAATAGCTTTAAAGTAGTGATGCACATCCTTTTTGCCAGAAAATCGTTTGCCACCAGAATATTTGAAAAGTGACATTTGTTTTATTACAAAGCAAAGTTTCTGTCATTATTATATGGAAAATTATTCTGCATTAAATTAGTGGTATCAGTTTGGCCCGCGGGCCACAGGTTGTGCAGCCCTACTTTAAAGAATAAAATAAAATAATAATCTCTTTGAGGTAGGAGGGGAGGGCACTTTTAGTGCGAGAATAGAGTGCGAGCTAATATTCAGAACATTTTGAATCCCATTTTTTCAATTCACAAGTTGAAAATGAGAGGCCTCCTTAAAAGCACCAATATCGTCAATCCTGGACGTGATGCACCTTTGATAGCAACCTTCTACTAAAAGGAAAACCTACTATAATAGTTTTCAAGAGACACGGTTTAAGAATGTGCCTATCTTTGGGGAACTTTTTTTGAAAAATATGAAATTTTAATCAAACACGTGTATTTTTAGTTAAAACAGACAGTAAATCTAGGAATTCATGTAAGATTTTAATGGAATTTTAATTCAATTTTCAAATTTAAACAATATTTAATCACATTTTATATCAAAAACTATTTGATCTGCTTTATCAAATATTGATTCATTAAACCTTAAAAAGAGAATCTTAAAAAAAAAAAAAAAAAATTGCTTTAAACAGGATCTTTATGTCATATCATTTTTAGATTCTTCGTCATATCCAAACTGTACGACTTTAACAATACTGTGCTAAACCCAGACGCGAAAATAATCAACAGACAAAATCTTCAATTGGTGCTCCTTTGCCTTCCGTTCAGGCGGCAGGGGCACATGCCTTTTTTGATCCCTCTCCCCTGCGCCCCCGAGTTGCGGGTCTGATACTGTTAGATTGGGTGGATTGATATCTTTTGTAATACAGACTCTATCTTATAAATTTTAAGTTAGAGTAATATTTTAACTATTTGAAAATATAAGTTCGTTAAAAAAATAGATAAAAATTCAATTAACTTCACATTAATATCACCAGTATCTTTCAATACGGCTGTTAAATGTGGTTTGTATGCATTAGATAGCGCTATTACTACCATGTAGATTTTGATCTTTATCTCCAGGATGTAATGGTAGAGCTCACTCCCCCCAATCTATTCTATATATTTTTTCATTTTAATCTTACTGTTTAATGAAAACATTTTAATTTAAAATTCATCTACGAAAAATCAAGTGTAATGACAAATTTTCATTTTTAAGCATTTTAAAATTTGTAAAAAAATTACATTAGGTAATAAGATATTTGTTTTTCCGCTTCACTTTAAGTCCTCTAATAGCATAATTGTACGTCTTGAATACAGATTAGTTTAAATTTAGTTAGGGTCCATTAACTTTGAAATATAAGTTCAAATACTTGAACTTATGCTGTACCATTAACGTTGTCTTCGGGACCAGATCAATGATATATCTACATCTTTGACTTCAAAGGAATTTTATTCAGTTTATCAATTTTCATATAGGTGGATGGCGGAAAGCCTGTTTTGGAACGTACCACACAAAAAAAGAAATAAAAAAATAATGTTAGCAAAGATTAAAATAAGTATATATTTACTGAATATATTTTAAATTTTGAAAGAATCTCTAAAACTTTTTAGATATAGACACAAACACTAACTTGTATCTATATCAAGATCGGGGCACGCGGGCCATATGCTGCCAAGAGCTGCAAATGTGGCCCGGCAAAAAATCGAAAATTATTTTAAAATATGGAAGATTTCAGGGACTTGGTTCAGTAATGAATGTTATATTTTCGAAAGGTTATGATTGTTGATTCAGTAATATATTTATTGAAATTATTACTTTATGTGTATGGAAATACTATGTTATGTGTTTGCATCTTTAAAAATATCAAAAGATTAAAATATTTAGGAAATGTAGGAAAGTATTTCATAATTTATATGTTAAGCACGATTTCTCTTTCTTGTTTTGATGCTTAAGTTGACTTAGGGCTATCAAAACGGAATATTTTAAGTCTAAATATTTTATATAACTTCCATTGTAAACATTTCTTATGTAATACTAAATATTATCCAAGGTATTACAGAAACTAAACATCATAACTGTTTATGAAAGCACATATTCATTAAATAAGTAAATAATATATATTCTTACAAATTGTTATGTGTACATTTTAAAATATCCTTATAAACAATTTTGGTTATGTTTGTTTATAATATTTAACTACCAAAGATTATTTTTCACTAAAAAATAAGTAACTCCGTTTAAATAATATAGAATTAAATGCAACAAACACAACTGTTATACAATAATCAGATTAATTCAACTAAATAAACCATTTATAAAAAATTTACCAAAAAATCTTAAAACTATCTCATCAACTATCAAACCATAATTGTTAAAATAAGGAAGGCAAAAATAAACATAAGTAATCCTTCCTGAAAACATTTTTAACTTATAAAGTGTATTACAAAAATTTACCAATAAATAAATTCGTTAGGATAAGTTAAGATTTGAAACTTTTACATACTAAGTTTTTCAAAACTTTTCTTCCCTTTTAATTTTAAGTAATAACAATATTTTAAACGTTAAGAAAGGAACTCTAAGAGGAAAGTGATTTTTCTATTTTTGTTTTTTCTTTGCAGATTCCTCTAAATAGACTTATAAACAAAATAATTTCTTTCTCTAAGCTGCACACGTGAGTCTTAACAAAATAACTTCTATAATATGCTGAAAGGACTTATTGAAATAAAATAGGCCAATGGTAGCTGAAAACTTTAAATGGCTGTAAAAGAGAAAGAAGAAACACATTATATGTTGTAACAGTTTATCCCCTTTTTTGTTATTGTTTAAACAACTGTTATAGACCATATACTCAAGGTAATAAAAGTTTCGTTCCTGTCAAATATAGACATAAAGAAAGATTAATGACTATTTCGCAAGTTAAAAATAACAGTTCAATGATCAAAAATAGTCAATTTGTAATTTTTTAAAAATAAAGAGGTTAATAACAGTATAGGAAATAAGCTAAATTTACTCAAAAAAATAAATAAATAAACTAGATCTTTTTTTATATTTAAATTACCAGTGAATCAACTTTAAAAAAAAAGAAAAGATAGATAAAAGGATAAATACTATATATTTGCTATTTTTGTAATTTTATGTAAAAAAAAAAAAAAAAAAAAAAAAAAAAAAAAAAAAAAAAAATCAAGAAGACTTTTGCAGCGAGTTAAGAAAAATTATAGTATGGCATAGTAAAAAATTAGGCCCTGAATAGGGATCTTAAGTTCTATGACAAATATTGGTCACTTCCAGGTGAGTTGTAATTAGTGTTGTCAGGCATCCAGTTTTTCAAAAATTTCCAAAACTTGATCATTGTGAATGCTGGAAGAAGATAAAAAAAAATCTTCGATAATTTTATGATGCACAAGTTTTAAATTTTTGTTCATTCCATGATATGCATTCGTCTGAGTGAAGTAAAACATGATATAGAATAAATTACAAAAAATAATGAATAGCCGTGTAAAAATCTTTCCCGAGACCTTCTCGGAAACCGTGTGTATATAGTACAAATAGGTTTTTCTCACCTAGTTCTTAAACTTTGTTTCAGGTCGATGTGACTGAAACAATGCTCATACGTTAATATGTGATATTTCCAAGACTTCGGAAGAAGATTTTGAAATACGAGGCACGTGACTGGTATGCAAAATAAGGTTTGGGTCATGGTCTGTCGGATTCTTTAAAATAAAAAAGAAATGTATCAGACTGTATTCCTTTCACTCAGGACAAAGGCACGACAATTACCCGAACCGAAAGTATTGCACAAATACTATAGAATAATGCTACACAATCCCTATTTTATATGACGGTAATTTTGCGAATAACTGTAGATCGCAAAGTATAGATTTTGATAAAGAAATGGCAGATTTGTTATTGTTATTTTTCGAATTTTCTGGTTTATAAAATATCGTTGTTAAACTTGCGATATTTTCAAATGCCATTCATGTGGAATGAAAGAATTTCCCAAATACTTTAGAATAATGCTGAACAATTTTTATTTTATATGACTGTAATTTCACGAATAACTGTAGACAGCAAATTATAGATTCAACATTAAGAAAAGGGCAGATTTGTTGCTGTTTTGGTTTTTAAATTTTCTTGTTTATAAAATATCATTGTTAAATTTTCAATATTTTTAAATGTATTTCACTGAAACTGAAAAAAAATAAGAAAATACAATAGAATAATACTGCACAATAACACCATAAAATATCGATGTTAATTTTGCAATGATTTTAAATACATTTTAATTGAACCACATTCACAAATTCTATAGAATAACTCTGTATAATTCCTCTTTTATTTGCCCTTAATTCCGTTAATAACTGCGTATAACATAATTTAGATTCAATCTTGAGAACATGGTCTTTTTTTTTTTTTTTTTTTTTTCTTACTTCAACTGAAACAATGACATAATATTAAAAAAACTATTCTAGCAGTCACATAAAAATATTTATTGTGTGTAAATTTGATTTTAAATTTCTATGTTGTTGATCTAAAAGATGTACACTATTAAAAATTTGCAGCAAACAGTCTAGTAATTAAAGTATAAAACTCATGATTTTTAAACATTTAAATCTGATTTTTATGATTTTTTTCCCAGTATTAGAATACTAAATAGATATTAAGTATTTTATGTTTCCCGAACAAGTAAACCTCTATTTACTAATATAATTTACGTTTTTACACTTAATATTTCACTTTATATTTAATTAATAAAATTTAATTATTTTTTAGTAATTACAGAAATTATAAAAACTGCAAATTAGTAGTTTCTTTTGTTAATAAAACACAATAAAGCTATGCACATTAATATTTTGTAATAATTATTTAAGACTTTATTAAATACTAGCTATACTTACTTTTATTAAAATGGTCAGTAACTGCATTTTAATATTAAACTGTTAACACTACTTAAAATTTATAATTATACGAAACAAATATCTCTAATTAGCTATATAACATACATTCTTATGCTTTACTTACTGAAGTTATAATTAATTTAGTATTCATACTAAAGAGAAAAGGGGCTGAATGTTAGTTCCAAAAAAGGGCACTATTTCATAAGGAAATATATTATTACTTACCCATCATATGTAGTATAGGGTATTACTTACCCATCATACGTAGTATAGGGTAAATCTTGCAATCGTTTTGAAAATCAAAAAAAATTTTTTTGACGGATTTACACGTTTTAGATAGTGGAGATTCCGAAAAACATATTTTTAGAAAAAAATTTTTGCCGTCCGCCTGTCTGTCAGTCTGTCTGTCTGTAAACGCTCTATCTCCCGAACAAATTGAGATAGAGACTTGAAATTTTGTATGTAGTTAGTGTGTAAGAATGGGACGAACCCTATTTAATATCAGCAACCTCGATTATCCGGAACTATTTTTTTTCGGACTCTCGAAAAATTTGTTCTGATGAAAGGTATATAAAAATTTTCGAATTTTTTTGTTCTAAGGAATGGACGTAAAAGGCAATAAAATAGCACACATTTTGCATATAGAATGAAGTCAATCGGATTATTAGTTGCCGAGATATTTGTAATCTTGTTTTTCACATTCTTCGATTTTTCATGACCCTGTATTTCATTCAAATTTCAATTCAGAAGTATATTTCAATTGAAAATGAGACGCTTAATCCGACGCAGTTAATTGTTAGTTAATAGAATTATTATTTTTGGAGTTATAAGGATGTTTCTTTTACGCAGTTCGGTACTACTTGAGTAGTTTGGTGTTTTATATAATTTGTCGAAATTGGTACATCAGCAGTTCTTTAATATAGCATTACTATGTATATTAACAATATTTAAATTTTGTTTATGAATTGCAATGCATTGTATAAATAGTTTTCACATGTTTTATTTTCATATACATATCCATGATGGTAAGTATTACGGTGGCCCCTAACGACTAGTTTAGTAATGTGTTTAGTAACAATAAAGTCCTTAATTTTTTATAATTTTATAAATTACACATTTAACATAAAATTAAATAATAAACTTTTTTTCTTGAGTAAAAATAGGATATTATTAAAGTTCTATAATTTTTGCAAGGTCTTGGACAAGTGTATTTAAAAAAAAAAAAAAAAAAAAACTGCAGTATACAGAAGTTTTTTACAAAAAATATCTGCCTATAATTACAGGTAAATTTCACTATTTTTAAAAAAGACAGAGTGATTCTTGTCCATTTTAAAAGGAGCAAGGTGTAGCACCGTTTAAAAATAGCTTAGAAAAAATAATAATTACCGAATTGGATAAAAATTGCAAGTAATTTCATTATAGTTATTAGCACAAATAACAAAACTAGTAAATGTTATTGACAGCTCGCTTTGTATTAGTACTAAGAAAAATTACTCTTAATCACATAAATCTTAACTTACAGGATGTATGTATATGTTATAGAAATTATGAAAATGAGTTACAATCATTCATACACGCATACAGAATAAATTTATGATCAGCCAGTTTTGTCTAAAATCCTCAAAATATTAAACAGCAGCATACTATTACCTCTAAGTAGGGAGCCCCTGCTGAGCTTTACATTTTTGTAAAAATTAGTTATTTTTCTCTTATATATTCTTTTACAATAGTTGTTGAGCAGATGTTATTTTTCCAATCTTATTTAGCTCCAATGATTGGTATAAATGCATTATTGCAAAAGTAGAATGAACTAAAAAAAAAAAAAAAAAAAAAAAAAGATTATGGTTTTTTGTTCTCTTACTTTGGAAAAAATTATTATATTTGGTATGCTTATTTTAAGAATGAATAATTTTATTACTTAAAGAAAATTATAGTATCGTAAATTTTTTAATTAAATGCTTTTGATGCCTCTACAAACTTTCTGCACTTATTGTTTTACAATTCTCAGGAATTATGTTTAGAAACAATTATTTAAAGCTTCTTTTTTTAAATCTATTTATAAGGCAAAATACCTGTAAAAACATTTCACATTATATTAATCTTAGGTTTTAATACTTTTATGTCATTTAAAGCATTTAGTAAATTTTTGATTTTAATCAATGTTTTAAGACTGTTCTCAACTGCTTTGATCAAGAAGCGCAAAATGTTTTGAAATATTTACAAATTAATTTTTTAACAGAAAGATACAAAATTGGAAGGCCTGACTATGGAAGTGATTTCAAATCGAACATAGTTTTCTATTTTATGATAATTAAATTACTTATCGTGATCATGCGTTTTTCTGCCTTTGTAAGATTAGTTTTTCTGCTTCCGTCGCGAAATACGGTTCAAATTGACAACTTTGACGGCTTGGTTTGACATAGCCATTACTTTTGCGAAAAAACGGAAAAATGAGTGCGATTAAAAAATTTCTGAACAACCCCAGCTAGTCTCATACATTTTTGAACAAAAAATAAATTTACAGTTATGTCACAAAATTGCCCTTTTTAATTTAAGAACACCCTTAGAAAAATAAAAACAAAAATAAAAAATCTCTTGATTAAATCGCTGAATTAAATCGACTGATTAAAATCATTGACGCTCTATAAGTCATTCTACTATTTTCGTGAAAAATCGTTATATAACCCTAATTCAACGCTATTGTGACCATATTATTCACCACATTACATGGTTCAATCACCTTTTACCAGAATCTTTGCAATAAAAGATTATTTAATGACAATGCTGCCTTATTTAATGAAAAAAAAAAATCTGTCTTTAGGTATATAGGGAGCAGTACTTTGCGAATTTTCTGGTGCTAAAAACCTGAAATTCTCTGAATCCCTTGAACCCTGTATTATGGTCAGAATAGAATAAAATAATGGTTATGTAACCGTTTATTATAAAAACGGTCGAATGACTGGACAGTTTGTTGGGAATTTTTAACAGTATAGTACGCTGATAAAAATCTGCAGCAAACTGTCGAGCAATTCGGCTGACTTTAGGTGCTTTCGTAGTTATGTAAATACGTAACACCTTGCTATATCAGTCTGTCTGTCCGTCCGACCATCTGTCTATCCGTCCGCCTGTCCGCATATAATAACGCAAAAACTGAACAAATGGATCGTTTGAAATATAAAATATATAATTATTACATAATTTTGTCGAGTCATTTCAAATTTTATGAAAATCGAATGTTTTACAGGGGCAATCAAAAGTATTCCGTTACATCACGGTCAATGGGAAAAAAATAGTTTCAAGTGCATTTTAATGATGTTGTACTCCTTCGAACATAATGAAACTGATATGCATCGATGAAGTATGTACTAAAATATACATTTTGTACAATCTGTTGTGAAAAGATTATTTTTTATTAATATACAGGGGCACACAAATATATTCCGTTACATAATGGTTTTGAAGGAAACATTTTGTTTGGGGTGCATTTAAATTATATTAAACTATTTCACCTTTTATGAAAATGATATACATTGGTGGAGTATTCTAAAAGTTATTTCCTGCATAATAGAAAACATTTAGTACTTACAGGGACACACAAAAGATTTCTGATGCTGTACTGTATCCGAAGTACTGTATAAATTTAAAACTTCGTTATAGTACGAACTCACCTTTTTTGCTACGTTTGATGTGCAAATCCCGACTTGCTTAAGATAACGGTTATTTATTCATATTATTAAGCGCAACAGACCATATTATATTGACAATATTATGGTCAGAACAAAATTAAATTATGGTAACGTAACCGATTTCTAAAATCTCAGTCAAATTGTTGGACGATTTGCTGCAGACTTTTAATAGTATAGTGTATTTAGCAATTGTTAACGGATTACTCGTATATACTTAAACAAGGAAAAACGTATAACTTTTGATTTTCGTATGTGTTAGTTAAAAGATTCACAATTTTTGTCTAAGATTAATTAATGGCCATTCTTTTTTACTTTAAACTCCGCACTGTTAAAATTGTGCAACAAACTATTGAGTCATTGTTCCGTTTTTATAAAGAATGGTAAAACATTTAGCTGTATATTCTAACCATAATATAAACAATATTATGTTCAGAATAGCGTTAAATTACGATTAAGTAGCAATTTTCTATATAACAACGGTCATATGACTGGAAAGTTTGATGTAAATTTTTAACAATGCAAAAAATCCGAGCTAATCGAATTATAACATGAAGACCATCTATTTTAATGCGCGTTCACAGTCAAATCTAACCAGAGAGAAAAAAAAATAAACAATAGCTTTTGAAACTACAGTTATGTTCTTTATTGGATTACCAAAAAGTTTTGGTACCTAAATTAGCTGCTCGATTTTTCGTTCGACATATTTTAGCAGAAACTGACTAATACCAAATGGCATAGATTCGAAATTGATATAATAATAAAGAATTCAGACATTAAGATCAAATTGTAGGGCATTCGTTGCCTTGGAATGAGAAGATTCTTATTGCTTAGATGGTTCTTTTGGGAAAAGTGAGATGAAAATTTACTATTCTCATGGGTAGTGGTGGAAATATAACTTTGCTAATGGCGACACATCGCGATATCTCGCTAGAATATTTTGTAATTCAGTTCTAATTGAAAAGGTTACTGAATGAAGAATTATGAATCAATAAAAGCAAAAAAACTCTAGAATTTCAAGTCTTTTGTTACAAATTTTATTGAATTATTTTCTTTTTATAACATACATACTTTTGAAATGTTAATAAATGTTACGAAACTCGTTCAGAAAAAAACTTATTAATATTTAATATTTAAATAATTAAAATCATTGATGTTATTTATATTATTAAATGAAAAAATAACAATCATTAAAATATAATGCCCCATATTTTCACAGCAATGTAAAATCTTAATGGATTAAGCTTTACCATATGATAGATTACTTCATAATACATTGATCTATATCAGTCATACTCAAACTTCTTTTGTTCTGGCATGCTATGCAACCATATGTTAACTATGTTAGGTGGGCCGCAACACACTATACCTACATTAAAAAAATTTAAGAATGGCGGGAGGCGGAGTAATTAAAATAATAAGATAACAAGATTAGTATCACAAAGCAGCATAAAATTAATTTTAATTTAATCAATATTATCTAGATAATAAGTGTAAAATGTAATCTCTATAAATAAAAGGAATTCTGAGGATAATTAATTAATTGAGGCACAGGGGAAAGCAAATCTTGGCAATGCGCCAACTCGGTCCAGAGGAAGCAAATCTTGGCAATGCGCCAACTCGGTCCAGAGGTATAAAAGCAAGATAGAAAAAAACGCGCAGGTCTGTGCATTCAAGTACAACCACCCATATGTATATGCTGAAAGTTTGTTCTGACGCTCACCCGACGCACGTGGAGTGCCGATGGTCCGGGGAGAGTCACCGGGGGATCCGTCGCCAGCTGAGAGAGAAGCGTAGAGTCACCGGGGGATCCGTCGCCAGCTGAGAGAGAAGCGTACCATACACATAAATTATTAAATAAACCTTCAAATTAAGCCCGGCGAAGCGGGCTGGGTATGCTAGTATTATAATAATGCCAATTTTAAAATTTCTAAAGATTAAAAAAAAAAAAAAAAACTTAGAAGATTTTTTTAAATAAATGAATTTTTTACTAAATGAATTTGTTTTAATCATTTTAAAATGTAAAAACATGCTATGAAAATTTCATTAGTTTTCGATAATGTTTGGTTAAAGTCGAAAATTAAAAAAAAAAAGTACATATAACTACAATGCAATTAAGACTACATATAAAAAGAATTTCAATTAAGCAAATGGCAGTTATGATGTTTTGGACTAATTTTAAATTAAATACCAAGGCAAAGCTTTGCCTAGTATAAAATATATAAAAGAACAATTAACCCTTTATATCTTGATGATACTTTTAAGTACCTTTAAAGAAAATTCCATATAAAATAGATTTAATTTGTCTACTAATAAAAGTAGTTGCACTTTTCATTACAGATTACACTCCTGGACAAAAGTATAAACTCAGAAAATTTTCAATTTGTTTAATTCATAATTTAAATAAGCTTAGCTTTACATTAATAAAATAATGATGGATATTTATAATAAGACATCTAAATTTAATATAACTCATAAATAAAATGGAGTAAGTAAAGTAAATATGAAAATACATAACTTTAAAAAAAATAACATTATGGACAACCTGGACATAAATATAAACTCAAAGTTATGAATTTTTATATTCTGGCACATTTGAAATAAATAAATGCATTTTATGATAAAAAGCTAATAAATGGAGTCCTTATGGATCAATACATTTCAATACATCAAAACATGTTTTAATTTTTCTGATAAAATAACATTATGTGAGACCTGGACAAAATTATAAACTCAAAATTGTGAATTTCTATTAACTGGTATTTTTTTTATCTAAATAATAAATTTGTTTTGTTATAAGGAACTATTTCAGTAAAATTATTTTTCACATTGGTAGTAATGCAAACGAAATTTATTCATATTTTCAATAATTTCTATGATTTTATTAAAAATCATTTAGCGTCAGCCTTTGAATTATTTTTAGAATAATTTTGTTTTCTGTTAATGCATTTGTTTATCGTGTGTCATTACATGTTTTTCTTAGAGCAGTGAATATCAACAACTTTTCAAATGCCTCGAGGAAAGGTTCTGGCAGAGGTACAAGTTGGTAAAATTTTGGCATTCAGATCTTCTGGAAAAACGCAAAGTCAAATTGCTTTGCTAATTAAATATTCACAAGGAGCAGTAAAAAAAAAAATGTTTCAAAGAATCCGTGAGTGTATGGGGAAAACAACGGAGTGGTCGACGTCCAAAGATAAAAAAAAGAAATCGAAGATCTTACGAACAGCATCTTAGTACTGGAGCTTCTTTTAGCCGAATTATAAATACTTTAAAGGTAAGTGTAAGCTCTCGAACTGTCAGACGAATTCTTCAACGAGCGCCGAATATGAAATGGAAGAAAATGAAAGCTAAGCCAAAACATGAAAGTCAGACTTCACTTTTCTCAACAGCACATGTCATGGACAACAGAGTGACGCACAGTCATCTGGTCAGATGAAAATAAGTTTAATTTAGAACGGCCAGATATGCATAAAATACCACTGGCATGATATCAAACATGAAGAACGGTACATCTTTAGTCAAAACTTTAGTGGAAGATCAGTGATGGTGTGGGCTGTTTTTTCTCAGAATGGTAAAACTGCTCTGACTTTTCTTTATGGAAAACAAAAAGCAGAAGACTACCAGCTAGTGCTGGAAGATAATCTTACCATAATGACCATCGATTGCTGGAGTAAACTGGTATTTTAGCAAAATAATGCAGCAATACACTCTGCAAAAAGTGCAAAAGAGTGGCTGCAGCGCTGGAATGTAAAATTCTTGAACTGGCCAACCTGAAGCCCTGATCTAAACACCATTGAAAATTATTGGGTGCAATGGTTCGAATAGTTTATCGCGATGGACGTAAATATCAAAACATAAATGATTTAAAGATGGCTATACTTTCAAGCCTGGCATCAGTTGCCTATGGAGCAGTTAGAAAAATTTGTTCAATCTATGCCGAGTCGCATATTTGAAATCATTCAGAAAAATGTCCATTCAACACATTTTTGAATGTATGCATTAATGCTTTGCACCAGGATTCAAAAGTACGTTCACTTCTTAAACTTTATAATTTTATATTTTTAGTTTACCCATGTACTATATTTATATTACTCATCTTTTTGAGAAACAATTATAAAAATGCATTGATGCATTGAAATATAATCATGCCTAATAAATCCATTTATTAGTTTACTATCGCAAAATGCATTTATTTATATCAAAAATACCAGACTGCAGAAATTCGTAACTTTGAGTTTATAATTTTGTCCAGTTATCACATAATGTTATTTTATGAGAAAAATAAAAATATGTATTGATGTATTGAAATGTATTGAAGCATAATGACTCCATTTATTAGTTTCTTATCACAAAATGCATTTATTTATAACAAGTATGCCAGAATATATGCTTAATTTTGTCCAGGTCTCACGTAATGTTATTTTTTTAAGTTATACATATTCTTATTTAAATTATTTGCTGCATTTTATTTATGAGTTATATTAAATTTAGATGTCTTATTATAAATATTCATCTTTATTTTATTAATTTAAAGCTCAGTTTATTTATATTATGATGTAAACAAATTAAAAATTTTCTGAGTTTATAATTTTGTCCAGGACTGTATATCGCTAAATCATATTCAGTAAACTGAGTGAAACAGTCGAAGTTAAATATTTTTAAATGTGGTTATTTTCTCAACCATTTATTTAAGTGCAGCTTTCTACCTAATTAAAAAATATTACCTGAAAAACTTGCAACTACAAAAAGTTCTTTTGTTACAGATAAGATAACAATACATTTACATACATATTCCTTATAAGAATTTCGGATTTCCATAACAGTATTTTTTGTTAACTAATCTAATTATTCTTTTAAATATTTTGCAAAAAGTCTAACCACACATTTGATTAATCTGTTAAATAAAAAAAAATATATATATAAAGCAAATTATTATCATATGCGAGTATGTTGTTCTGGGTATCTTAGACCATTAACGTAAATAATTACTCTGGGGAAGCAATTATTTTTATTCAAAATTCATTATATGAAGTATTAATTCTTAAATACCTTTTATGTGAAGCTCAAATTTTTATAAATAGGGATTTACGATTGTATGTTTTGAGTTACATACGTATAGTCGAAGTGAAATATGCGGGTCGCGGGCCGTAAAGTAAGTATGGCTCATCTATATAACTAAATATTTTTGAGAAAAATGCAACAAAATTTTCATCACTAAGTTCTTAAATTGTAGGCAAATCTAGAATTAATTCAATCGATGATGTCATTTCATTTTAATCGAAGTTATCCTTTAGAATCCCATCATTCCAATGAAGAGATACTACAAAATTATTTATTATTACTGTAATAGTTTATTTCTAATTTTCCGAATAACAGACTAAAATAGAGCTGATGTCCTCCGGGATATAGAAGAACTAGAACCGAGTCACTATAACTCTACATGTATTTATTTAATAGCATGCTTTCGTGAACTTCATAGAATTTACATTTCTGTGACATTGACTTGAATTCAGGAAAATTCATCAACGCAAGTTGTCGCTTTTAACGGTTCTTCGTTTCAACATCTAAACATAAATAAATACACATAATGGCCAATATCTGCACGATATATTTCGTGACCAAGCCTCGTTTTTAAAGGCGCAACAGAGATGCAAGTATCTGAAAACTTAAAAGTTGATAAAAGCTATCATATATTGTCTGTCCTCACGCAAACTGAAGTTTTATAATAAAATTTTCTTTGGGCTTCACATTACAGTATTTACAATTATATTATTCAATGGGCGACAAAATTCGTCTCGAGTGACTGCTTACCAGCTGTTAAAAAATTTTGAGCGATACCATCTGAAAACCTTCAATACAAAGGAAGCTGGAAATCATTGTTTCCGCAGTCCTTCATTTTGTCTCCAAAAATTTTGTCCTTCTACAATTAGACAAGTTCTTCGCGAAGAACGCGGTGGTACCTTAACAACTCATTGTGAATGTTGCACAATGTTTTGTTGTGCGGAACCATGGCCAAGTCTTGCGTACAATGAAGTCCACGAGACGACTTTTGTTAAACAGCTGGAGAATATGTGTTTTTTGGTCTATTCTTCATAGAGTCGTTTTGCTCTGGTTAGAGCTTACTTTAAAAGACCTTTCGTACAGGAGGTCAAGTGATTGCCCAGTAAAGCTTTCATTTCTTTATTTTCTAAATATATATATATATATATATATATATATATATATATAAAGAGATTCCTTTTTTTCTTTTTTTTCTTTTATGGACGAAGATATGTAACTATTCGTGAAGGTGACTGGCTTAATTTAATAGAGGGCAACAAATGAAAAAAGGAATAAGTAAAAACACCAGCAATACAGAATCAAGGTTTTCTGTGCTCATACTATAGGCATTTTGAAACCTCTGAGCATCTGAAGGCTCTCCTTCATTTTCCAAAAAATGCTTATAAAGCTAATATTAATTATTTTTTTCCCTGTATTTCTAAAATACACCTTATGCTCCTTTGTTTGACGTACATTTTAATATACAATTGTTAAAAATGTTTTTTGTCAACAGCCAATTTAAATTTTTTTGAAAGAACGGAAAAATATGCTTAAACCGACTAAAATATGATTCTAAGTGTTTTATTAAACTTTCAACGAAATACAATAATTTCTTAATCAACTATTAATATGTATAGAACATTATATAATAATAATATGCATAGAATATTACATAATAATAATATGTATAGAATTAATGCATTTCGAATAAAAAATATTTTGAATTAAAAAACTGGAAATATTTCTGATCAGTATGTAATTTTCTGTTTATTGCAAAGGCGAAAAAAAGTTTCATTTTAGTCAATGTTATTTTACTTTTTATATTCCAAATTTTAATTATTTTTTGCATGTTTACACTCTAAATAAAAAGGAGTGAATAGTCACTCCAGAATAGTGAATACTCACTCTATCGCAGACTCAAAATATGCCCAACCTCTTTAGAGTGACTATTCACTTTGAGCAAAAGTGGAAGCATTGACTCTTTGAAAGAGTGAATACTCACTCCTAGGAAGTGAATATTCACTCTACACAGGGGTCAATATTCACTATTTCTGAGGAGTGACTATTCACTTTTGCTAAAAGAGTGCGGTTTTTCAGTCCTAGTAGGAGTAAGTAGTCACTTTTTCATAGGAGTGAATGCTCTTTTTTTTTTTCAATGAATTCTCTTTTTTATTGCTATTATGGGCATTTTAAAAGAATCGTGTCTTTTAGAACATACAATGAAAATAAATACAAACGTGGTAAAGATTGGAATAAAATACTTTATTGACAATATTTATTTAATTCAAAGTATGTAACATTAATTGAACTTTTTAAGGGAAAACGTAATTAAAGTTACATATGAATTAAATTAGATTATTGACAGAAATAAACTATTTTATTCCAATCTTTCTCCTTGTGTTTGCTTTCATTGATAATCCCATAAATATATAATAGTTTTAAAATGCCCATAAGCGCAAGTTATTAAACAGTTTTAAAATATTAAAAATACATTTTTTTTCAGATACCCATTAAGTTTTACACATTATTTAAATAAATCCACAATGCACGTTATCTGTTTTTTTATGTGTAATTAAAATCTTATTTCTGAAAAATATATATTAATACAAGCCGTATTTATAAAATGACATGGTAAGTCATACTTAATTTCAATTTTTTATTCCCGTATATAGTGTATATGTGCAAGTAGTACCTGCCGGCGAAGACACTCACGAGCTAATGCTAATCCTATGGGGAGAGATTTTTCTAATATCTCGTTTGCATTTTGACATTTTATTTATTTATTTATTTTGCTTTGAATAGCTGAAGTTCGTCTCTATATCGCATCTTTTTTACTTTTTTCGATTTCGGTCGCAGATATTTTTATAAAATTTCTTTTACTTTCAAAACCGGTACCAAAAATAAAAGTGTTATTTAAAAAAATATCTGCAGACAAAATTGAAAAAGTAAAAATAAACAAATATTTAAGAGAGGAAATGTGTTTTTGACGACTTCTGTAACTTAAGTGTTTTTATTTTAATGGTGAACGATTAAGCCCTATAAGCCCCTCTTTGACTGTGCCCTTAAAAATTTTTTTCGGCTTCATTAGTGGTTTGATTGCCAGATTATAAAATAGGCAAAACATAGTTAGATTCATTTTGAAAAAATAATAATAATAAAATGAAGAAGATATTGAAATTTTATAAATCATATTAATAAAACTTAAAAACAAGTATTTATCAATATTTTGGTGTCATTACATTTTGGTAAGTGCAATTTAAAAATTAAAATTGATTACTTAAGTTTTTAATTAAATCAAAATATTTTATGCACTATAAACATTACCATAATTGCTTTTTTAACAGTACCTATATGAGGTGTACATTACTGGAAAATGACTACTTAAGTATTCCAGTAATAGACACTCCTCTCAAAACCTTAAAAATTAATGAAATTTTATAAACGACATTAAATACATAAAATTCAAAGCTTACTTCAGCTACAAAAACAAAAAATTGCAAATTTTGCAATAAAATAAGGAATACATAAATTTATTAAATGAAGCCTCTTAGTATGATTTTCAATGAAAACACGATTTTCAATGAAAAACAGTGAAACTTAAAAACATTATTTTGTGCTTTCTGATTGGTTTAATTAAGAGTGTCAACAATAGTGCTAAATTATAAAATATGCAAGGGCGAGTTACGAAAAAAAAAAGCTAAATTTTTATTAGTTATTTTTTTATAAACCAAAAACATTCAAATGTGTACACTGCTGCTTCTACCCTATGCTACTGCTACATCTACCCTATAGTATTCTATGAACGTGAGTTAAAGTTTTATAAAAAATATACTCGTGTAGGAAAAAGAAAAATGAAGAAAATATAAAATAAAAGAAATGACTACATAAGTGTTGAATTAAGACATTTTTCTCCGGAAGGGATATTTCTGGATCTGGGGGGGGGGGACATTATAGAGCTCCGGGGAGGGAAATTGCCCATTTTGACCATTGAAAACACAAAATCTCAAAATTTCCGGGGGACATTTCAATGCTCCGGGGGAATACCTCCCCCGAGACATCCTCTGAATTCAATACTGCTACATATGTTTTGTTCTTACTGTTGGAAAAACAATTTTAATGAGTTATTTATCTCTAATAAATAAATGTCATCTAATATAAGTCATACTGCAAATTTTTAAAATTACTAAAGCGTTTTATTCTGCAATCTTTTCGTCAGCGATTTTTCTTTTCTTTTTTTTTTTTTCTCCGAGCAGAGATAGAAGACAACTTCCTGTGTAAAGTTTAACTCAACATTCTAGAATTTACTTTCGGAAAATAAAAAGTTGAAATTAAAATTGACTTACCGTTTTTTATGTTAGATATTATCCCTTGTTTGACGAATAATAATCCTTTGTTTGATAAATAATATATGTGCAGTGCAACATCGTCGTCACTGAGTACTAATGGAGTATTATTGCTTTTTACTGAATTATTTGTTCTCCATTTTGACTTCAGATCAAGAAACTTAATGTATGTGGATTATTTTGAATCATAAGATATCGGTGTATATCATTCCAAGATCGAAATTTAAACTACTTTTCAGTATTAATAATACAAATTAAAGATCCACATTTGTAGACCGAGGAAACGAAACATAACGAACACGATAAAATGGCGGAAACATTTTTATCATTACAACTGAGAAGACGATTTCTGATTGGCTGATGCGTAATACATATCTAAGTCACTTTTTTAAGAGTGACCGTTGACTCTTTCAAAAGAGTGACACTCGTTTTTGAAAACGAGTGCGTTTTAATAGCAAATAAGCGTAATTTTATAGGTTATATTATAAAATGTAGTTTTTGAAAAGTAAGAATTGACACATTTTGGTACTTTTCATTGTTTTACTCCATATATTGGTTCAAAGTTGAGCGGGTATTTTTTTCAAGTGTATAATGCCGGGCTTTCACTCTCTTTAACGGAGTGAGATTTTTCACTCTCGACCATGGAGTGAGATATTCCACTCTCGACAACGGAGTGAGATATTTCACTCTTTTTTAGGGAGTCGGAAATTCCACTCTTTAAAGAGTGTATTTGTATAAAGTTCACTCTAAAAAGAGTGAAAATGCAAATCACTCCAACAAAAAGTGAGCTTTTCACTCCTCCCAGTTTTAGAGTGTAAATTGATGCATTCTAACATCTGAGTGAATACTTTTTAAATCGGACTTGTTGAGTCACAAAGAATTAAGATTCCACTAATGATAAATTTCTTATATCTTTGCTTGTCCGATAATCTTGTGCATTTGATTTTTGAATATAAAATAAATCAAAGAAAGAGAAATCGATGTTTGAGTTACTTTTTTCGAGGTCATCTATGAATGGCCAGTTGGTGTAAAAATGAGACTGTTAATTTTGCAGATAGATCGGATAACGTTAGGACCTATCTCGCCTATACATATGTAAAATAGTTTGTCTTGCCTGACTGATAATCAATGTATAGTCCAAACTACTAAACCTAGAAGTATGAAAATTGGGTAAAATATATTTCGTCTAATGTAAGTGTGCATTAGATAATGTGCATCAGACGGGATTTTCGTAAACTCCCACCCTAAGGGGACTAAATAGGAGATCAAAAATTATAGAAAATCTTGCTACATCTCAGCAGCCGTTATAGGTAGGTGTGTGAAATTCCAGACTATAAATCTACTAAAAAAATAATTAAATATATATTTCAGCAATTTTACAAATTACCCATTTAAAGAGGTTAAAAGGGGGTCGAAAATTTTAAAGCATTTGACACATTTCAGCAGCCGTTTTAGATAGAAGCTTGAAACTACAAAAAATAAAACTTAAAAAAAAATTAAATACATGTTTCAGCGCTTTTAAAATTTCCACCCCTGAGGGGGAGGGGTTAATTTGAGGTCCGAAAATTTGCAGACATTTTTTGGATCCGTCATGTTACATACCTTTTTAAATCCCTCAGACCACTCTCTCATGTTATGGATTTTTCTTCTTTCCTTCATCCCAATTTGCCCCCCCCCCCCTCTGACGGGGGCAATTTTAACATTTTTTGAAATCGCAGTATTTTTATCATTTTAAATCGGATTTTTTTAACAGAGTCCTCCGATAAATGTTATTTATAATATGAAAAAGTTTAAAAGAGAGAGAGAGAGAGAGAGAAGGCGGAATGCTTTTCGGGGGCATAATAGTTGGGACCCTGGGATGCGGTATACTTTTTCAACTTTTACCGATACCACCCATGTAACATATCTTCGGAAAGCTCTGTGACCACTATTTCATGTTATACACCTTTTTCGTCCCTCCCCACACTTTTTCCCTGCCTAGGGGCATTTTTCTAAATTTAACCGACATAATTCAAGTAATAAATCTTGACTGTGGTATATTGTTGTTTAACCAGTGATCACTTCTTCATATTATGCACTTCATTTGTCCTTCCCCCATTGCACTTTCTAAGAAGTATTAATAATGTATTCCAGCAACAAATCTTCTAATAATTTGAAAATTACGGTACTAATCGTAAATTACGTTAAAAAAATCAATAAAAAATGTTAATCCCATTCACTATTCGTTTAGTTTCTGTTTTTGCCGCAAGGGGTAGTTTTATTTCTTATTTGTTTGGCCATTTTGCAGCTAATTGCCAAAGAATCGTAATTTTTTATACTTAAACTTCTCTGTTTTTTTTTAATACTTATTCGTATCTTTTCAACTTTTTGCAACTCAGGGGACGCCATAACATGACTTTTCCACTATTGTGGCTCCCTTATTGGCTCTCTTTGTTTTGTTGTTTTTTAATTACCTCTGTTTTTAGTTTCTATGAATTACTAAAATCGACTTTATAAGCATGTAAAAACAATGATTTTTAGAAATGATTGTAAAACTTATTGATTGTAGATTCCCGGAAGTGATCGATAACTGAATCTATTGTGTTTTTTACGCTGACGATTTTTTTCGATTGTTAAATTTTCGAGAATCGTCCATCGCTAGCCATGTTCCAGCAGTAATTTTATGTAGAAACGTGAGATTCACGATAAAAAAATCTTTAAAAAATATATTAAATATTTATTTCATCGGTTTTAGAAATTCCCCTCTACTTTTCAATAGGATTAACGGAGGGGTACGAAACTTTTAGATCATTCTACCATACTTCAGCAGCAGTTTAAGGTAGAGGTATGAATTTAGAATAGTTAATCTATTAAAACAAACTTAAACATGTGTTTTACCTACTTTAAAAATTCCCACCTGGGGGGGGCGGATTAATGGGGGTGATCGTTGTACATTTCGCCATGTCTCTGCAGCAGTTTTAGGAAGAAGAGCGAAATTCAAGATAGCAAATCTACTAAAAAATAGTTAAACATAGTAATTTTAGAGCTATTTTATCTATTATATCATCAATATCGATTTTAAACCAGATAGTATGCGGTTATACTTATAAAGTAACAATTATGGCTGTTTAATTAGGTATTAAGTTTTTTTTTAAATCTTTACTAGATGATTTCGTTTGACTCAAGATTCCTTTAAAAAAACCGACCAGCGTAGCGGGCGAAGGCTGCTAGTCAATTATAAAGTATTCAAAAATAGATATTTTTCAGTGATTTAGGACTGATGAAACAGGTCTTAATTCTTAATATTATTCGATCGAGCTCAAACATTAACAATCTCATTTTTGTCCTCAATTAACAACTTTTTAAGGACAAAAGATAAGCCGAAAAAAAGAACTCTTCTTGTGTTTTGAGACCACTATCTTCATGAAAATATTAGGGGACAAACATTTCAACAATTTTTTTAGGTGCGTTCGTATTATATAAATACGTAGCACCTATAGTCGTCGTCTGGTTCGTCCGTCTGCATAGAACAATGCAAAAACTATACCCAAAAGAATGGTTTTGAAAATTAATGTATATAATCGTTGAAGAATTTTGTCAAGTCATTTCAAATTTTATGAAAATCGAATTAAAGCTTAAAAAGTTATTAATAAAAGTTTTCTGCATTCTGTTAAAACCTATCGTACATAATTCAGTGATATCCCATGATACGTAATGATTCTAGATTACTGTAGTAATTATTCCATTAATTCATTTATATTCCATGATATGTAATAGTTCTAGGTTACCATATTTACGACCTTTTTAAGATTAAATCCTATTATTTCTGTATTACTGATTTTAATATATATAATCGTATTAAATATTGTATACAGGCATTTTCTATAAGTATAAATAGTTATTGCACCAAGATCTGAATATTTATAAAACTAATTATAGTACGAACGCATCTCATTTGCCATGTTTGATATATGTCTTCTGACTTGTTTATATCTAGTTGAAAAGAAGGAAATTGAATGCAGATACATTTTAAAATCATTTAATCGCTTATAAAGATGCATTAAAAATGAATCCTAAAGGATGTTGTTAAGCTCATTAAAAAAAATAATAATACATGGTATTTATCCAATAAGCAAATGTTTAATTTTGAAAGCTCCTCGAAAATAACCCCAATTTCTAATACCATACATATAGACTTATAAAATCTCCGACGTCTTTTTAGCACTTTCCAACAAAGTTGAAAAGTGCTTATGCATTCGGTTTCTCTGGCCGTCTGTCCGTCTGTCCGTCTGTCCGCGCTCTAACTCCTGTAAATATAATCGGATTGCTATGAAATTTTTATACGTTATTTAGATTTACCCTAGCACGAACCCTATTGAAAATGAAGTATCTACCATGATTAGTTTATCTACAGGGAGAATCAAAAGTTTCCCATTACATTACGGCCTATGGGGAAAAATCGTTAATATACTCGGATTGCCATGAAATTTTAGAACGTTATTGAAGTTTACCCTAGCACAAACTTTATTGAAAATGAAGTTTCTACCATGATTAGTTTATCTACAAGGCGAATCAAAAGTTTTTCATTACATTAAGGACCATGGGGAAAAAAAGTTAATATACTCGGATTGTCATGAAATTTTAGGACGTTATTGACGTTTACCCTAGCACGAACCCTATTGAAAATGAAGTTTCTACCATGATTAGTTTATCTACAGGGCGAATCAAAAGTTTTCCATTACATTACGGTCCATGGGGAAAAATCGTTAATATACTCGGATTGCCATGAAATTTTAGGACGTTATTGACGTTTACCCTAGCACAAGTCTTATCGAAAATGAAGTTTCTACCATGATTAGTTTATCTACAGGGCGAATCAAAATTTTCACATTACATGACGGCCTATGGGGAAAAATCGTTTCAAAGGAATATTAAAGATGTTACACCCTGTCAAACATATTAAAATATGCATTCTATAAAATATAAGGTGAAAATGTAGCTATTATTCATTTACAGGGCCACACAAAAGAATTCCATTAGATAATGGTAAAAGGGCGAATTGTGTGTGACATATTTTAAATATATTAAGCTTTTTCATGTATAATAAAATTGATATATGTCACTGAAGCTTAATATAAATTATACGCTACTGTCTTGCATAATATGAAGTACATAGCATTTACAGGGCCATACAAAAGATTTGAAATAGTATATTCTTTCCGAAGTACCGTATATGTGTCCGATGATGGCTGATGGAGGGATAAATGCATTTTAATTACGATATGCGCGTTTATATTTCGCTAAATATATGCACATTATATGGTGTGTATAAATGTTATAGTTGATATACAGGGCTACCCAAAAGAGCTCACCAACGTTACTGAATATGAGAGTAAATTATTTAAACGTGGTTATGCATTTTTACGCTGAGCTTCACTAAATTTACTGAGAAATGTTTGCAGAATATAGATAAAAGGATATACAGGGACACACAAAGAATTCGGTACATGGACGCTTATGAATGATGATTTATGAGAATGTGATTTCAGTTGTTTTAAAAGTGTTTTAGTTTACAGTAAATTTTAGCCTAATGCTGACGTGTAATAAAGGTACATTGTAAACTACAGGGCTGAACAAAAGTATTCAAGTATGTTTTCATCTAATAGTATGAATTGCTGTAAAAGAAATTTCAAGCTACTGGGTATTTTCTTGCTAAACTAAATTTTCCCATTATATCAGCTGACATATGAAATACAAGGCTGTTCCAAAGTACTGGAATACATATTTGGGTAAATTTGGCTATGCACTATTATTTCCCTAAATTACAAAGTTTTGTTAAAGATTTCATTAAGTGTTGGAAAGTGCTTCATAAGCTATGCTTAACGCATGATTTTTCTTACTTGTTTCTTATGAAGTAAACTTTGCACAAAATCTTACATTTTCCTTTGTTCTCTCATCGAATGCATTAAAAGAATGTACACTTTTAACGGATTAGGTAAGTACTCATGCATATCCCCTGATCTCTTTTTCCCTCTTATTAGGGATAAATTACTTGAAGAGTTTTCAGTGATGGTCCTTCTTTCTAGTCACATCCTGCTGTTTTAAGCAGGGGCTCTCAACTGATATGACGCAATCTTGTTTCGCGGGAGGACCTCAAGATGTAGCAATATTTATATATTAAAATGTGCCATAAATTTTTTAAGAACCAACATAAGTATAGATACTTTAACCTTTCGTGTTATATACGATTTACTTTGAAATGAGGTTTAGTACCTATCATAAAAGCGTATTAATTAGAAATGTATTTTTCTGTTTATGTATTTTTATAGGGAGTGTCCTAAATTGAACTGATTGATTTTAAAATTCAATAAATTGCAAATAGTGACAACTATATATATATTTAAAAAAAAAAAAAAAAAAAAAAAAAAAAAAAACTAGCTGGAGGGTTATGCAAAATGTCAAAAGTTGTTTTTTTTTCTTTTTTACAGTTATTATCGCTTTTAGTTTAAAATAGCAGCGAAAAATAGCTTTATAAAAACAGAAGCTAAATCAGAGCCCAATATTTTGCCTTTCTATTCTCTCAGTATTGATGCCAAAGAAATGAGATTAAATATATAGGAGTAGTTCTCAGTCGCCAAGGCAATTTTGTTCCTAGGATCCCTTTCCATACATTTAGCCATTCTCATCAGCACTGAAAGAAGATAATAGCAAAAATTTCGGCTCCGATTTAGAGCCTATTGCCTACAGCACCGTCTATCTCTACTATTTTAATTTAAAATACAGAATTGCAGTGAAAAAAAGTATTGACATCTCACAGAACTGTCCAGCAAAAAAAAAAAAAATTCTTAAATAGTTGTCATCAATGCAAGTTATTGAATTTTAAAATCAGTCAATGCATTTTAGGATACCCGATGTGACATTGCGAGTATGCTCCAAAATAATAAAAATAGTTTCATGTAAATTGAATTATTTCAGGAAAACATTTTGGCTCAAGAAAGTACGTAATTGCAAAACAAAATGCAGTAGAAATTATCATTGGGAATTTTTTTAAGAATATGCCTATAAAAAAATTTTATTTTTTAAAAGAAACTATTCTAATAAAATTAATGGATAATCTTTTCGTACATTTTAGAACATCATAATTATAGTGTAGCGCTTACAATTATTTATCGGTTTAAGTTGACCGTGGGGAAATAAAGGTTGAAAAATATTGGTTTAAATTATGAAGCCGACTTTAGTCATACTTTAAATTTAAAAAAAAGAAAGAAAAATCCTCCTTCAAGCATAGATTTAAAGCAATTTCTAAAACATTCAAAATACCGCAACAAAACTTCACTGTTTAATAAGGTGAAAGATTGTGTCTTAAATAAACAATCAGGAAAACGTATGACACATTTGAAAACTCAAATTTTAGTAATTACAATCTACAGGCAGAAAATACTCGAATTCTTATGTTTAGAATAGGTATATAACCTATATATTTGTATTTATACAAACAAAATGAAAAATAATATTTCAGTTAGGAAATGCATAGCAATGTTGAAAAGTGCTTTTAACCAGAATTCCATCAATTATTAGAAATGTACTAAAATAATTTTTGCGGAACGCTGTGTATGATAGAGAAAAATTATATACACTTAACAGTAAGAAAAAAAATGAATTTAAAAATACGTGAAACAAGTCAAAACCTACTTTCATAAATGATTGCTGATAGATCGTACTGTTAAAAAACTGTGTGTGGACATGCAAATAAAGGATGAAGATTATGCATACCTTTTCTATAGTAATACACAGTAGTCTATAGTTGCCTTTTATCGATATATATGAATATGTCTTAAATAATATAATATCATTAAAGTATAATGCAAATGATTATCCACAGACCATAATATAACAGAACTCTTTTGAGTGCTCCTGTAAATGGCCTGTAAACGCTACACCTTTCGTTTCAGAACCAATTTTACCGTGGTAAAACCCAATAGCATATTTATGACAATTCGAGTATATTTAAGAGAATTAGAGCAAGGTAATGGAGACAAACGGCCCGCCAGACGGTTGAAAAATCGAATTCACAAATCCTTTTTAACTATGTAGGAAAGTATTAAAAATTTGGATATTATTACACATATACATAATTAGAAAAAGACGATAGAACTTTGTAGGTTCTAAAAACTTCTTTTTCTTTTCTTTTCATTTTTTCTTCCTTATAGAAGATACAGAAATCCAACGACAAAATTTTTAATAAATAAATGATTTTTCAACAAATTATATTTTTTATTCTCATAAAAAATACTTTAAAATCCTACTACTTCTGCATTTATGCTTCTAATGAGCACAAATAAAGTAGAATAAAAATCCTTTAGGATTCTATTAATACTCGATTCGCAATAACACACTTATACAGAAAATGCACTTTAAGTGTAAATTCTCTTAATATCTTTTGTTTTACAATGTGAACTTGGTACAAAGTCTGTTCTTTTTCTTTATTCTTCTACCAAATACGTTGAAAGAATGGACTCTTATAACGGATTAGGAAAGTACTCATGCATATCCCCCTGGTTCCGTTTTTTTCTCGAATAACTCCTCCAACCAGGGCTAAATTACTTGATGTGCTTTTGGTGGTGGTCTTTCCTTTACGTCAAGGTCTGCTGGTTTAAAGTATCAAGCCGACTTTAGCCATAAAAGCCAATCCTGTCAATGTTGACTTGGCTCGTTTAAGAGATGACATCTTCTGATATGTAGGATAGCGGGTGAAGAAAAAAAAAAAACAATGGAATATGATACCGCGATGTTGTGTTTTACAACGAGACAATCGTGAGCAGGGTAATCAGACATATATTAATCACTTTGACTTACACACAGTTCATTGGTTTTGAAGAAGCGTGGGAGTGCAATTCATTAGTTATCATGAATACAATATAGGATGGTTTATCGGCACTGATCGAAAGGCAATACTGAATATTGATAGAATATAGAGAATCTTACGTAATAGGGAAATACGTTGGAGGTTATTGTTCGTATCGTACTAAAGGTAACGTGTGATTCTGGAACCGTTGAATATTTTCTCAGCCCAATAAATGGTTATTTAAGATACCAGAGATAGTTTGAAGGAAGTTTTGAACAGAAAAAGACTGCTTGTCAGTCGATTTCTCAGTGACAGTTTATATTTATTTGTATGTTTATTGTTTGCTGAGGAATTAAATTATGGACTACTAATAATATATGTTATATATCGTTGTTTCCATATGATAACCAGTATAAATGTTTGATGGATTTTTAACAACCAGACAATCGTGAGTAGATTAATGAAGCATACAATTATCAATTAACTTATTACGCATTTCATTGGTTTTGAAGAGGTGTGGGGGTGCAATTGCTTAATTATCAAGAATGCAACAAGCAGGATATTTTATCGGCACTGATCGAAAGGCAATATTAATATTGATGAAGACTCTTCCATAATAGACAAGCAAATATTAGTATAAAACTATTATAAGATTAACATCAAAGAATACTATTAGTAACACAGTTTGAATCTTGTTTGACTATTATTTTTTATCTGCCAAGAAAGAAAAAAAAATCACTCACATATTTTAATTAGATGACTATTGTGTAGATCACAAGTCTTATTTACGTAATAATTGTTGCATTTTTCCTTAGACAACACGCTGATGAATTTTCCTGGATCCACAATCACCACAGACTTCGAAACACAGACATTTCGATCACAAGGTTCTTTTATTTGAAAAGTTGCAACTACCGATAGAGATAAGTACGTGATATTGAGCACGAGGTGAGATGGATTATCAAAAACTCCAATCTTATGCAATTAATATTAAAGACTAACTTCTTTATCAATTATTTACATAGAAATAAAACATTATTTAAAATTAAGAGGTTAGATATAGACGATCTTGCCTGGTACGAAATTATGCATAGCAAGTAATTTCTGTGCATTGGTTCATCTTATTAAAATACCCTATTTCCTTCTCATCTTACGGTAGTTCCAATAGATTTTTCAGAGGATTACCTTGGACTTCCCGCTGCACTGGATCCCATTCTGCATGAGATTCAAGCCTTTTCTCGCAACTCTCTATACTCTGCTCACTAAAACTCAATCAAATACCCACCAACCTCACACCTTCAGATCTTCGCCAGAGCTCCAGTTTCTCTTTTAGTTATCCATCGAGACCAGCAGAAATGGTGCTACCACTTATTTCCGCAGGGATACCTCCTCTTACCTAAAACCTCTCCCTCAGCTAGCATTCACTATTTACCAGATAGCCCGAGTATTTCTTTGTTTATCTTATCTGTGATCTACGTTCTTGAATGGAAAGAGAATCTGCAATTCATTGATACATTGGGACTAGTTCATACAATAACATCTAACTATAACATCTCGGATCAATCTTAAAATATGGAAAAATATTACTTTAAACTCTTATAGCTGAAAGTGATACATTTGAAATGCAATAAATAAGTAAAAATATAATTACAGATAAGTAATCCTAATTAGTTAACTGCTCATCAGCATCAGAAACCTGAGAATAACATAACGCATTTCTATGTAATATAATTTCCGCATAACATTGCAATTAAAATAAGCATAAACAATTAGAATTCTAATAAAACTATTTAAAAAACTAATGTTAGTACTTTACCTAATGAACATCTTATAACGGATGGTAATTATGAGAAAACATAATTATGTGGAAAAAAATTCTTACCTGAAATAAAAGAAAAATATTTTATTAAACGCTGCTCAGAAATGCTTTTCTGAGTAAATCACATTTTTCAGACACATAAACAATATTTTCATATTCTTAAAATTTATTTATTGAAAGAATGTTTAGATGTTATCAATGCCATTGTAAAAAGATATTCTAAAGAATTCAAACAAGGCATCATCCACCAACAGTGTATGAATATGATACTTTAACAGGACGACATAAAAAAATTTAAGGTTCTTTTTTCACACTTTATATTAATTTTGATCGAAAGTTTTATGCAGTTTTCAAATACATACAATTAATAACGTGTATTTAATAGTCGATCCCTTTAAGAAAAATCTATAAATCAGAAAATTGTATTTTATTTCTGGAATGCATCATAATAAAAGTTCTAAAAGAAATTGAATACTTTTTTATTTTTTTTTTCACAAAGTGAAACATGATGCGCAATAACGTTTTACAATTAATATCGCACGTTTTTTTTTTCTTAGTTTAGTTAAAATAAAAACCAACAAAAAAAATTATGCATGAAGCACATATTATGAAACACTTTCCAGCACATTCAGAATATTTTAATGAAATTTCACCGTTTAATAAGATATAAGATGGTGTTTAAATAAACAAGTTCAACTCTAGATAGGGAGGCCTACTCAAATGATGACATTCTACTAGCCATAGCCAAACACATTCCATTCGCAAAACACATGATGTATTTTAAAATCCGAATGCGGTACATACCATTTAAGGGGACTCATTACCTTTGATTTTTTTTTTTTTTTTTTTATTATTATTTAAGCATTTTTGGCGTACTAATAAAGGATTCAATAAAGGAAAATGACTCGATCAACAAATTATTCAATTTTCCAGACAAACTTCAGAAAATTAAATTTTTTCTGAAAAATTTAAGTAAATTTTAAAATATACACTCTAAAAAATAAATGTGTAAATTAGCTAATTTTACACACATATATGTGTAATATTTTAAAATTACACACTTTTTATCAAATTTACACACTTTGAATGAAAAATTTACATACTTTTACGTGTATTTAGCTGATGAAAGCAAGTGTGTAATTTGTTATCGCTTGATAAACGCACACAAGCGTGTAAATACAGAAAAAGGTCTGATTTTACACGAATTGGAGTGTTATTAGAATTTAGGCATAGTTATGTATACACGGAGAAGTGTGTAAATTTCAAAAATCACCCAATTGTCAGAAAAAATACACATTTTGTACAAAACGTTACCTGTTTTTATGTGCATTTAATTTATGACATTGAGTTTGCAAGTTGTTATCGGTTGATAAACACATTTAAGTGTGTAAATATAGAAAAATACCTGCATATACAGAAATTGAAGTATTAAATATAATTATAAATGTTTAAATCTTAAAAGACAATGTCTAAATGTGCATATTTAAATACAAATATATAAGCAAAAAAAATTTAATACATTTTAAGGTGCGTATTTAATTTCAGTTATTAACTGTATAAGTTTAGCACTTTAACAGTAGTTAAAAACTGAAACAATTAATGTTTAGCTCACAGTTTAACAAAGCCTGAGAGCTAATGTGCTTGCAGGTTCAGTATGTATGTATGCATGTACGTATGTAAGTACGTAGCGCGATAACTCCAGGTAAAAATATTGGATTTGCCTGAAAAAATTTTTATACAGGTTTATTCGTAAGGCGCTTCCCTGATTAGTTTTGGGAGTTCATTGGTTAAGTATAAAAGGGGAACAGGGATTAGACCCCCCACTTAATTTAGGCAAATGGGTTTTTCATGCAGAATTATCAGATTTCATACATACTTTAGATATAAGATTATTCTGATAAAACGCCTCCATGATTAATTTGTATGTTTATTGGTTAAGTATAAAAGGGGGGAATGAGGAGTTGTTACCCCTCTTAATGTAAGTGAATGTCTTTTTCCTGCAAAATTTACCGATTTGCTTTTCTTTTTCTTTTTTTTTTTTTTCATAGATTTATTCACATAAGGTGCTTACCTGATTTGTTTTGGGGATTCATTGGTTTAGTATAAAGGAGGGAACGGGAGGCTACACCCCATAATTTAGTTAAATGATTTTTTCATGCAGAAATTACCGATCAAGTTTTTTATCCAAATTTTTCTTGTAAGGCGCTTACCTGTTTTGCTGTGGAGATTCATTATTTAAATATAATGGGGGGAGGGGGAACGAAGGTTACTCCTCATAATTTAGGTAAGTGGGTTTTTGATGCAGAATACCAATTTACTTCATTTTTTTTAAATATAAGTTCATTCTGATAATACCTCATTTGTTTTGCGGATTCATTCGTTAAGTATGAAGCTGGGAACGGGTAACTACTTCCCTTAATTTAGGTAAATGGGTTTTTCATGCAGAATTAACCGATTTGCTTCAAATTTTGAATATTGGTTCATTCTGATAAGTTGCTCCCCTGATTAAGTTTAGGAGCTCTTTTGATAAGTATAAAGAAGGGGACGGAGGATTATCTTCTATAAATTAGATAAATGCGTTTTTATGCAGAATTATCCGATTTGCTTCAATTTTAAATATAGGCTCTTTTAATAAGGCAAATGCCTGAATAATCTTGGAGTTTAATAGTAAATTATAAAGTGTAGAACGCTCGCCCGCTGAAGTTAGATAAATGAGTTTTTGTACAGACTTATCCGATTTTCTTCAAATTTTGGATACAGGTTCATTCTGATACGGCGTCCCCTGTTTAGTTTTTAGGAGTTCGGTGGTTAAATACAAAAGGGGAAAGGGGGAACTAATCCCTGCCTTAATTTTGTTTTTCGCGGAGCATTATTCTTTGAAAAAAATAAGGCTGCAATATATAATTACTGTGAATAGCCTATAGCTCAATGCTATCAGTTTAGCTGAGCAATTTCTTTTTTCTTTTAACATGTCCTTTCCTCCAGAGCTGATTCCTCCTCCCCCTCCGTATTCCAAATAAATTGCAAGCGCATAAACAGCTCCCAAAATCAAAATTAAAATTTGTCTTCTAAAAGAGATTCAAAAGTCTTTATGATGTCACTGCCAGCCGCGGTGGTCATATCATATCTGTGACCTCTGTAGTAGCGTCACATTATGACTCAAATGTAAATTGCTTAGAAACATTAAAAAAAAATGCAAGAACTTTACAATACATGTTATTCAGTGTAAAAAAGAAACTTTTTAGATATATTTTTAAATGTTTATGCCATTACTGCAAGTTGCATCACATCAGATGTATCACAAATAGACCAATATGTTGTGAAGTCACATTTTGACAAAAATATGAATTTTAAAAATATATCATTAATGAGGAGAAATATATTAATCATTATATAAATTATTTTGTAACTGATTTAAAACAAAGGTAAAATGCATAAAAAGAAGAAAAAAATCTTCAAACAGGAAATTCAAATTACAGATGTTCAAATATAAAAATATTATTTATTTAACTGCCAAATCGAAGAAGGTTAGAACAGAAACATCTGCAAAAAATATCGTCTGCAGGAGAATGCAGAGAGGTAAACACAATGTATTTATTCTTCTCAGTTCCTTCCGAATTGCTGACCGGACATTAGTGGCTGTGTGTTGTGTTTGATTTATGAACGTGTATAGTTGGCATAAATTTTAAAACTTTGCAAAAAAAGATATATAGGAATACTGCTTATTAATACTTTACAAAGATTTTCTGTCCGAATAAGGTACAGGGGCTTTAACGTTGTTACATGAGCACGCTAATGTTACTTACTGTACTGAATTCGGATATAATGGTCTTCAAAAGAAACCTTTCTCTATTTGGATATTTGAAATAGAATACACAAAGGACTATGTTAATAAAAAACAGGTATGAATTTTGCCGTTTTTTTATAACGATTTAATTAATTTCACATACACATCTTATAAAAGCAATAACAGTCATTAAATTACTTTTATTAATTAAATAAGTTTTAATAAATTAAATTTGTTGAAATTTTTGTTGAAATTATGTCCAACGATTGTAATCAAATGATTAAAATCATTCATTTTAATTATGTCTTAATAAAAAATTTTCTTTAAAAAACTGTTAGGTTAAAATTTCATTCCTTAAATTTTAGTTTTTTAAAATATTTGGAAAAGCGTTCTAATCAAATCTTAACATAACTAGCAAACATTTAATAATATTTAAATTACTGACAAAAAATTAGCATGTGTAAAAAATGATTTTATAACAAATAAGAATTTGTAGACACACCGTCATACGAGCAACTGTGTTGCATATCAGCAACATACCCAGAAGTCTAAGTTACTAATTAAATTTGTTTAAAAAGACGATTTTATTTAAGGCTACTTCCAATAAGCAGTTAATGTAAATAGTTCACAGCATTCTCACCATATAGCATTTGTGACGATTAATCTTTTAAATCCAAATTTTATTTATCATTTTAATAGTTTGATATCGTTATTGCTAAAGCCAACTTCACAAATTTCAAAAAATTAAGTAGGCTGGTGGTGTTTAAAAATAATTTCTTTATAAAGGTAAATTCATATTCTTTGCAATATTTTATTTGAAAATTGACAGAATTATAAGAATGCGCATAATTTTCTGTTTATTGCAAATATAAAAAAGAAAACTTTTAGTCAAGATATTTTTATGATACTACTTTTAACATGTTTAAAATAGTGAGAGGGAAATATTGTAAATTTTATAAATACACTCAGCGCTATTATCCACACAAATTAAAAATTTAACTGGTTTTTTCCTCAAAGTTCATATTTCCTTCACTTTCCCGTTCTAGAAATGGTTAGGCTTTTTTTTTTTTTTTTTTTTTTTTTTTTGTATCTGAGGTAGACATATAAATTTTTTGAACATGTTCTTTATAATACATATGATAAATTAGCGCATGGAATTAAACTTCAAGTTTTTTGTTATTTTTTAATAAATAAAAGGACATGAAGATGTGTTAAATTTTATCGTCTTAAATAATATATATCAGTAAACAATTATTATTAAATCTAATATTAATATAAATATTAAATCTAATATTAGATGTATCTAAAAATACATGTAAAGTTTTTGTAATATGCACTTGAAAATCTCAAAAATAAAAAGGGGCAAAAATATCAATACTTTAAAAAGTAGTAGAAATTTTTAAAAATTCAAACATTTTAAAACATTTAATTAAATATGCAGTAAAAATAATTTTGTTTTTTAAATTCATTGTTAGCTGAACAGTGAAATGCAGTGAGTTCACCACTTAAACTATATATTTTTTAAATAAATTAAGTTGTTGAAATGGTAAACTGTCCTCTTAAATGGCAAATAAAATAATCCTTCGATTTAAAATTTACATGCATGCATTTTACGGTAAGGAATATTTGAAACATATCAACGTAACATATGATATATGTGACACATATACAACATATATATATATATATATATATAAGAATCCTTTTTCTTTTTAGAATGAATAGAAAATGCTGAATTATCGTTCTAGTAATTAAAACATTACAATATGTATTATGCACCTAATTAAAGATTGTAATCAATTTAAAATTAAATGCAGCTAAATTAAATGCATAATTTTAATAAATGTAAAATCACTATTTTTTAATATAGTTTTACATAATTATTGCAAAATGTTTATGTGTATAACTTTATAGCATTCTATTAATTAATGAAATTACTAATTTATAGTTTTTATAATTTTTGTAATTACTAACTAATAACTAAATTTTACTATCAAATTGTAAAAACATACATTATGTTAGTAAATAAAGGTTTAATTGTTTTAGAAACCTAAAATCTATTAATCTTAGAAACCTATAACCTTAATCTATATCTACTCAGTATTTTAATGCTGAGAAAAAAAAAATCCGATTTAAATAAAAAGAAACATGATTTAAATACAGAAATCTGATTTTATTATTATTTTTTTTTTAATTATGATTTTTTTACATACTAATTTTACTGTACTTTTAACTAATTTTTATTGGAACGGTCTGGTAGGCGGAGACTTAAAAAAGGTTTGGTATTTATAACTACCATCTAATCTTGTAAATAAAATATTAATGATAATATACCAAAGTGTAGTTCTATTTTATGTTTATGGTCTCCAATTTTATACTTCATTCACATAAAAAGAGTGATAAACTGTATATTTCTACATTGTTTTTAACAGTATCTGGTAAAATAAGTACGGTTATATGGATTTCTAACAGACTATTATATGGAAATTTTTTTATCACATTTCATTTAAAAACCATTATAGTAAATTCTTATAAATCAGCTTGTCTTCTTTTAAGATGATAGCAGAGTGATATTACCCCTAGCAACATAGATCCTTGGAAAATCGTAGAAAAACTTTCATATTAGACCTGAAAATGACCTTTGTTTTAAAAAATAATAATCATAGACAGCACGAGTTATTATTTTTAAATGTATATATAAATAAAAATGTAATTTTGACAATGAATTTTTAAAAATTATTTTTTAATAACTAAAAATTTGTTTTTAAGTATGAATTTTGATGCAGTCAAATCTATCGCATAACTGCGATATACACTAAAGTCAAAATAACCTACAGTGAGCATTAATCAGTGGTCTTATTTTTTATTACTGCTATTGTCTAGCATAGCATTTTTGCCACGTATGTTCTGAGAATTTTCAGCATACGACGATACTGAGTTAATCTTTCATGTCAAAGTTTTCTTGATCATTTGAGCAATTTCAGATCGTTATTGCTAAAATGAATTTTGTAAAATTAAAACGGCTGGAGATAGCCAAAAGACATTTTTTCAAAAATAAATTAATTTATTATACAGTTTAATACTTGAAAATTAACAATATGGATTATGTTATTTTATGTTTATATTATTATATTTATATTTATTTATAGTGTGTTATTTTCAGCTTATTACAAATGTGGAAAAAACAATTTATTATTTTTGTGTTTTAAATCATTTATTTCATGTTTAAAACCATTTATTCTAACATTAGAGTAAATATTTGCTCTTTCAACATTATATAGCATTTAAAATAATTATTCGGTTTAAATACTATCTATTTCAGCGTGTGTTTATAATATATTTTGCTATAAAACTTCGAGTTTTCATTATTTTGCATGCTATACATTTCTTATTTCATTTTCTACAGATGACAAAAGACAGCTTTTCATAGATTTCAATTCACGGTTTTTCGTTTGTGATTTTTAAATTGAAGACTTTTTATAAGCATATTGCATTCAAAAACTACAAGAAAAATAAATAAAAACTCTAAAAAATTGTCATTTGATATCAGAAGAAATATTTTTTTTTTTTTTTTAACCTAGTCCGAAAAATTTGAATGTTTACACCAAATCTAATTACAGACGCAGAAGCAATTATAATTTTTTTTTCGGATTGAACGTACACTGACTTTTGATCTTGTTTTCGATTACTTAGACTACAAATCTGTTAAAAGAAAAGAACACAACAAACATACGAGTTTGTCCTTCATGCATTTTTTTCTTTTTTTTTCGGTAATGAAAACACTTAATTCACATTTTACACACAAATAATTTCACAGTCCAAAGTATAGGATAAAACTATGTACACAAAAATCTCTGTATTTTAAATACTGCACAAAATTATGTATTTTGCTTTTTACGTAGACATACGTGTAAGAACAGAATATTACACACAAATATGTGTATTTTGCATGTTACACAACATTATGTATATATTCCCTAATACACAGAAATATGTGCAAAAACTGAATATTACACAGATATATGTGTAAAAATATCACACAGAAATATGGGCAAAAACTGAATATTACACAGAAATATGTGTAAAAATATTGCACAGAAATATGTGTGTTTCCTAGCAATTTACTCATTGAAGCGTGTATTTCAGAAGTTATCAGATAATTTTTACACATTTGGACTTATCATCAAATTACACATTAAAATGTGTATTTTTAAATTTACACATTTGACGTATTTTACACACCAAATTACACATATAGACATGTCGTTTTTGTATCATCGATTTACACATTTTTGAGTGTAAATTTACACATTTTTTTTTAGAGTGTATTTTCTCATACAATTTTGAACATTTTGAACCAAATTATTTTTTTAAACTACTCGTAGAAGTGGGTTGTTTAATTTTAAATATCGAATTCATCACAAGTTAATTAGTTTGGGAGAAAATAAATAAAATGCGTAAAATTACAGTAAAAACTGAATTTGTTTTACATTTTTATGTGTATAATAAAAAACTTTTTTCTTTAGTGCAAATCCGACACTCAATTTTATTAAATGGACCACAAGGAGCAACCTCTTTTCCTCTCAAAAAATTCGGGTCAGTTGAAAAGTATACATAAAATTTTATCACTTTGAACTTGCGTATTCGTACAAAAAAAGAACAAAACAAATGATAAAAAGTCACTTTTAAATGAAGGATTGTGGCATTTAAAGGGCAAGCGATGTAATTAAATCGCTTTAAACTGTATTTATATTACTAGGATCTTTAAGAAGCTTCATGAGAATGTACTAGGGATAATAAAGCATAATGTAAGCAAGAAAATTAGAAAATCAATGTTTTCATCATATTCAGCTGAATGAAGGGTAATGAGCTGTCTTAAGATCTAATATGATATCTAAATAGCAGGTTTAACTAGTTCATTGGCGTGCTAGTCAGAGAAATATCCGAATTCTTTTGTGCAGCTCTGTATACGATAGACACATTTGTATATACGTCATAGTATGCAACATTTGATTCAGTTAGGAAACTTATATTGCAGTAGAGAATTGTCTTTTATACAATTTTCATCAATAAGCAAAAATGTACTCGAATTACTTTATGCAGCTTTGTATATTATCTATAAAATTTATACAGATCAAACAATAGGCAAAAAGTTATATTCCGAAACGTGTACCACAATTGAAAACGCACTTTCAGCAATTGTTGATCCTAGACAGTACTGTAGTTGAATACTTTTGCATATCTCTATGAATGGGTAATAAATGCTATGCGCACCTTATTCTACTGTAATTCTACATTATATTACACTGTAAAAAAAAAAAAAATTCTCAAACTGACAGAAAAAGCTGTCAATTTTGGCGTCAATGGAAAACCATTTAATTTACAAAAAAATATATGTAATTTTTTATTAAAGTAGTTTTTTTTAATAAAAAATATAGATTTTTCCTGTGAAAATTACAAAATTTAACTTTTTTTACAATAAAAACTATTTTCCTTTAAAACAGTTCTTTTCTGCAAAAAATTCCTTCTTTTAATTAAAAAATTTTGTTACAGTGTATGGTAAGCCTCGTATAGTGAAACTCGGTGAAATACTGTAACATCATCAAAAGACACTGCAAACGATTTTTTTCTATAAACTATCTTCTAACGGAATTCTTTTAAGTATTTCTGAAAACTGAAATTTTAAAAAGATTATTAAGCATATTATAACTGTTTTGTAACCATAAAGTTTGATTGAATAATTTTTTTAAAAGATATAAATGCATGATAATTACATAAAAGTTCCTAAACTATCTTCTAACGGAATTCTTTTAAGTATTTCTGAAAACTGAAATTTTAAAAAGATTATTAAGCATATTATAACTGTTTTGTAACCATAAAGTTTGATTGAATAATTTTTTTAAAAGATATAAATGCATGATAATTACATAAAAGTTCCGATCACTTGGTAGATTATATCATAAAATGTCACATAATATAAAATTGAGTGTACTCTATTGAAAACAAATGCAGACAAAAAAAAAAAAATAAAAATAAAAAAATAAATAAATAATAATAAAAAAATAAAATAAAATAAAAAGCATTTCAGAATAACCAATGCGAATTATTTATAAGTTAAAAGCATTTTGAAATGTTCAAAGAACACTTGCAACAAACTTAAGAACTTCAGTAAGCAGATCAAATTGCAGGATTTTAAGAATTAGTAATTAATATGTTCCTAATATTGTGCTTATAATTAATTTGCATTAATTATTTTAGGTATGTTCCTATTTTTATTGCACTGATGGAAAAAAAAGGAGTAAAGATGAATAAAACTAATATTTATAACTATGTCTATGAGATAAAATTAAAACAACACTCTTAAAACGAAAGAGCTGATTTGGCTTCTCATGAAAGAACTGTAATTTTTTCGATCATAAAAGTGTTGTTTTTCAAACGATTAAATCTTCTTGATCTAAATTGGTTATTTAAATAGCTCAACTTCATTTAAATTGGTTAAAACTCAAGTTATTCCAACTCTTTTTTGAGAAGCTGCCTTTCAACATTGAAATGAGTGGATTTCAGCTCAACTTGACCTATTTTATGGCTGACTTTTTAAGAGAGAAGATATATATTATTTTAAACAGAGTTATTTTTAATGTATTAAATCTGAAAAGTCTACTATAAATTATATCTATGTTTTAATTCATTAAAACATAGTAGATAGACACCTTAAATTCGAAAAAGTTAGGTAAACAAGGAGAAATTGCGGACTGGGTTAATTTGGTACCAGTGTTCGCGTCTCTCTTGATTCCAAATAAAAGAATCATTTGTAGGGAAGAGTCCTGTAAAAAACTCTAAATTTCTGTTGAAAATAAACTTGAAACCCAATTCAGACTCAAAAAAAATGGTTCGTCAACCCGGAGCTGAATATTCCTTAACTCTAATAAAACCCAAACCCTTAGTAAAAGAAAAATAACTTATAATTTAATACAGTAAAACCTCTAAATAACGGACACCTCGGGAACGCAGAAATTGTCCGCTATTCGGAGGTGTCCGCTATTGGGAAAACCTCAGAGATTCAAAAATCGCTAAGAAATACTTAATGTTTGATTAATTTACTTTTATATGTCCTAAAACCTCTATTATATAATTAATCAGAAATTAAAATTGTTTTTTAATCAATAAAATTAAAATAAATTTGTGCACACTTTTATAAACTGTTTGACATATTCTCGTAGAAATAACCTGTTACAAAAGTTTATTTTTGCAGTTTGTTTAACTGTTGCGATTACATGTAGGGGAAGATGGGGATACTTGAGCCATTTTTTAAATTTTAATTTTTTAAAATTTTTTATAATTTCTTAGAATAAAATAAAATATTGAAAATGAAAATTTGATATTTTTTCTTCAACTGAAAACCACTTTCAATTAATTTTGAACTATTTTTCTATGTATAATAAGTGTTTATTTTTTGTTTTACATCGTGGCTCAAGTATCCCCATGGGAGGGATACTTGAGCCATAGTGAAGGGATACTTGAGCCACGACGGAAAAATACCTAGAAAAGTATTTTCTTTTGCTTTATTTTTGCACAAACATTTTACAGAATGATAAATTATGAAACATAAAGTCCTTCAAAACCAATTGAGAAAACAAAGCTAGTAATAAGATCATTTTTTGTCGTTTGGACTGGCTGTCGAAGGATAATTTCAACTTGACTTGTAACGACGGTAGAAGCCCTCTTACTTCAGAGCCATTTAAATTTGGAATCTGCAATTCATCGGGCAAATTTCATTTTCAAAATATTAAGCACTTATCCAACAAATATTTTTACAGTTTTCTTTCTGGCATATTTTATTAGTAACCAACCATCAATAGAAGGTTTAATTTTCACATCATCACCATCATTGACAGAATTTTCCTTTGATGATACTGTCGAACTCATGCTTTTAATTTAGTAGCTGTCGGAATTTAAGCCAGATGTATCATTCTACTATTTCAAACACTTTTTTGATTTCACAAGAAAATATTTTGTCTTCCTCTTTGGCTCCATGCAGGTAAGTTTGAACTGGGATTTTTGTTGCTTTTCTTGTTTTTTGTGAGCTTTTTTTTTTTTACCAATTTTTCTTCAATTTTCTTAGTCAAATAAAAAAAAAGTTACAGCAACAGAGGTTACGATTTCAATATAAAATATTAATCTTAATATGTTATATTAAAAAATAAATATTTTAATATGTTGGACTTAACTAATTAAAGTATTAGAGATTATAGCCTGTAAAACAGTTTTAAAAAGTTATTTTAATTTAATAAAAGTTAAATTGAAAACTATGTTTATATTTATCTAGACAGGCTATTTTGTTAGTCAAAATGAAAAATAAAATGGATATTTTCATTTAAAAAATATACATTTTGAAACATTTTTAGGTCGTTATTTTTTTAAGAAAAAAAAAAATAAAATGAAAAATTATTCTTCCTTTTATCCAGAAAAAAATCTATTAGTGAATATAAGGATGGAATTTTATTTTTTGTTTTTTTCACCCATGTTTAATTTCTAGTAGGGGTGGTTGAGACATGGCTCAAGCATCCCCACTCTCACTGGCACAAGTATCCCCACTACCACTATTTTTGTTTCCTAGAGTTTTACTAAATAAAGCATGCAGCTATTAGAACTATTTTAGATTCAAAATACAATTGAAATTATGCTTATTAAATTTATGTACATAGTTGCAACTTTAAACAAAACTTTAATTACAAAAAAAACAAAAAAACCATGCACCCAAATATTTACTTCAGATACGGAAAAGACAACTATTAATCACTATACTTTCAAAATGGTACCAAGATCTGTGATTTCTTTTTTACATGTTCAGAACTATAAATATGTTACCATATTGGAAGTTTTAGAAAAAAAAATTGACCAACTGTAGAGATAATAGGGGTGGCTCAAGTATCCCCTATGCTCAAGTATCCCCACTCTCCCCTAATTTGTTTTTCTATGCGGCGTTATTGGACATTGTAGAGTTCCGGGCGGTAAGGGAAGGATTGCACTTTTTGACCTTTATAAGCATAATTTTCAAAATATTCTTGGGTGACATTTCAATGCTCTGGGAGATATTCCTCCCGGGCAACACCCTGAATTTAGCACTGAACGTGGGAGGGGGAAGGATTTTCCCCAGCTCTTTATCTACATTTATCTGTGATCACAAAATTTGCGACACGTTGTCCTGATAAATTCAGAGACCTTTTTGCTTTTTTTTTTCATTTTCTTTCCTTTTTAAAACATACTTTTTCATCCTTTATCGTCGAATAAAGTGTCCGCTAATCGGATTGTCCGTTATTAAGAGGTTAAACATACAAAAATTTAGGTTTTGGGAGTGAGGATTGGAAAATTGTCCGTTAAATAGAGGTGTCCGCTATTCGAGAGTGTCCGTTATGGAGGTTTAACTGTACAAATGATCTACAATTACATTTGTAATATAAAATTTATCTTTTTGCATAAAAATGATCACATATGCACTCATTGATGTTAAATTATATGGTTTTCTTCCATTTGAAAAATATTCATAACTTTCTTTTGAAATTTCCGAAACAGTGTAAAACGAAAAAAAATAGCATCTACTCTACCCGATTCGCGGATTACCCCATCCAATGCAGGACTTTATAAAAAGGTAGCTGCAATCATTATCTTTCACACTTATTTTTTTATTTTTTATTTTTCCTGGACCAAGCGTCTAGCGCTGTAAAATATAAAAAATAAATAAAATACTAGTACGCAATTACCACCAAACTCCAATCACTTGCCCCCGGTCGCCCAATAACATTTTACTGCAGATTACAGTAAACTCTCTCTAAGGCGGATTCTGTGTAAGACGGATATCTGTCTAACTCGAAAAGATTTTCAAGTCCTGCGAATTCATTAGAAACCACAGACAATTCATAGAGTAAAATTTGTCGAAGGAGGAATATTGTCTACAACGGAAAATTTTCTCGGTCCCGATCGATTAAGCCTGGACAAGGCTTAGGGCATTTTATTTTACGTTTATAGAGTAGATAATTAATATTTATTTCCTATTAACACATATTAAATCTTTTCAACTTGAAAAAAAAAAAAAAACTATTAAAACATAGTTTTTTATTGTTGGATTTTTTATTTATTTTAAAAATGTTTATTTTTATGCATTGGTTATTTTTTTAAACTGTTGGATACATTTATATTCTAAAGCTTTAAATTTTGATCTAATTCAAATACATGAGCATTATGTGAGCAATTTAATTTTTCGAAAATCAGATCAATACTATGAGAAAACGTTAAACGCATCGCAAAAGAAGTTTTTTTTTTAGTAGGTTGTTACTTTTAAGAATTTAGAAATTCATCATTTAATTATTTTTAAGTAACTTCATCGTCACCATAACTATCATATTGATTTTCAAACAATATTCTAAAGCATTTATGTAGTCAAAAAATGTTGTTTCGTATATTTTCATAAGCTGAAATAAAACTTATCTATGACGTTTATCCACTTCCTCAACAAAACCTTGCGTAAAATTTGTAATGTAAGAAGTCAATTTAAGTAAAAAGTAGAGAAGAAAAATCTTAAGGATAATTTTTTTTTTTCAATCTAAAAACTGCATGAGTGACAGCACGGGGGTTATGTACACTATATGACGACCTCAGAAGCCAAGGGGTACAAGTGACAAAATGTCGATTTGGAGTAAATTGAGTTTAAAGATAATTGATGTTAAATTGGAACATCAATAACAATTGACTAAATTGAAATAGGAAACATCTGCTTGTTGCATTCTAATCTTTGTACTCTCATTTCAACAACTGTTAAAAAAATAGAGTACAATTTTCTTTAAATGTATAATCAATATTGTTTGTTTTTCGAAAAAAGTGGTTTATCTCTATAATTCCCCAAATAATAAGAAAATGAGCTATATTTCTTTACCTGAAATGAAAAAAGCATATTTTCAGATAGCCTGTGCACTTAACTCATTTTTTTTCAATTTTGTCACTTATACCCCTTGGCTTCTGGGCTCCTCATATACATTTTTTGTAAATAAAGTAACGAAGAAAAGAAAAAAGAAACCAACGAATTCAGACCCTATACCCATACGGAAGTTAGTTGTTGCTTCAGTGAACCACGTCCAGACCACACGCGAAAGATGTTTAAAAGGGTGTTCCAGTCATAGGGACAGGCCATGGATTAAGATCGGATTAGATATGTTGGTATAAATTGTAATACTGAATGTTGCTCTCTGAAATACGTCAGTGAAAGTTAAGCTTTTGAAAAAAAAAAAAAAAAAAAAACTAGGAGGGAAGAGGAAGTGAAAATTGATTCTGCAAAATACATTTAATGACTCTTGAATGGAAAATTTTAGAAAATGTTTTGAAATGTTTAGGCTCGTATTAACTTTAGAAATGTACCTAATCTAAAATGAAGTTATACATGAAAGAGGAAAAATAAATGCGAAAATTAATAATCAACTTAAAAAAAATAGAAACAAGACTTCGTTTTTGAGTAGCGGACAGCTGATTAGTAGGCAGCATAAACATAGCTCTATTGTATACTGTAAAACTAGTTGGATGCGAAAACTCTCAGAACTTTTTTTCTATTTCACACATCTTAATATTTTAAAAATTAGTCATCAATGTTAATACTTCAGTAGTATGAGTTCAGTACTGTACCAACTTTGAATATCATCTTAAATTTTACTGCATTGAACTAATCGCAGTAAATACGAGCTAATATCAATCATGATATTTATTAAAATCATTTTTTTTTTCGTCATTCTGTTATGCATCAGCTATTTACGAATAGCCCATGCATTGTACTCATCGCTGCACGCTGTCGATGAACAACAGAACTACGAAAAATCGAGAAAATTATGCAAAAATCGCTATTGCGGTGATCATTTTTGTAATATCTGAATGATTCGTATTTCGAGGTGGATTTATTTTAGCATTACCAAAAACATAAATATGAAATTTGGTTCAATTCTATGTATAACTTCATACACTTTTCGATGGTACAATAACGAAATTGAAACAAAAATCGCTATTATAGAACCCCCTTCAGGCAGAAATTTTCTAAACTCAAGTAGAATCTGCTTATCATAGTCAAAAACATACACAAAAGACTTGGTTCCATATTATATATATAACTTCATACACTTCTTATTGGTACTTTTTCGGCATATGGACAGACAAACATTTGTGTATAAGAACTTTTTTTTTTGGATCTCTGAGACATAAAAAGTGCATATCCGACAAAAACCGAAAGTCGAAAAATACTTCAACTAAAATTCTATTGAAGGTAGACAAAAGTAATAACAATGACAAAAAAAAAAAAAAAAACACCAACACCATAGCTGACCACAGAGTCATTTTCATGGTATAGGTTTCGAAAACAGCAAGTTCAGCTTTTATATGTATATTTCATATTTTATTGTCGCATAAGAAAGGTTTTGTTTTGGATGAGAGCTCATTTGTTTATGACGTTTGGCAGTTACATAATTTTTTTATGGATGATCTCAAAATTCAAATTCTTGCTAGATAGCTAGATCCGCAAGATTGAAAAATTACTTCTCACAAGGTAAAGTAATCAGTGATCGGTAAGATTGCCTACTTTTTTTAGTAACTTAATATAGATATGTACCATATATAGAGTATGTAATATTACTGTCAATGACCTGATTCTCAACAAGTGTATAGAAATATTATTAGTTCAATCAAATTTAGCTTTAATAATAATGTTGTACTGGGGGACAAGTTTTTCAGCGCACCGATAAGCAGTAGCTCCTAAAGATATTATTACGAGCAATAGTTTTGAACGAAATTATTACAAGTAATGGTTCCTAAAGAAATTAATGAGTATTGTGTGTGCATTTTTACTTATCACCCTTTTGTTTTCAACACTTATAGACTGTTGCTGTTACCTGTCTACTCTAAAACTGATATTTTGTCACAAAATAATAGTATAAGAGATATAATAATTTCTACGGAAGCGACAGTAATGATTACTTTTATTTAGAATACGAAGTTTTATCAATATATTTTTTAATGTGTTTAAAACTTAAAAAAAAAAAAAAATCACAAAATAGTATAAAAGATACAATGATTTCTACAGCAACAATGATAATTATTTTTGTTTATAATACAGAGATTTATCACTAATTTTTTAAGGTGTCTGAAAACGAAGATTACAAAATAATATAAGAGGTACAATGATTTCTATGGGAATAAAAGTGCTGATAACTTTTATCTAGACTACAAAGGTTTATCACTAATTTTTTTTATGTCTCTAAGACTAGAAAATCACATTAGTATAAGCGACGCGATATTTCTATGGCAGCAACAGTGGTGATTACTTTTATTTAGAATACAGATATTTATCCCTAATGTTCTATTGATTCTAATGTTTCTGAGACTGAAAATAACAAAACAGTTTAAGAGATACAATGATTTCCTACAACCGAGTAATGGCTTTCCTTTTTAATAGAATAGTTAATCGACCAAAAGACTTTCCTATATGTAAAAAAAAAAAGTTTCCAAATAAATGAACTTATTTTTTTTATCTACCACCCAGACAAAAGTCATTCAACCATTTAACTATGCAGACTACCATCGAGTCTGAAAGAAGCAATACTTCCCAAGTGAAGATTGATTAGGAGAATTTCAACGAACAACGCAAAATGACAAGAAAATCGCCATTATCATTATTTTCGAATTTTATTCCAAACAAGTTTCTTTGTCCTGACCTCCAGTCTAGTCAAGGTGCACCTGTGAAACGTGTGGTCTGACGACGCAATAAGTCTCATCATCTCCATCAAGAATTTCCGTTGTGACTTCATCGTTAAAAGAAAAAGCCAAGCGGAAAAACAACATCATGATGTGTACGAAATTATCTGAAATGAAAATGAGGCGGCAGCCTCCTTAATATCCTTAAAGTCTGAATAACAGTTTTAAGAAGTAAATGTGACAATTCTTAAACTCGGCTTATGATAATGTTAGTACCAACAAGCCGGATTTTACTAAGCCTAAGTCAATTATAATTTCACATGATTGAAAGCCACAAGGTCGAATACAAAGAAAAACCTGATAAAAATTTTAAATATAAGACTATTTTTTCATGTTTTTACAGCTCCTTTAGAATTTTTTATCCCTTAACGAAACACTGTCGAGTTGTATTATATATTGAACTGGGGGTTGAACATTCTGATTGAATAAGCCACTGAACAGTTACATGGGAAAATTTTTCATTGCTCTATTTGTAATGGCTTACCTACAGAAATTTTGCCTTGATAAGTCCTATGGAAATATAATTTATATTTTGGTTAATATCCTTTTAACAGTTCCGGTATATCTACAAAAGGTTTATAATTTAATGGCCAAGCTATAATTGTAGTAAATATACTCTTATTTCCTTGTAATTGATATCTGTAATTGAAATTTGTTGTTCCATATTCTCTGTTGAAAATAACGTAAATATACAGAAAGTAATGCCGTTATATAACGGTTTATGGGGAGAAGTTGTTTGCGGTGCATTTTGATGAAATTAAGATAGTTCAAACATAGTCAAATTGTTATGTATTTCTAAGATGACGACAAGATGCTTTCTATAGAGCATAGATTAAGTGGATTTATAATTTCTTTACAGAGACACACAGAATATTTCCAGTATATTATGAGGTATTGGGAAATATCATCCGCAGTTCATTTCAATGATGTTACACTATTTTAGCTATAGTAAATTGTTGCATATTACCGATATGCATTAAAACATGTTATCCATATACTATTCAATGGATATATAATTTATTGTTTATTTACAGAGACATTCAAAAAAGTTAGTTTTCAAGACTGAGAGATAATTTCTGGATGAGCATTTTCATCTGCGATATGCATTTTAAAACTTGCGTTAGTTTATTTTTAGTCTATTACAAAAGTTGATTATACACAGGGTTGCATGAAATAATTCGCATACATACTCGGTTGTGAACTGCAGTCACTAAAACTGAATGCTTAGCGAGTTAAGTGTTTTTTCCTTTATATTTGAATATTTCATTTCCCCATATAAAATAGAAAAATAAATAAATAAATAAAAATAAAATAATATAAAACAAAACAAACAAATAAATAAATAAATAAAATTAAATAATTTTTTTAATCAATATTCTGAAAGTATTAAAATATGTTTCACACCCCATGCCGTGATGTAAGATTTTTAGTGTTTGCTCATTTACTTTTTTGTTGTTGTTACACTTACATATGCCGGTTAAAAGAATGAACTTAGATTATCTTTCTCATTTATATTTTATTATTAATCTACCTCTTCATACGCAAACAAAAAAACATTTTTTTTCTCTTGTAAAATTTGCTATTAAATATGTAACTGTGTAAAATTAATAGCGCAATTAGAGATGGGAATATTCAGAGAGGGATGGCAATTTGGGAGCGGGGACCTGTTTCTTCAAGTATTTATCCAAAGAGATTCCATTATTTCCATTTTAAAAAAGTGGAAAATTTTAAATTTAATTTTTGAAATTTTTTATTTTATTATTTAAGAGTTACATTATAGTGTTTTTTTTATTATTACTATGAAAACATTTTTTCTCCTACATGAAAATAAATTTCGGAAATGTAATCCATTTCTCTCATTAGAAATTCAAACTTATATTAATATTAATTGTTAGTGAAAATGGTAAGGTTGATAACTTGGTATGAAAACCACTTATTTTTACTGTTCTATGTATGCATTTTCATATGTTTTAAAGCTACAGCCATCACAAGCATGGTGCATTTATTTCACTATTTTAATACCTCATTAGTAATAATTGCGATAGTAGCTGCTAGTTTCAACGCTTTAAAACTTTGCTGCTCTGTCACTATTTCTAGGTTCTGAAAACATTTGTTATGGTTACATATTGATTAACCGAAAACTCCCTTCAGTCTTAAAAGATACAACCAGTTTTTATGTTCCAGAAATACTTTAAAATTATAAATCGGAATTCGATGAAAGAGTAAAATATTCTTCTTTTTAAATAAAATATAGCTGGTATAATTAAGATTTTCATCTTTCTTTATCTTCAATTTAGAGCTTTATGCTTATTGTTTTACTATATTAATAATTAATATGCATATAAATAATTAAGTATCAAGAAGAAGTTGCTTGGCTGATTTTATATACGAATTAAAAGGAAATGCAGTTAAACTTCTAAGTTGTGTGCCCACCCTCAAATCGCTATTTTTTCGATTTTTTTTTTTTTTTTAATTATTGTTTAGAATTAAAGGTTTCAGTTTAGGGTTCCAAAAAAGCTTATTTTTGGTTCAGCGATAATTAGAAGAAAACTTACTGCCCAAAATATAAACTGAAAATGAATTTCTAATAAAATGACCGCTTAAAGAACCACAGAAAAGTAAACAATAGACTTTAGTACTCAAATATGTAATATATACAAAAAATATATAACCACCTACAAAAATGGTCATTTTAAAGTTGTGAACATTATCATAATTTTTTATACTATATCAAAATCTTAATTTGTGTTTTCAGGAAATTTGAGTTTTATCTTTGCGAGAAAAATCTTGCTTAAAAAGTTTTTAAAATATTAAAATAAAATTTTGTCACGATTTTGTCTACTCATCTACTGGTATGATATGAAGTAAAATATAGCTTCGAAGTTTATATATATTAAATTAAGAGCTGTTTTTATTGAAAATATACATTAAATAAATTATAAATTAATTAATATAAATAAATTAAGATAAATAAATTAATTAATTTTAAAAAATCATGTTTTGTATGCAAAATTTGGTATTTGTTAATAAATTTAAGAGGGATTGCAAATCTTTTTTTTCATAACACAAATGAGTGGTTTGCTAATATATTATAGAATAAAAAAAAAAAATAAAATACACTGAATAGATTTCGTTAAAGAAAGTGTGACATAAACGCAATTCTTTATTAAAATTTGGTTAAATATTGCCTAAATTTGAAACACAAATTAGAATCCCATTAAAAAAACTTATATGAATTCATAGTTTTATTCCTTGTTGTAAAAAAAAAAAAAAAAAAAAAAAAAAAAATGTTTGGTAACAATTTCATATTTTTCAAAAAACATTCCCCTAAGGTAAGCACATACTTTAATGGTAGACACTTCGAAATTATAAAACCTGTCTGCTTTCCTAAAGTATCCGCTATTCAAAGGTAAAACATACAAATATGTAGGTGTTCGGGATTGGGAAATGTTCGCTGAATAAAGTTGGCTACTATCCAGGAGTGATTGGAGTGATCGTATTGAGAATTTGCTGTGTGTAGTCTGTGTACATAGGACAGACAATAGTTTTTTTTTTTTTTCCAAACTTCAGTGACAGCAGAAGAAAGTTATTTGTTTTCCCCTTTAACTTTTGAAGTTAGTTTTCATCGCAATTTAAACAAAAAAAAAAAAAAAAAAAAAAAAAATGCAGCTAAAAGGATTATTTTAGCAATTGAATCATTTTAAAAAACAGTGTAACTTAAGAAATAAGTCATGTATTGAAACTTTGAGACCAAAAGAGTAGATTTTAATCCAATATCTTTTTTCATTCATTTATCTTGTATATTCATGTGAACATACATGTTTATATAAAAAGAAAATATTTTGTTTTCATTTATGTGATAAATCTAAGAAAGGTTTGTTATAGCCTGGAAAAAACAATAAAGCAAAAAAGTTTTTATTTGTAAAAAGTATTTATTATTATTTTTTTCCAATTTTTCCAGAAAAAAAAGGCTTTTTTTCGCCATTTGAAATTTTCTGAAAATTTTAGGTTTCCAGACGAGATTGTAAAAAACTAGTCGTTGGAGGCCACCGTAATACTTACCCATCATGAATATGCATAACATAATATATGAAAACATAACATATGTAAAAATTTATAAAATGCATTACAATTCCAAAAAAAAATATAAACGTATATTTAAGTATTTTTAACGCATCATCATACTCTATTAATGAATTTCTGATGAACCAATTTCAATAAATTTTATGAAACACCAAACTATTCAAGTAGCGCTGAATTGAAAAGAAACATCCTTATAGCTCTAAATATAATTATCATATTCACTAACGGTTTCTTGCATCGAATTAAGTGTCTCATTTCCAATTAAAATATATCTTTGAATTGAAATTTGAATGAAATACAGGGTCATGAAAAATCAAAGAATGTGAAAAACAAGATTAGAAATATCTCGACAACTAATAATCCGATCGACTTCGTTTTTTATGCAAAATTTGTGTTAATTTATTGCCTTTTACGTCCAAGCCTTAAAATTGAAAAATTCGAAAATTTTTATATACCTTTCATCAGAACGAATTTTTCGAGAGCCCGAAAAAAATAGTTCAGGATAATCGAGGTTACTGATATTAAATAGGCTTCGTCCCATTCTTACATACTAAGCACATACAAAATTTCAAATCTCTATCTCAATTTGTTCGGGAGATTGAGCGGTTACAGACAGACAGACAGACACACAGACGGACGGACGGCAAATTTTTTTTTCTAAAAATATGTTTTTCGGAATCTCCAGTGTCCAAAACGTGTAAATCTGTCAAATTTTTTTTTTTTTCGATTTTCAAAACGATTGCAAGATTTACCCTATACTACATATGATGGGTAAGTAAAAAGCAAAACATCACTTCGAGAAAATTGCCACCTCTAGAATTGTTTCTCTTGTCTACCAAAAGAAATTGTATGGAGTTATTTGGATTTGCGAAATTAAAAAAAGTTTTTTAGAAGGTCTTTAAATTAAAATTAAGTTTACAAAAATCTTATTTTTATTTCGGACTTACATTTTTAGACAAACTTTTGCTTCTTTATTTAAAATGATAATAATAATAATAATAATAATAATAATAATAATAACGTTATGGTACGACAGCTTTAGAAGTAAAAACTGAAGTCAGACATTCGAAATACTTTCGATTTTGGAGCAAAGAAACTAGACCTCTGTGAAAAAAAACTGACGTCTCATCTCAGGCGTATAATCCTAATATTTACAACACTCTAAATCGGAAATAATGACGGCGTAGGAACCTTTAAAAAATGTAGCATTTGTTATCACACACACTTTCCGCGTAGAAAAGTGAGTGCGAGCACGCATTTCGTCGGATAAATTTTTATTAAAGGAAGATTTATAAATTTCTCATTCTTTTAACCAATTCTGAGAATTAGAACACAGCCTGCACTACTTCTGATGCTGGGAACTTCTTTTTTAATTCGGAAGGGATATCCGCTTTGATTACGATGAGCAAAAAACAAAATTCTTCACATTATTGTTACAGATGTATAAGTAAATAGGAAGACATATGTACAGTTAGGAAATTACAATTAAAACTATGGTAAATGAGGGAGAAATACGTGCAAATAAACCAGTCGGATGTAGCAATTCGAAAACTTTTTCTATTTCATACATGTTAATACTTCAGAATTCGTTATTACAGTGCCAGAATAAAATGGCAATCTATACCCATCATGAAAATTCTAAAAATATGGAATTCCGTGCATTAGTTCTTGAGATACGTATATAGTTAAAAAATGTAAATAATACAAAATGCAGCATATCAGCGGCAACAGTTGGGTGATTTATACTAAAACATAATCAGCAACAACTTATGTCAACGTCTAATTGAATTTGAAGCTTGATGAAGATCTATGCAGTCAAGTAGTGTCCAGTTCCTCCTATAAAACTTTTTTATCCATAGAAAACTGGAAGTTCAATTTTTTTTAATTCACTACTTTATTTTTTATGAAGATGAAAGAAAGTAACAAGTTGAAAATTATGTCAAACGTGGCAAATGAGGTGCCTCGTACAATAACTATTTTCATAAATATTCAGATTTTGGTGCAATAACGGTTGAACTGTTATGCAAAAATGCATGAATACAAAATTTCTTACTATATTATATATATTAAATTCAGTAATATGTAAATAATAGGACTGCATTTTAAGTAGGACATAGTCAACTTCATTACCTATCTTGGGATATCACTGAATTAATTACGGTGATAGGATTTAACAGAATAATCTCCATGACAACATAGAATCATTAACTATCATGGAATATCATTTAATTAGTTAAGTATGACCGGATTTAATAGAATGAAGAAAACCTTTATTAATATATTTTTAAATTTTAATTCGATTTTCATAAAATTTGAAAAATTCTGCAACGATTACATATAGTGCAAGAGCCGACTGCACAAAAACCTATGTCATCGAGCACAATAAAAAATCCTTTATTTTATGGAAGAGTAGTAATAGAGGAATCTAATGATCCATGTCTGCCGGAAGAGAAGGGGTACATAAGCCAAAAATTAAAACCACTAGAGGTTTACTCGTAGAATTAGCATTTTTAACATTGTGTTTTCCAGCACCCAGTTTTCCTACTTTTGATTGTACGGCAAACACAATGCTAAACCTACGAGTCAACCACTAGTGGTATCATCATCATCTATAAAATAAAGGACTTTTTCATGTGCTCGATGACTCAGAGTTTTGTGCGGTCGATTGACTAACAGATTCAATTCCAAACAATTCGGTAGGGTAATTTTTATGCTGTTATATGCGGATAGAAGGATGGACGAATTGGAACTATAGGTAAACGTATTTATATAATTACGAATGCAATTAACATATCTATCTATCTATCTCTATATATATATATTTAGCTTTTCTTGTTGCACAGTGAATTGGCAATTTTTCGAAAGAAAATCGTTGCTGGCACTGTTGATAAAAACAAAGAATGAGATATAAATTTTCTGTAAGAAGTTTCTTTTATCTCTGAAATAATATTTTATTCCTTCATTTTTGCAAATGACGGAAATATCAGATCATCAAGTCACATGAAGCTGAGGAAAAAAAAAATAATAATAAGACCACCTTTTTTTTTTTTTTTTTTTTTTCATATAATCTTCTGCTGATTGAGCATAGAAAAAAAAATCTTGTTGAGGCTTAATGAAAGGTTGTTAATTAGATATTTTTCCGAGCTCAATCTAGATGTATGAGAAGTCGTAATTAATAAGATTTATTGGGAAAATATAAACAAAGAGCCCCTAACCTCACTCCTTTAAGAAGCCAAATTACTACGTTTCGTGCGAAAACATCATAGCAACAAATAATATATAAAGCAACCAATAATGTGAATACCCTTTCGGACTTTTTTTTAGAAATGCCGAAGCTATTGCGCTCTAAAAATAAAAAAAGTACAAATCAGTAACCTGTGAAGCAATTTTCTTATGTTGTATAGACAGGGTTTTTGTTTAGCAAAGTATTTACATTTTTATAGTTCTTGTTTTAACCCTTTGTGTTCCAAATCAGGAATAAAGAAAAATTAAATGTCATTAATTTTCTCTCATAATATCTGAAGATACATTAGTAAATTTATATAATAATAATAATAATAATAATAATAATAATAATAATAATAATAATAATAATAATAATAATAATAATGTGAAAATTACAACTGATTCATTCGTTAGAGCAATTTAAAAAAGATAATTAAAATTTGTAATCATTTTTACATTGTTTACAATAATAATAAATACTAAAAACTAACTACTAATAAAAATATTATTTTTAAAATCTCTCGTTTCTAAAAAAGTTTTAAATTTAGATACATTGTAGCTTATCAGTAAAATGTAAATATAATTTTGATTGGAAATTTTTCTATATCACAGTGTTAAAACAAATAAAAGCGGTGTGTATGTAAATGGTTAAGAAATTATTTATTTAAAAAAATATATTTATCTTTTGTTATACTTTCTAAACATGGTCGAACAAAGCATGTCATATGAGATATAAAATTTACTATTAGTAATTAAGTGCATTAGTTTAACATTACATTTTACATTAAATGTTCTTCAATGGCATAGACCGAACAAAGCAGAATGTAGACTATTGCGTTATTCATTTAAATAATAATTGAAAGTTAAAATTTCAGTGCTGCATTCCCTTGAGATAAATAAATAAAACTCTAATAAAACGCAAAAATAAATATTCGAAATTACTTTTAGGTGCATGTATATAGTACAAATTAATTATTTTAAATTTTAAGTTACATTAATAATTAAATTATAAATTATATAAACTTAAAATTACAAGCTCTAATATTTAAGTAGACATTAAAACTTTTTTAGAGTACATTAAAAAACATTAAAAAATGAGCCAAAAATTTTTCAGCCATTTCTTTCTAGACAATTCTGGAATAAGCGCAATTAAAATTAATAATTTAATTCCCAACTGATGATGACTGTGTAATTCTTTACGGTTCAGATTATTTTTTAAAGGTTTTAAGGAAATTTTTAATGTATTTTAAATATTTCTTATAATATATGTACGCAACTGAAATGAATTTTAATACATTTATTTGCGCTTCTTATATGATTTTCAGTCATTTATTTATTTATGCTATCTGTACACAACCTGCTGCCAAGAAATAATCTATATTTGTAAAATTTAAGACACCGAAAATCTGTATTTACAAAATGGACCAATTAAGGAAAATTTTTTGGAAAAGTGAATTTTTGAAATTTAATGGTTCATAACATCCCTTTCTATTTAAGAAATACCATAAAATCGTATATCAGTGGAAAGATAAATTAATCGACAATATAATGCAATAAATTTCTTGAATTAATGCTATTAGAACAGAAGTTATATAGAATAAGAGTAAAACATATTGAAAAAAGAATGAGGCGTACAAAAATCATCACAAGTGAGTTAGTACATAGCTGGGTAATCTTTTATTTACGGCCTTAGAATGTCTTGCCGTGGAGTGAGCCAAGTCCTTTTGCTCTTAAGCTGTTATTATGGTTTTAAATATATAGTTCAAATGGTGAACTCACTGCTTTTCAACGTTAAGAAAAAAAAAAAAAAAAAAAAAAAAAAAAAAAAAAGAAAGTACACATTGAAAAACAAAAATAAACTGCATATTTAATTAAAACGTTTAAAAAGTTTTAAAAAATTTTAATTTTTAAAGTCCTTACTACTTTTTTAAATATTCATATTTTTGTTTAAGTTTTTAAATAAGATTTCCAAATATGAGTTACATAAGATTTCGCATGGCTTTTTAGATACATATAATATAACATTTATTATGTATATATTTTACTGATATATGTAATAAAAAACGGTGAAATCTAACACATCTTCAAATACTTTTATTTTTACAAAATAACAAAAAACCTGAAGACTAATTTTATAAACAAATTTATCCCATATATAATAAAGAACATTAAAAAAATTTTTTGAATCTCTATTTCAAATATAAATTAGTTAAATGAGGCAATCCCAAAACTTTATTCAGTCTTAAGCATGTTAATATTTCCTGAAAAATACAACGCAGCAGTACCACCGGTTAGATGGTTTGAACCAACATTTAGTCAGAAATAACTTATGTCAGCTTATAACTAAAATTGAAGTTTGCTGAAAATCCGAGCATTAGTTTTTTAAATAGAGCTATTGCAAAATCTTTAAAAAAATCTGCATAACTGCGCCAGATGTTGGATGATGTACACCAGAAACAATCAGGATCAATTTTTTATCAGGTACTAACAGAATCTGAAGTTGGATGAAAATCCATGCATTAGTTCTTGAGATGCATTTATTGCGAAATAGTGAAAAATGCAACATATCAGCGCCATCTTTGAGGCGATTTAAACCAAAAACTAAACAACACTAATTCATATCAGGAACTAACTAAATCTGAAGTTTTAGAAAATTTCCTGTATTAGTTCTTGCACAAATAATGAATCATTTCAGAGCAAGTAGCGAGTTAAGCGATTTGTGCCAAAATGTAATCAGCACAATTTTACATCACGTACAAAGTAAATCTACAGTTTTGTATGCAGTAGTTCTTGATATATAGCTATTCTGGAAACTGTGAATAATGCAGCATAGTCATGCCCCCTGTTGAGCGATATACACGAAAAACTAATCAGATCTAGTTTATATCAAGGTCTACCAGAATCTAAAGTTTTATAAAATTCCGTGAATTAGTTCTTGAGATAGAGCGTTCTTGAGATAAAATCTTCGTCACATACAGACAGACAGAGAGGCAAACTCATAGACAGACATTTTTCATTTTTTTTCTTTTTTCTGTTCTCTGACCCCCTAAATCTGTCGAAAACTGGATGTCGAAAATTTTCACGAGACCAATATTTTCTTCATGTAAAGATAGAAGATAATAATAATAATAAAAAAAAATTAGTATTTTTAAACATAAAAATTAAGAAAATATGAACACGGAGAAAAGGCTATTTAAAGTTTTAGTTTCTGTGGGTAATTGCACTGAATGTATCAACAAAATTTACCATATTTCGCCATGTAATTGGTGAAAAATGAGATGTCAAAATATTTAGAATTCAACAGGCTTTCATTTAATATTTAAAAATAAGAAGAGATTTTTTCATGAATTTTGAGGTAAAATAAGGTAAAACTGTCGCCTTTTTTTTTTTTTTGGAATTCTATGTCTGAGATGCTTCTGTGAAACAAGTTTCTTCAGTCGGCTGCATAGATTTTCAATTGGGTTAAGGTCTGGGCTATTCCCAGGACACTTCAACATTGGAGTATAATTACTTGAAACAACTAGTTGTAAAATTTAGCAACATGACATGGAGCTGAAGTGTGCTGAAATATAATTAAATCATTATCTTGCAAAAGATCACGTGCGGAAAGCTTCAGTTATGATTGAAGTACAGTCGGCTCTCATTAATTCCAACTCGTCGGGACCATAAGAAATGTTCGAACTATCCGAAGTTCGAATTACGGAAAGTATGAGAGGAAAACATTATTAAAATGTCACAATTACAAAATATTTAATGTTACAGTATTTTTAAATTTTTTTTCCGTCTGTTATCATTAGAATATGAGTTAATATTAAATTAAATTATACATATATATAACCTAATTAAGGGATTAGAAACAAACAGAATGGAAGAAAATTTTGAGCTGTCACTGATGGACAGACGGGGCACTAATAAAGTGGATATGAAATGCATGGGATTTCATATATACTTGTTAGGAACAATTCTCACAAATTCAAATAAATTTATTCAAAGGATCTGAAGTCCGTGAGAAAGAAAGAAAAAAAGGAAAAATCAGAATTCTCGTTAGTTCGAATTAAACGAAGTCAAGAGAAAATGAGTTCGAATTAATGAAAACTTTTAACTTTATTCTGCCATTGAAAATTTCATGACTTCATGTTTAGTTCGAATTAAGAGAAGATTCGATTAATCCGATTTCGTATTAGCGATAGTCGACTGTATTTAATTTATGTATTTTTGTGCATTCATTTTTCCACTCGTCACACAAACTCTGCCCACACCTTTTAATTTCATACAATCCCATACCATAAAACTGAGTGACGCTTCTTCACAGTGTGTGTAATGCTGAAATACATGGGATGAAACATTCCTCGATTCTTCTTTTTACATATCTATATTATAAAGGCCAAACATATCTGTGCGTAACGCATACGTCATTTTGCGAATGGTCACACTGTGAAATTTGAAATGAAATTTCGGTTTTGCAATTTTTGCTACTGCAATTTTTTAAACTTCTAAACATCCCACATTTTCAGTTTTTACACCATCATATAGGGGAAAAAATGTACTTTCAAATGCAGTTTATTTGAAAACGGTATCTTTATTTATTTTTGAGATATTAATTTTTTTGTAGTTTTTATTGCCGTTTTTCTAATTGTGGCAACAAAAGCGCTCCATTTCTATTAAAAGCAAAGGGGGAAAAGCCGAAATATCTTTATGTTATCATTTTCTAATTAAAAGTGAAAAAATTAGAAATTAAAATACTGTGTCAAGAGTTTCATCTACACGTAAAAGAATATAAATAGTTTAGTAGCTGCTTCAGCTAACAGCATCGGGACCTTACGTTTTGAATTAAAAGGATTAAAAAATAATCAAATGAAAATACCATTTTTTTAAGTGAATACAGATATGAAAGGTGCATATATAAATTTTGAGATGGTGAAAATGATGTCGGATTTAGATTCACGTGAGGGAAAATCTATAATTGAATCGAAGTGGAATATATTATTGCTATTTCTCATTTTGGAATATTAGCATAAGAGAATTATTTGAAAACTTTATCATATTAGCATGATCTTTATTATTTTTTACTGCTGATATGAACGACTGAAGTTTAATTTTAATAATTTCTACAACTGAGTTTTACAGAAGTAGTATTTTGTTAACTTTAAGTAAAATATCATTTGTTTAAGAATTAGACTTAACAATATAAGGTGTATTTTTTATTGTAACTAATTTTGTATGTTTATAAATCAATGAAACAGTTTCTTCTTAAACAATTTCTTTCGTCGAAAGTTCTACCTTGTTTTATACTAACTACTAAATAGGAAGGTTTTGGTCTCGTCATATGAAATAACACTGTCCCATTGTTTCACTGTCCAGTTAACACGAGTTTTAACTCTGTTTAATAATTCGATTTTTGCTGGAGAAAGAAAAAAAGCTTTTTTCATGGAATTTTAACCTATAAATTAAATCCTTGTAGTCTGAGTAGAATAGTTATTGCACTCAATATCACATTATAAATAAGACATTAGATGACACTATTTTTCATCGTATAAATCTAGAACAACTTCTATCATTTATGCACAATATCTTAATTACTTTATCATCCCTTAATGTTGTACATTTTATCATGTCTTTAGCAGTTTAAGTTTTATAGTAACATAATTGTCTATACCTCTTCAAAAATTTAGAAAGCCACATTTGGTACATTTTCACCGATTTGCCGTCTGATTCTTTCCTAATTACAGCTAGAGATCGACCAAAAATTCGGTTTCATTTTCATTTTCACCAAAAATCTCAGTTTGGCCGAAATTCTGCTAAAAATTCGGCCGGACCGAAATTATCTGTATTCCAAAAATCTCGTTTTTTCCTTTGCAAATTTTCAACGTTACTCATCAATTTGAGCTGTATCGGCTCAAATGAGACTATTTATTGCTATGAACTCCGTTGTTCACAATTATAAATCATGACTTGCACGTGAGCGCAAACTATAAAGTAAGCAATGCATATACATGAGTAATTTTTTTCAATTGCTTATCTTCAGACTGTAATAAAAATTTTTTAGTTTAAAACTGCACAAGCATTACACATATCCTTTGAGAAAGTTCCTGTAAGGTAGATGATCATATATAAAAATCTGTATAAACGATATGAAAAGATCGAGGTGTGTATACTTAAAAATAAATGATATTTGTACTATCACGAAACCTTTCTTCGTCGTTGATGAATTAATTACGTTTTACTTTACATGAAAATAAAATGTTTCGGATCTAAGGTGCAGAGATACAACTTGGGATACACGTATACTTAATTAATATTTATGTATGTTTGATAAATACGCATAAATAATTAATAACTAACCATATTTAATGAAAAACTGTAATTAATTAATAATTCTGCATATTATCTTTCTGAATTTTCATTATATTTGTTTGGATTTTTTAAAAGTTGCTCCACAAAGTTGACTATTAAATTATGTAAAAAAAAAAAAATCTTTGTTATCGTTATCGTTAGCGTACAAGCAAGCAAAAATCATTTCATATAACAGCCCATATTTCCAAAACATTTTATATACTTATATTCCAACTGTAGTATATTGTTTCAACTATACTTTTCTAATTTTTCTGAAACTGGTGTTAAATTTGCTTGAAAATCCTGCAAAAACAAGCTAAAAAATATTCAGAATTTTTTTTAATTTATATTTAAAAAAAATCAATATATCCTCGTGAATATACGTGCTATTCTTACACAACATTCTTAGCAAACATATTGCGTGGCATCCACACATTTGTATTCTGCAACGATAAATCATTTTGTGCATTTTTATTTACAGGATGACACTAAATATTATTATTATTATTTTTTTTTGATTGCTCATTGGCCTTCTAATTTTTCTCGTTAGGTAATCTTTTTAATCCTGAAATTCCTGAAGAATCTGACAAATACAAAAATAAAATTAAATAAGGTACCCTGGGGTAATAACGCCAGGCGAGGTAATAACGCCAAGTGCTTATATTTTGCATAATTATGAAATAATCAGGTAAATGACACCCATGTGCTCTGCGCAGAAGGGTTTTGAGTCATTTAAATCGCAAAAAACAGCTTCAAGTTAATTTGTTTCATTTTTAGGTCTTATTGTTTTTACAAACAACTAAAATTAACGCTTGATCTAAAATTTGCGAGATACATTTTGTGATGTGAAGGCTATCTTTTTATCCGGAAATACTTTGTTAATTACATAAATTTGTAGTGCATTTCATGTACTTTTAAAATGTTGTTGAAGATTTTGGATATCTTCTCGAGATAATTTGTAATTTAAAATGTACTGCGCAATAACTATACCGGGGTAATAACGCCAGTCCTTGACATTAATACCCCGGTTGATTCCCTACAGTGGCCGAGCTACATCCTAAATACTGATTCAAATAAACACAGTTAAAACTGTGCAATGTTTCTCATATTTCTATTTAAGCGGTCCTTTTTAAGCAAAAAGAAGCTCACGGTCTGATATTCTTTTGCCTCATCCCCCCCCCCTCTCACACCACACCTTTATTTTTCTTACACTTTCACAAAAAATTGAACATTTTCAATAGCTTAGAATGCAATTTGTCAATTTCTAAGTTTGTAGAGTTTGTATTTTTAGAATTGGGCTATCTACATGAAATTATTCCATCTTAATTCATAGTTTTGTTTGCATGACGTTATTACCCATATAGGTGGGTAATAACGCCAAATAGCATTGGTCAAGAAAAAACGCCATTACATTTTATGAATACATATCTGTTAAATTATTTTATTTTATATAGATAGTCAATGAGTTGCTGTATCAGATCCTATATTTGTTTGAAAAATACAATCTAAAACTAAGCCGTGAAAATTGGTAGAACCTTAACGTGGCGTTATTACCCCAGGGTACCTTATTAAACAAAATGTCTAAAATTGAAAGTGTCCAGTCTTTAATGGCCATATAATGTATATAGTGCATTTCACTCCACTTAACATAAACGTATGTTCAATGCCCGCGAGCAAAAAATAATTTTTGCTCAATAAAAAAATAAAAAATAAATAAAAGTAGTTTTGCTTATGTGATTGAATTTTTCTTTCGGGCAATATAAAATTTGATGTTACAGACCTAGTATTAAGTTCAGGATCTGTCGCTGTTTCAAGTAGAATTGCGGAAAGTCACATACAAAAACGACTTAATAGATTTTAGCATGCATCATCAGCTTCTTTTAACATAACATGTACACATTTGTTGAAAAAGAAAGCAGCATAAATCAAAATTAGATGACAACTTCATAGCTTAAAAATGCATGTACGCCCTTATCCTACGACTAGTTTTGAATTCTGCAATCTTTGTCAGGACGCGTTTGGGAAACCCCGAGTAATAAGTTTAAGGACGATGTGATGATTTCTTTGAAAACGAGCGAGACAATGTTAGTAAAATTCCTGAAATTAGCGAAGCGGAAAAAAAGAAAGTTGAAATTGCATATCAAACGTGGCAAATGAGGGGCGTTCCTACTATAATTAATTTTATAAATATTCAGAACTTGATGCATTTAAACTCTTATGCATAAATGCAAGAATACGAAATTTGATACGATTGCATATCTTCAGTTCAGTGATACGCAGAGAATAGGGCTTCATCTTAAATAGGGCGTAACCAACATGACAAACCTAGAATCATTAACTATCATGGGATATCGTAAAAATCCGTTAAATCGCTCGAAAATAACTTTTAATCTATTTTCATTCATACCCTGTAACTCTTACCCTTTGTGTTACCTTGTATATGATCTACACCATTTATACACACAACGTAATATGCAAAAATGTAATTAAACTTAAAAACTTATATTACAGCTAAAAATGTACTTCGAGCAAAAATCTATAACATACAATATTTCTGGTGCAGTATAATATCCGAAACCTTTTGTAAGTCCCTCTAAATACTACTAGCAATTTCTATTATAGTCCGGGTGCTACGCATCATAAAACTGCAAATCGTGATAAGAATATACCGCTTGGTGAGTATATACTTTATGATAATACAATGAATATTAGAGGGGGAGGCATCTCGTAAAGTCGTCGGAATTCAAGATGGCGGCCGTTATTCAAAATGGCGTCATTTTTTGAATTTTCTTAATATGCGTATTATAAATGTACATATCAAGTCGATTTCGATATTTTTAAAGTCAAATTTTCGTTTTTGACACCTTCCAACATTATTTAAAAGTGTATGAATTCGGTTTATCTGTCTGTTTGTCTGTCTGTCCGCCTGTCCTTCCATGCTCTACCTCGCTTAAATATACTCAGATTGCCATGCAAATTTTATATGTTATATGGAGTTTATAATAACATGTTCAGAGTAAAAAACAAAGCGTATAGCTTTTATGGTCCATTTACAGGGCACTCAAAGTATTTATGAATTGTCTAGCCGTCAGTCTGGCCCTATTCTTTTTTGCTTAAATTTACTCGGATTTCCGAGTAATTTATATGTGTGCTATCTCTATATGTAATTTAAAGAAGTGGTATGCTGCAAAATGTTCTACATCGAAAATATAGAGTGTAGAATTTATAGTTCGTTTACAGGCACACTCAAAATAATTCTCGTACATTTTGGTCTATTGGCGAAAATACTTTTTAGAGTGTTTTAATGATGTTAAATTGTTTCAAACATATTGAAATTAAAAGATATCACTGAAGTGCAGTACGAGATACTTGCTGTACAGTATGGTGAGCGTAGAATTTATAGTTCATTTACAAGTTTTCAAAAAAGAATACGTTTACAGTGCTGTCTATAACCATAATGTTGTGTATGTGCTTTTCAATTTATAATATGCTTTTTTAAACTTTGCCAAGTAGGAACGAATTGCAAAATGTCATATGATTATTTTTTTGTTTGAAATGCAGCTTATAAATGCACATTGTAATTACGATGATTAATCACTAACCAAAATGATATTAATCAAAAGTGATCCAAAATTTCAATTTGAATTTATTTTCCTTTCTTTTTGTTTCGATTCCTAACTCTTCTCGCAGACTCATTTCTTTCTGATCACCCTAATTATGTACGTTAATTACCAATCCATCTAAAATATCTGTTTGATGCAGATATTAATTTGCCAGACGTACATTGTGCATTTTTATCGGGACATTTTGTGAGAAGAAAATCAAACAAACTCTTCTCAGCTATGGGCATATATCAAGCGCATGAACAAAAAAATGCTGTTCTCAGAGGAGAAAGAGGTGCAGTATTGCAGGATCCATCGACATTTATACGTTGTATGGTATCTGGACCAGAAATCTAATTTCATACAAGAGTTTGAGTCTAACATTCAAGCAAACCCCAAGACAGAAATCGATACCATCATGAACAATATCATTTATTTCAAATTAAATTTTTCTATAGAGTGCTAAGGTTCAAGCACTCTATAGCGTACTAAAGGAATTAGGGAACCCATTTTTAGAAGATAGTGAAGACTTGCTTGTAATCGAAAGCAGAGTTATTATTCATAAGGATATTAATGAATCAATTTATTCAGCTGAGTCAACTGGTATTGACCGATTCCACAGATTCATTAAGGGACGCCTAATAAAACAATTTTCATCAATATTTCAACCTTTAAAAAAAACAAAATTCCAGTGTTTAGTACTCCGGCGAAAAACATAAACAATAAAAATACAGTCTTGAAGGTTTTTAAAAACAGACGTCCAGTTGTTTTCCGGGCTTTTAATAGTTATACAGAACCGTCAGTTAGACTTGCAATTTTTTTTCACATTTGAAAATCAACCATTTCTATCTGCATTTTCTAGTAACAGGGAATTTAGACCTAGCCATAAGAGTGATTTACCGCATATTTTAGAGGAAACTGTTGGGAAAAATGGCAAAGTTTTTCCAGGAACATGTGATGCTTTAATATATGTTGAGCCAGTTCTTACTAACATTTTAAAGCCTCAACAAATTTCAAACACATTTAACGACATTGATAGTTTTATATGTCAAAGAACAGATTTGGGATAGATATATTACACCAAGTTTTAAAAGAGAAACAAGACAGAAGAGGGGTTCAGGGACCAGATGACAAGTGCAACCGCATGTTAGATTTCTTAAAAGTTTGCAAATAACAAAGAAGAGCTTTTTAATCAACTTGGGACGCCAGCAATAAATAGCATAAAAATACACAACTTTAATATATCCACTTCAGGAGAAGAAGTTAAATTTACTGCTGTAAATTCCTTAATTGGAATGACTTTCCCTGGTCACGAAGAAGCTGATTCAAGAATAATACTGCATTTCAAAGACATGGTTGAAAAAGGACTGAAAAATATTGTTATAAGCTTTATATACACTGATGTATTAGTTTTAGCGATTGCATATTTTTTAATCATTTCAGATAAATTCCTAGAAAATATTTGAGTTGCATTCGTAACAAGGAAAAAATACAAATTTATTCCTGCTCATACCATAGCTGCAGCAATTGGACGAGAAAAGGCTTTACTAGAATTGCATGCTTTCATGGAATGCGACAGCAATCCGGGTTTCACAGGAAAGACAAAAAAGTCAAATAGGAAAACATGGATTCCATTTAAAGAAACTACTGTTGCATTTTCATACCTATCAAAACTACAAACTTCTATTCCTGAAAATCTTTTAAATCTTTTAGAAAATTTCGTAGTATTTGTTGTGCTGTTCAACAAGCAATAGCATAAGTATCGATAATGCAAGATAAGAATAGCTTATGGCAAAAAATCGTTCTTTTGAACATAATCTGCCAACCAAGGGTGCACTTCAACAACATATTTTACGCAGTGCTTTCCAACTTGGACACATTTGGGGACAAGCAGATCAGCATGAAATACGTCCACCCTCTCCAAACAAATGGGAATGGTGGTTGGATAATTTATCATTGAAAAAATAATGGTTAGATTTGCCAGAGATTTCAGACTCTTATGAAGAATTAATAAAATGTAAATGTAAAATATGTGTAAAATATGTGTAAAAAATGAATGTATCTGTAGAAAAGTTGGACTTTCTTGAACATTATTGTGCAATTCCAAAAACGAATGTGAAAAATATGATTATACCAAGTGAAGTTTCTATATTCTACAGCTTTATATGTAACATTAATTTTTTAATATATTGTATAAGTAATATGTTGATAAAATAGTATTTTTATTATTTATATATTCCTTTAATTTTTCTACTGTAAATGACAAAAAATATTTTAATAATTGTCCTATTTTCATTTTAGGTACATTTCCAGTATTATAAAGAGAATTTTTGAGTTATAAAAAGTGGAAATTAAACATCAGAAATAGGCTTGTAAGATGCCGAGGAATAAAACTGCAAAAGATTTTAGATAATAGTCGTAATTTTGAATTTCTATAAATTTATACGATGCCTCAAATTCTTATATGTATTTTTTTAATATACGATAGATATTCACTATTCGGGATATCCTTATCACAAAATAAAGTTTTGTCCCTCCTAACACCTCCACTAATAATACTTGAATTAGATCGTGATCTTTATAAAATTTATATACAAATTACAAACGCATATTTTCTTGTTTTAGTGTGTCACTTTTAATAAACGATAAATTTGCACACCTTATTATTTAGTAAGTATTTGGTAGTTCATTGTAGTATTAACATTGATGAAGATCAATTTGAATGAGTTTTAAAGCGTACAACATCATTAAAACACATTGCAAACGATTTCGCCGCATACACAATATTGTAATGTCATTTTTTAGCACCCTGTAAATGGACTATAAAAGCTATACACTTTATATTTTACTCCGAACAGTTATTACAAACTTCATACAACATATAAAATTTGCCTGGCAATCTGATTACATTTAAGCGAGTTAGAGCATGGAAGGACAGACGGACAAACCGACAGATAAATCAAATTCTTACACTCTTTTATATAATGTTGGAAAAGAGTTAAAAACGAAAATTTGACTTTAAAAATATCGAAATCGACGTGAAATGCACATTTATATTACGCATATTAACAAAATTCAGCAAAAGACGCCATTTTGAATAACGGCCGCCATCTTGAATTCCGACGACTTTACGAGATGCCTCCCCCTCTAATATCCATTGTATTATCATAAAGTACATACTCACCAAGTGGTATATTCTTATCACGATTTGCAGTTTTCACCTTATTTTTGTCGCGTAGCACTCGGACTATTATACTGAAAATATCTTGTAAGAAATCTCAGCAACATATATCAATTTTATTATAATGACATAATTTAACATGATTGAAATATGACGAAAACAATGTATTCTTATTATTTTACGGAATTCTTTTGTGTAGCTCTGTAAATAAATAATAAAAATTTTTTGCACCACATATTGCATAGAATGTATATTTTAGTACACATCAGTAAATGCAAATCAATTTTATTCTGTTTGAAAAGCTATAACACCATTAAAGTGAACTTGAAACAATTTTTTCCCATTAACTGCAATATAACGGGATACATGTGATTCTCCCTGTAATCAAACTATACATCCGATTTTCATAAAATTTGAAATGACTCGGCAAAATTATGCTACAATTATATGTATTTCAAATTTCAAAAGATTCGGTTGGGTAATTTTTGCTCTGTTATATGCCGACAGACAGACGGACGGATTGAACAACAACTAGGCGCTACGTATTTACATAATTACGAACGCACCTAAAAAGAAAACCAATAATTTTGATCCTTTCCTTATTTATCTTTTGCTTGAAATAAGTTTTAAATTAAAAAAAATTTCAAAATACCGAGGGTACAAATAGTTATTTTAAAAAGTTTATTTTTGAGAATTTTAGTTTTTCGATTAACTTACCATGTGCGACAAACCTGAAAAAGATAAACTGAACATATAATTCAAAGATTTTATCGTAATTATTACAAAAGATAAAAAAATATTTTCAGCTTTCAAAACAATAAGATGCCAAATTCAGAGGTAGGATTTCCAGATAAAGGCGAAAATATTAATTAGATGAAAAATAATTAAAACGTTACTATGCATAGATATCTACAGCAAATTGAATCATCATAGTATAACTTTATCGTTTATTTAAACAATATGATGTTTACAGTACCTTTTTATCAAAATGTATGCTAAAAATAATACACTAAATACCGGTAAATATAAATAATTATAATTTTTTAATTCGTTCAAAATGTATTTCAGGCTTTTTTTTTTTTTTTTTTTTTTTGTTGTTGTTTCTTTTACTGAAGTTATGTGAGTAGTACGTTTATGGGGACACATAAAAAACGAAAGTGTATAAATGGGTCGCTCATGAAAAAAGAATTAAATTTCTTTTTTCATCTCTCTATAAATCATAAACTCTCAGTAAATTTACTATTTAATACTGTAGCTTACACTAGTGGATGTATTTCAAGAGCTTTTGAAATGTTAGAAGCCAGGTCAAAAAACCTAAGAGCCAAAATATCAAAATTCAAGCACCATGTAGTTAAAAATATGAATAAAAGATTATACTTAAGTGAGATATGAATAAAATTTACAGCCTTTTTGTACATTCAATTTAGAACTATAAATCCGACACCAATGTCTAACTACTCTATTAGAGTTAAAAATGTAAATTATAAGGTGGATTAATGATCATTTTTAACGCTTAATTGCTGTGACAAAAATTGTCGCACAACTACTGTGAGCAGTCAGTCAGACGGCTTAATCGAAAGATGAATAAAATGTTAAATTAACTCTCAGAATACTATTTTTGTATTAGACTTTATATACAGAACTATTATAAATAAAATTCAGCTATACAAAAGTCTCTAGAGATAGTAATAAGACTCTAAATGAAACAAAATTTGACCAGTATCTATAGTTACAGTAAAAATTGCGAGTAAAACTCTGAAACTTAAAAAACTCAGCGGTCTGTAAGACCGCTAACAGCAGTTGAAGGTTAACTAAAAATAGGTGTTTAAGAGAGAATCCGAAACCGAATTTCGGTAATATTTACATTTTGGGCCACAAATGAAAATGTTTTTCTTTATATTTTCGATTTTTGCTTCACTGAGCGCTTATATGACTGAAATTTATAATATTTATTTATTTAGTGTAATCCACTTGTTTTTTCCCGAATGTCTTGAAATATTTGATTTATACAGATTCAACTGTTTCATACGATATAGTTTATATAGTTTTTCTTTTCTTTCTGAAGAAGTTACATAAATGCAGCACGTGACTAAAGTACCTTTGAATACTAAACATTTGCCATGTACATTTACTTTCGTATATTACTGTAAATGCATTCGTCTAAAAATATCTCAAATGAATGAAGTTCATGACACATTATCACAATACAAAGAATCCTTATGTAGTTAATCTTGTTATTACACATAACAAACAACAAGTTACAGCTGTAATTAACACTGAATTTATATATGTAAGACACATAATTTTGAGAATGAGTGGATCTAGATATTTAAATTTAAGCACGCTGTCTCTTTAACAATCAATGCTAAAAATTATGAATCAAGAAGAAATATCAATGATTTTTCCTTTTAAATACGTGAAGAGAGGTTAGAAAATTTTCATAATAATATGAAGTTTAGAAAATATTTGTATATAGAAATTAATTTATTAAAACGATTGTTATATACCCTTTTCTAAATATTTACAACACCCAGGGTTCGTAAATATCTCGATATTTTCGAAAATACCAAAAATCGCCGATATTATGTGTTATATCTGATATTTGTATCTATATCTATATATTTATCTGATATTTATAACTCTCTATATATTTATCCCTTATTTTAAAAATACTCAACTTGTTTTTGATTATAAATATTTTCAGATTCAATATAAATTAAAAACTAAAACATGTTGCACTTAATATGTAAACAAAAAAGTTTTCAAAAGTTTTACTTTTCATTTTTTTACTTTTTTCACTTACAACAAATTAAATATCAATTAGTTAAAAACAGAAAAGTTAAACTAAGAGTTCACAATCCCTGATCCGTTGTACAGTCAGATACTGCTGTAACGTACAGAAAAATTTGACTTATTTAATGACAGATACTTTGCTATTAAATAAGTCAAAGAACGTCTTTTAATTATTGTGGTATCAAAAGATTTTCCTGTAAAAAGTTTATATAAATGTAAGTTAAGCAATTTAGTTTTCACACTTATCAAATAGCAATCTATTGAATCAAACATAAAAAGAAATTATATGTTTTATGCAGCAAAGTTTTAAATAAAAAATATTTTTTTAATACCATAGAAATTGAACCTAAATGTAAGATTATCTGATGCTATACAGTTTACGTTGAACTAAACTAACACGAGAGAAGTTTCCTTCTAAACAGCTATGAACAATTGATTATCAAAATTAGACGATTTATCTTTCAGTATTTGTTCTAAGTTAACATTGTCCGTATAGTTAAGACAAAATATATAACAACAAGTTGGAAATTGCACGTGAATCGTAGCAAATGAGGTGCGTTCGTACGATAATGAAGTTTTAAAAATATCACTCTCATAGATCAATCTCATAAAATTGTAAATAGTTAATTACGATTAAAATGCGCAACAAACAATGTTCTCTCTATACTCATTATGTAATGGAATACTTTTGTGTGGCCTTGTAAATCAATAACAAAAGTTCTTTGCACAACAGATTATGCAAAATCTATATTATAATATGTACTTTATGATGCATATTAATATTATTATGTTCGAATGAGTGTAATATTATTAAAATGCATTTTTTTCCATTGATTGTAATGTAAAGGAATACTTTTGATTGTCCCTGTATTTGATCTATGCATCCTATTTTCAAAAAAATTGAAATCACTTGACAAAATTATGTAATAAGTATGTAATTTAAATTTCAAACGATTAAAATGCATTTGCAACATTTTTCCCCATTGACCGTAATGTAACGGAATACTTTTGATCGTCCCTGTAATTGATCTATCCATCCGATTCTCATAAAATTTGAAATGGCTCGACAAAATTATGTAATAATTATATATTTTAAATTTCAAAAGATTTGGTTGGATAGTTTTTGCGTTGTTATATGCGGACAGACAGACAGACAGACGGACAGAACGACAACTATAGGTGCTACGTATTTACATAATTACGAACGCACCTAAAAATTCCAAACAAAGTAGACAAATTTTCCTTGCGCCTTTTTTGCAATCAAGAAGAATATATTACGACAAAATAGCTATTTTTAAAAGAAAATTTAAAATTTATAGGGATTCTATAACTTTTGAATTATATTTAGAAGAATTATATTTATCCATTAGAAAAAATTATATATATTTTATTTATCTTATAATAAATTACATTTATCTTAGGCTCTGGCAAATTAAATAAAAACATAACATAAAAATAGCAGTTTTGTTCGATCAATTTTTACCGAATTATGAATTTTATTTCAATTCAATTTTATCAATTTTCAGCATATTTTGTCAATAAAAAAAGTATTTATCTCACCTTTTAATACCAGAAAATGCGAAAAATTCATAAAATTCAAAGTATCATAACTCAATAAATTTTGATTATAGAAACATGGTATGTTTATTAATTTACTTGAAAGAGCACAGAGAAAGTCTTTCTAAATATAAATTTATGAGATTCAGAGACCGTAATTTTTTTTTAATTTCGTAATCTGTAAAAAAATTATTTTAACAGTAGATTTTTACATGATGAAGAACAAGCCATTGGCTAAATATAAGACGGTACACACTATATATGCAACGCAATAAAAAGAAAAAAAGAATCATACATTTTTAGCTTTGTAATTGAGAAATACGCGTTACTATCTGTATTATACTGTGAAACAAATCTTTCTAGATTTAAACACTCTATTAGTATTTGATCTAAAAACAAAACTCATGACGTGCAATAAGTGCAACCAACTCATCTAACCAAGAACTAATCTCATTATGTCCAACAGGAACTCAACTTTTCTAAGGAAAAAAATGATTATATATATAACTGTATTGGACAGTAAAGCTATAGAAAAAAAAAAAAAAAAAAAAAAAAAACCAGAAAGCAGAAATCAGCGAATGTCCATTAGCCTTCAAATCCGTCCACCATGGTACGTTAAGCAAAGCACTGCTGCAATTACGTCTTTTATCGGAAAATCAGGGTAATATGTTTTTTAGACTCAAAAGAGAAGACAATAGAACCTTGAAGACTATAAATCGAAAACAACGAAAATCAGAGTGAGAAAGAGAGAGCTTGTGTGAATTAAGAAAACGGAGCAAAGTTCGAGGAGAAAAACGGAACAATATCTGCAAGGTTGTGCAAGAGATTTTCTGTGAAAATTGGAAGGATGACTGGTCAGTACAAGTGATTCATCGCCACTGGAGCATTAGATGACCTTCTAGCTACGTATACGGGACTTTCTGAGATTTTCAGTTAGGCTGATTTATCAAACGTTATTTCTGCTCAATCGGATTTCTTTCTTTCTTATTTTTGCTGTGCAACAACAAACAAGTTTTAAAATGATCGCCAGTGAGTCATTGATGACATAAGACTTAGACTCGGTTATTTAAGGGAACTGTAAAAGTTAACCAACCTTTAAAATTCGCCAATTGAACAAATTCAAACAAATTATAAGATGGAAAATACACTTAAATTGTCAAAACATTCAATTTTTGAAAAGAAAAAATGATATTGGAAATTAATCCTTTAAAATCAAAATGAATTTCACTCTTAATAGTTATTAAATATGGAATATTTTCAAAGAGAATTTATTTTAAAGTCATTTTTCACCAAGTGTGATTTTGAAGCATGCACGCGTGATAGTTAAAAAATTTCAATATTCTTTCTGAAATTCTTAGAATGTTCAATATATGGCAATAAACTGTATAAAATAATACTATTTTTTTTCTTTTAATATACTGCTAAAATTTTGAAAACTTTACAAAAGCAAGATTGATACAAACACATAAAAATGATATATATATATATTTTTTTCAACGTAAATTCAAGTATAATTAGATACCAAAAATTTGTTTTGCATGCAGAAATTGTTTAATAATCATACGCTTAATCTATTATTCTAATTTTATTCTCAACAAGCTCAGCAAAATAGAACCTTTCTTCTCAATGAAATAGAAATTTCTTACTCAATAAAAACTAATTTTCTATAATCTGAAAAAAAAAAAAAAAAAAAAACATAAATAAAAGAAGAAACATGTATTTTTTATCATCTTTAAAAATTATGTTTTTTTAATGAATACTTTTGAAATATAAAATGACAAAAATTATATATTTTTTCCATTTTTCGATATTTTAAAAGTCCCTGTCTCATGACAGAGCATTAATGAACAACATTTTTATTTCCAGATATTTTCATTTTACAATATCTCCCATAAAACAGATCACACTTCAAATATTCACCAAAATAAATAAAAAGATGAATAAATAAAATAAAATAAAATAAAATAAAATAAAGATATATATCGGAGTGTGGTGGCTACAAAAATACCTGTTGAAAGTTCGTTTGTGGCGATAGAAAAAAAAAAAATAGCTCAACCAGTAACGTCCGATTTCAAATATTCTTACTGTAAAATTTATCAAACAGTCGGAAGTTTGTTTTGAAATACAGTTCATAGAAAATAAGAAATATATGCACATATTTTCGTTTGCTTACAAACTAGTCAATACTTTGGCAAGTTTATTAATTCAAAAAATATTCCAATAGAACAATTTCGTAATACTTTCTTTGAAATTTTGGAATGTGAACGGAATTACAGGAAATCCTGTATAAATATGCATAATTACTATAACTAGCGATATCAATATTTATATCATTCATCTATATAATTGTTAATTACATGTTTGTTTCTGAAGTACATATATATATTACACTCTTTTGATAAATATATAAAAGGTGATCCTCTTTATCTACAAACAGGTAAATAGAATTCAGAAATATAGAGTTTCAGCCATATGAAATTCAGAAGCAAGTTTTTTTAATTGTATATTTTTACCATCTTTATCTTTAAAAATAATAGAAAAAGAAAAGAATAATTTATCAGTATTATAGAAATGCACCACTAATACGAAAAAGCACTCTGATATACTTTTTAATAATCATGACCCTTATCTTAAAATTTGAAGCTTTTTGTTTCCCGGACTCCCTTAATCCTTCACTGCACGATTTTTTCTATCTTTATGAAAAGAATTATTTGAAATCTATACATCATTCTTACAATGTAAAAAATAATAATAATAATAAAAAATTTATTCAAAAATTTTTAACTAAAATTTGATATTTTATTGCGTGTATCCTATGTACATAATTAGGGTTTTTAACAATTGTATTGATATGTTTTGAAATTAAATTAATTAATTTTAACTCCTTAATACTCTGCAACTTTCTTTACAATTGTATTATTAAGTATTCAGTAAAAGTAAGTAAATTTTGCCTTAACAGCTTTATCGAAATATTTTTTGTGTACGAAGAATAAATTCTAATTTTTTTAATCAAAATGCAGCTATTTGACATGGACAAAATAAGTGTTATTCCATTCTTTCTACTGTTCTTGATCAGTTATAGGAATCATATTGGCAAAATTCATGGCACATAATGAGAATTATAGTGTTTTTAAGTATGTGCCAGATGTGGCACAAGATGTAGTGAAGGGTTAAATACTCATGACACAAAGTAAAGAAGTATAATTTTCAGTGACTACAGGAAGGGCATAATTAAAATGTACACGTTTGAAGGGCTCTAAAATTTAAAAACTATTTGCAATATTTATAAAAAGCTTTAGTATTTGTATTTTTTAGAATATGCGAAAATGAGTAAAGCAATAAAAATGATTATTCTGCAACTTTACCAATAGATGACACTTAAATGCTAGAGATATTTTATTAGTTAATATTTACAAAATAATTCCTTTTAAATCAATATCTTTTTAGATGACTATATTCTTTCATTAGTAGCGTAATAATTAATATTATTTTAATAAAAGAGCTTGATCATGTGAAACTTTACGTTAAAATCTTTTAAAATTTGGATGGTAAGAAACTCTTCATTTTCTTTTTTTCTATAGCACCATCTGTCTTATATATTTTTAAAATTACTATTTTTAATTAAGCCTTTTCTCGTTTGCTCCAAGCTCGAAAAATACTAAATGTTTTAATATTTCAAGATGTTTTGCCTATGAATTCTTTTAAACATGCGCACTTTAATTATGGCCACCTATACATCCTTATATATTAAATATAGTTTTATTTGACTTAAATTGAACTTTTCAACTGTTGCATTTGTTTGTTCAAAGAAAATCCCAAGATTCAATGTAAATCATGCTAAATATTTATCTGGAAAATTCAAATGATTATTTTTACTTTTAATTTGATTTATTTCGTCCGACTAAGTGTTTAATGTAATAAGAAATGCAACCGTATCACAATCACTTTGAAAAAAGGAAATTGTTTAAATATTTAAATGTGCTGATGAAAGTTAAATATAGTCGAACAAAGCTAATCCGTTATTTTTGTAAAACTAGAAAGAATTTCCACAAATTTAGAACCAAACAATCATTTAATGTATGATTTCAAATAAGTAATCAATCTAAAGATTCTGAAAGTAGTAAAACCTCACTTTATAAATATCACTCTAAAGCGGTTCCTCGTATTACGGAAAATTTTCTAACTCCTCGGCAACTTCATGCTATGTCGCTGCATTAAACGGATACACAGCTAACCGAAATATTTTTGTGGTCTTACTCTGTCTGTTTTAACGAGGTTTTTATTATTATTATTATTATTATTATTATTATTATTATTATTATTATTATTATTATTATTATTATTATTATTATTATTATTATTATACATAACAAAGTACATAATCAGATGATTTTGAAGGCTTTAAGGAAATTAGTTCCTTAAAGTTTAACCAAATTTTAGGAATTTAATTTGTTATATAAAATTTGCACTACGGCAAGAAAAAAATACTCTTGTTTATTTTACGGAATAATAGGAACCAGGGTTGGCAAGTTTCTTCCGCAGTGGAAAAAACCGCGGAAAAAAAACCATGAAAAAACCGGCCGGAAGAAATAGGTTTCTTCCAAGTGGAAGAAATGGAAGAAACTGTTTTTCTTTAAGAATTTACCATATATTTTCAATTTTTGTAAGATATAATAAATATCTTCTTCCTATAATCTAATAAAAATTAATTTCACACTAAAACAAATTTAATTAAGCATATATGCTAAATTAATAATTGCATCAGTTTTTTAGCGACGATCACACACAACACTTATCAAGAGATCTTCAACCATTGGCTAAATGCAAAGAAATTTTTTCCAAAATACACAAAATCAGTTAAATGTTATCCATTTCAATTTAACCAACATATTTTTTTATTATTTAAATTTTTAAACTAGTAATAAATAGTGGAAATTCTTTACTAATGGTAGAATGAAAGCCATTTAAATAAAAGCTTTTAATTTACATCAATTTTATTGATGTAAATAATGTATAATAGTTACTATATTAAATGGAGATCAATCAAAAATATAATTTTGTTTTTGTCCCAAAATCTGAGTTTTGTCAAAAACGAGGGAGAAAATTCGGCCAGATCGAAACATTTAGTATTCCAAAAATCTTGTTTCTTCCTTCGGAAATTTTCAATTTTAGTTATTGATTAGAATTGTATCGGCTCAAATGAATGTATTGCAATGAACTTCATTGTTTATAATTATCAATCATGATTTATCAATGATCTCATAGAAAATTTTTAGTTTAAACTGCATTAGATTTCAAATTTTCTCTGAGAAAGTTCTAGAATAACAAATGATTATTTACAAAAATCATTATAGAAGAAAAATCAAGATGTATATACCTAAAACTAAAATATTTTTTAATTAAATGAAATTCATATAATTAGAAAATCTTTCTGTGTCATGGATGAATTAATTACGTATTATTGTATATGAAAATAAAGTTTTTGGATTATTAACAGTTTTGCATAATTAATAAATACTATACATATAATTAATTTCAATTATGTATATTTATGTATGTATTAATTACTTTAAAAGGTACAATTTAATTAATATTTTTTTGGATGTTACCATTTTCGGCCAAAAAGTAGGAAGGTCACCTAAATTCAGTTTTGGCTTTAAAAACCTGTTTCGATTTATCCTCAGTATTAAAAAAGTCATTAAAATCTTTGTTTTTCTTAGTATAATGCAACATAGTATAGCAGATTTTTAGCAGTAGGATGCTGCAATCAATTTCTCAATTTAAATTGGATGAAAGCAAAAAATGAATTTTTGTTTTCCAAGTCCTACACTTCAGGATAGTTTAAAAGCATTTTGACATACCCATAGATGTTTTTAGAACACTAATATTTTAAAATCAGCATTGAAATATTCATTTTAGATGAAAAATATAAAAAATTACAAACTTATTTATTTACTGTGTTGCACAGTTTAAAATAATGCACATTTATATGAAAATAATATATTTTTATATGAAAAATAAATAATTGTAGGTAGTTTCATTTTCTTTCTTTCTTTCTTTCTTTCTTTTTTTTTTTTTTTTTTTTTTATAAATGGAACAATTGATAAAAAAAAAACCCATTCCATAATAAAAAATCGCAACCTCTACAGTAGTAAAAATCCATCAACTGAAAATGTCTGCTGAACCTAAAGTTTGTTATTAAAAAAATTACTTATCTTTGCAAAAATAATATTTTTAATAATAATTAAATTTTCCAATTTAGATTTCATGTAATTATACTTTAATTCTTTTACATAGTTAATGTACTTTAACTTTGAGCATTTGTTTTGGTTTCTGGTGGTTTCTTCCATTTCTTCCAGTTTTTTCCATTTCTTTCAGTTTCTTCCGGTTTTTTCCAGTTCCTTCCACTGTCCTGGAAGAAATAGATTTCTTCCGGAAGAAACCCAACCCTGATAGGAACAGAGAAAATATTAATAATACAGTATAGAATTGCTTATTCAGAAATAGTATTCCCATGTATTTTAACTTTTGAAAAGCCTTATTTTCGAATAATAATATTTGCCTCATTTAATCGTAGAATTCTTGTAATTAAATAAGGTGAACATTACCATTCAAAAAATTTCATATAAAAATATGACAACGCTAAGTCCAGATAAAAGTGTCATACTGTTAAAATTTTTAAATTTTACTTTAAAAAAAAAAAAAAAAGTAAAAATATATAGCAGCCAAACCTAGGCGTTTTCATAGAAATGAGTAATCAAGGTCGAAAACTATCTGTTTTAGACTTTAATAAAAAATAGCAACGGCGACTCCGTTATCTTTCAGATCTTCCGTTAAAGTTGGGGCTTTCCAAAATGTATTACAAAGAAATAATGTGTAACTCAGCTTCCATTAATTAAAAAACAGCTCCGGATCAGTAAAGAATTAAAGAATTTCTTTCATCATTATGAATTTCGAAACAAATCTACAATAAACTCATTATGCAAAATGAGTAAATCGGATAATATACTTATTGCATTCACTTCCCGGGACCTAGAAAATCAAATTCACACAGCTTGAAAACTTATGCTCTGGTTGGCACTAGCATTCACCAAGGATAACCGTCCACACCCTTAGCTTTAGAGTGGGCGAGCTTTTTGGAGCTTTTCTCCAGATTACGTTTTATAGTAATACAGTTTTTTTCAATATCGCTTCACCTTTACCTCTGATCTAGAAGGTTAACTAAATGTGGGGCAGATACATAATCTTAACTAGGTAGCTGTCACGGTTGTTCACCGCTACTGGCTAAAACATTTTCAGATGTGTTGTTAGCTTTTTCTTTTAATTTAATTTTTTTTCTTCTCTGGTTTTTAATCAGTAGTGATAATTGATAAATATAATAAAAAATTCCTTTCGGCAAAATAGATTGGAGATGGGAAAGCGATTTTTACTTACCCACCATACGTAGTATGGGGTAAATCTTGCAATTGTTTTGAAAATCGAAAAAAAAATTTTTTTGACGGATTTACACGTATTAAATACTGGAGATTCTGAAAAAAAAAAATTTTAGAAAAAAGTTTTTGCCGTCCGTTTGTCTGTGTGTCTGTAAATGCTCTATCTCCCCCACAAATTTAGATAAAGACTTGAAATTTGTTATGTGCGCAGTATGCATGAATGGTACGAAGTCTATTTAATATCAGTAACCTCGATTATAAGAATTTTTTTTCAGACACTCGAAATATTCGTTCTGATGAAAGGTATATAAAATTTTGAATTTTTTTACTTTAATAAAAAATATAAAAGATAATAAAAAAGCATAAAATTTGCATAAATAATGTAGTCGATCTGATAATTAGTTGTTGAGATATTTGTAATCGTGTTTTCCATACTCTTCGATTTTTCATGATCCTGTATTTCATGCAAATTTCAATTCGCAGATATATTTTAATTAGAAATAGAACGCTTAATCTTATGAAGTAAATTGTTAGTTAACAAATTATCATTTTTGATAAAAATGATAATTATATTGGAGTTATAAAAATGATCTTTTACACGATTCCCTGTTACTTGATTTTATTTTCATATTTTATAGTATGCATATCCATGATGGATAAGTATTGCGGTGGCCCCCAACGACTAGTTTCTTTTTGTTGCAAACTACAACTACCCTATCGAAAGCGTAGTTAACTACAACTGCTCAATCGAAAACGTAGTTAACTACACACAACTATTTTATTGAAAACTTAGTTAACTATAACTGCTTGTTTTAAAATGCATGGACTACAAACTATTTATTGAAAGTATTTACCATTGCATTACTTTGAAATCTTGTGAAAGTATTCAATATATATACTCGAAATTGAGAACACGAATTAGTACAGTTTCCCTTCGTTATCTCGCGTTTTTCCACATACAGTCAAATAAATGCCATGCAGTTGAGGACATTAAATTAAACGAATAAAATAAATAAGAAAATATTTTGTGCTAGTCTCATTTATCTTAGTTTATTACAGTTTTCGTAACGAAAATTAAGAGAGATGTGTAATAAGATAAACTACTGATTATTTATTTTTTTTCGGATGACACGAAAAAATATGGATTGTTATATATGAACAAGCGATATAACGAGAGTCTACAATTACACATAATATATTTATGCATAATTATATATTGCATACATTTTATTTACTATTTATATTGTAAATATTGCCTTGAGGTAGAGGATAATGACCCTTTTATACAGAAGGATTTTTTTTTAAATATTAAACCTAAAATAAAGTTATATATGTCATATTATTCCTTATACGATTAGTTATTAAAATTAAATTTAATGCAAGTGTAATGTAGATAAAACTGGAAAAATGATTGATGTTAGTCATGAGAAAATAATGGGTCGACGGTCCCCAATTATGAGAGACATGATTTACTTTATTTTATAGAGGAATATTTTGATTAATGTTAATTCTTAAATTTTGATCAATGTTAATTCCTAAAATTTTGATCAATGTTAATTCCTATAATTTTGATCAATGTTATTTTCTGTCGCAGAAGTATAAACAATTAACATTTCTTAAGACTGCAGCTTTCCTAATTTCGATTCTTTTCCATTCTTTCTTTTTACCTACTGTGTAACTTAAATAAAAGTTCCTATAAACTTTGCCAATTATATTTCATTACATTTCTTCATGCTTCTGTAAAATAATTTCACATCTTCCTTTAATCAATTTTGCACATTTTCCTTTCTATCCCCCTATTTTACTATAGCTTTACTGAATAAATTTACATTATTTTAGAAATAAACTATTAACTCTTCATTATGTGCGGTGTATAATAAAAAGATTTCCAAAAACAATTAAGGAACTTTGACAATCTGATCAATCCACCCTCACACTGATTGGGTCAAGTCACCCCATTCAGTCAATAGCCATTTTTAAACAATAGCACACGATTATATTAAGTCTAATTTATGGTACACTCTTTTTGTTTGGAATGAAAGTTCAATGTTTCTACTCTAATTAAATCCTACTTACTTAAAATTCTATAATAGTTTTTTTTTTTTTTTTTGTGAGATTCTCTAACAAAAGTTTTTTAAAAATGTACTTTTCAAGTTGAAAACTCTTCAAAATTTACTTTTCCACTTATTTGCATGAAACAAAGAGAACTGTTTGAGCAGACCAGTAGCTTATGTTGCCACTTGTTGGCGAAACTCTGAAATTTTTTTTATGTGAAAACCAAAGGGTGGGTGAAGCCTCTCCTAAGATTAACCCTACATAGTATATTGGATTAACTTAGGAACAGAAAACCAAACAGACATCACATAATCATGCCAAATACACCTTGCTCGAGAATACGAATTACTAGTGTAATATGAAAATTACATCTGAAATCTATCTCCGAGTTCAAAGCTGCAGATCACGTTTTTGCCAAGGTCAAGTGCTTAGATACAAATACAGCTAGTTTTAAAATTATGGGGCTTTAAATGTATTATCTTATTCTAAAACTCTTTTAGTCGTAGTACCAAGGTCTTTGAAGTAAATCCTTGGGATTACTTAGAGATAGCATCCAATTATTAAGGGACAATCATAGTTATAATATGAATTTTAATACTCAAGCAAGACATTGTTACGTAATCTAAAGATTTTTCATAGATGAATTCAGAAGTATTTAACTACATTGAAGTTAATTATATAAATGAAGAATTAAAAAAAAATAATATATAAAAACATTTTAATTGTATTCAGTCATCATTAAGAAAATCAGAATTTTGTTGATGATGTTTTTTTCTAGTTATTTGAAGTGCTCATTAAAACTTCATTTCATTAACGTCGTACATTGGTTCAGTACTTAGCATGCTTCTGTCCGACTTCTAGAACAATAAATTATTACACCGAATATCAGTATCATAAAAATAATGAAAAAGCAAAGTCGTTTATACTGAGAAAATGAAAATAATATTTTTGTTAATCAAACCTTTATTTCTATTCAAAATGTTTGGAAAATTTTAAGATCTTTTAGTATTTAAAACAATATTAGAACCATAACGAAAATGAAAAATCGTTTGACACGTATAGATTATGAAACGCTTTCCAACACTTTCCTAATATAATTTTACTAAGACTTCTAATTCAAAATGGTAAGAGGTAAGGGATGATGACAAAGTAAAAAAATTGGGGGTGGGAGGAGAATGGTCCATCAAAAAATCCAATTTCAGGAATTGGCATCAATATCCGAAATATACAAATTTGTTTGTGCAGCCCTGTATATGATCTATAAATTTGTATATACTATACTATATAGTATGTTACATTTAGATCAACTATGAAACTCATTGCACAGTCGTAAATTTCCTTTAGAAATTTCCATCAATAAACGGAAATGCACCCGAAATATTATGTTCCGCCCTGTATATCATCTATAAAATTTATGCACATCAAGCAATAGCCAAAAAATCATGTATCACAACTCAAAATGCATTTCTAGCAATTATTATTAATCGATACTACTGTAATTCTTATATGTGTCCCTAACGCAAATTCTTTTGTGTGTCTCCTTGTGGGTGAATAAACGATGACTGTTATGCACATCCTACTCTATAATGAGCCGCATGTTGTGCATCTCACTGATATATATCAATTTCAATATGTTTGAAACACCGCAACATCATTAAAATACATCGCAAAGGATTTTTTAGTTTAGACTGTAATGTAACGGAATTCTTTTGACTGTCTTTCTAAATGTATAACTGCTACACATTTTTATTACAATGCATGATATCATAAACTTTATTAACATATATCAATTGCATAAGAAATATATTTAAGTGAATTAGAACAACGCCAAATAGACAAACAAACCCAATTCATAAATAAACAATTTTCAACTATGTTGGAAAGTGTTGAAAAGAAAAAAATTACTTTTAAAAAATGAAAAGGAAAACAAAAACATTTTTTGTTTCATATTTTCTACATTTCCGTCTTTTTAATCCAAAAAGTTAAAATTTTAGTTTAAAAAAAATCTTCGCTATTTTATGCAATGATTAATGATGATATAACAAACGGCAGTTAAACATAGTTATGTATGACTTCGTAAAAGTGGCACAGATTATCAACACTTCCCCCCCCCAACCGCCTAAGGTACTTTAAAATAAAGGAACAATTAAATACATTGTATATTCTTTCTAATCTATCTATCTATCCATCTATCTATATATATACAGGGTGTCCGAAAAATCTGGAAACGGCCGAATAACTCGAGAAATACATATGAGATTGAAAAACGTAAATATACGTGTTAAATATTTTTAAATAAGCTACTCTGTGATACCAAATTTGACCTTCGAAACCGATCCCCTGGGGGTCAGAGGGGTCCAACTTTGAAATCTTAAATTATAACCCCCATTTTTTATTGCAGATTCGGATTCTACGGACAAAAATATGTAACTTTTGTATTTGATATTTATTTCAAATCTTCGTTTATCACGGTGTAATCGAGCATATTAAATCGATACATATTCCCGCTTTTCCAACGGGATTTTCCCTAATCGAAACTGATTGGGCAGAATTTTTGACGCCAAATTCCTCGTCTTTTGTAGGAATAGCGTTTCCTGAAAATCACCCGTGGCGATTATTTCAATAGTGCTCACTGTTAAAAATTTGACCCATTTGCTGCAGCGTCACTCCACAGCTATTATAGAATATCTCTTTTGTGGTCAATGAGAATGCTCCATAACACAGTAAAGTAATCGTTTTCTATTAAAGCGGTGGAGTGACGATGCAGCAAAAGGGTCAATTTTTTACAGTGTACTTTACTGTGTTATGGAACATTCTCAATGGTCATGAAAGAGATATTCTATAAAAGCTGTGGAGTGACGCTACAGCAAATGGATCAAATTTTTAACTGTGTAGCACTACCGAAATAATCGGCACGGGTGATTTTCAGGAAACGCTATTATTGCAAAAGACGAGGAATTTGATGTCATAAATTCTCCCCAATTAGTTTCGATTAGGGAAAATCCCGTTGGAAAAGCCGAAATATGTATCGATTTAATATGCTCAGTTACACCGTGATAAACGAGGATTCGAAATAAACATCAAATACTAAAGTTACGTATTTTTGTCCGTAGAATCCGAATCTGCAATAAAAAATGGGGGTTATAATTTAAGATTTCAAAGTTGGACCCCCTCTGACCCCCAGGGGGTCGGTTACGAAGGTCAATTTGGTATCACTGAGTAGCTTATTTAAAAATGTTTAACACGTATATTTACGTTTTTCAATCTCATATGTATTTTTCGAGTTATTCGGCCGGTTCCAGACTTTTCGGACACCCTGTATATGAATCAATGTGTTCGGAATTTTTGAAAAAAAAATATAATGAAGAAATATCGAGTAATATACATGAGTTTTAAAACATTTCCTACCTAACGCATGGATGTTAAAACAACAAATAAAAAATGTATTAGGTGCATGAGCGCATCATTGATTAGAAAAATTGACATAAAAACTAGACTGTAAAAAAAAGACAGATGTTTCTAAATTTACGAAAATGTATAAGAATCATGAACGAAAATATTCTAATACCACTTCCGAGCCACTCAAGATTCCGAAAATAGTTCCTTTATCTTTAAAAACCTCGCAAAAGAATTTATCCTTGATTACAGAAGAATTTATAAAAACACATTTTTATTAGCTATGCCCGTAGTTTTCAAAAATGTTTCCGAGTTACTTTTACAGTACATTAATCAGGTCTTTCCACCCAGAAAACCTTTTTTTCGGATGTTATGAGGCCTCAAGTACATATTTTCATGTTTAACAAACATGTTTAACTGAAAAACATGTAGAATTAAAAGCATTTACATTAGAATTAAAATTAACATTTTCCTGGTACATTTGCATGCACAATTTCAGTTATGTGGCTAAAAATATTAAATAGAGTTCTGATAGCATCCGAAAAACAAATGTTCAGGAAAGAGAGTACTGATTAATGCAATGTAAAAACTACTCGAAAACGTTTCAAAAAATGACGGACAGCTAATAAAAATTTATTTTTGTAAATTATTCTTTAAACTTATAAAATAAATTATTTTCAGGGGTTTCTTAAGATAAAGCAATGCTTTTCAGATTATTGGGCGACTTGAAAGCGATTATCAAATATTTTCATTCATGATTATTGTAAATTTTCGTAATTTCAGAAACACCTGTCTTTTTTTATAGCGTAGAATTATACTGAGCTAAAAAAGATAGTCATATATTGGGTTTTGATCACAATAAAATTTCATTCTTTATGTAGGCCAAACATAATTAAATTACAAGGCTAAAAAACATGCACTGTAAAAAGAAAACAAATGATTCATATAAGAGGAAAAAATAACGTAACTACGAACGGAAATATGCAATATATTTTTCGAATTACAAACGATTCCGAAAAGCATTCTTTATCGTTAGAAATCTCAGAAAATATTGGTTTATCGAGATGTAAAGATGCATATATATATATATATATAAATAAAAAGCTTTGCTGCAACTAATTTTTGGAAATCTTTCAACGAAATCTTTGGAGTGTTTTAATCAATTGTCTCAACGTTTAATATATTTCTTTTGTACGCTATTGATCCTCAAATAAACATTTTCATGATCAACAAATACTTGACAACATGACAAATTAATTCCATTAACGTTAACAATAAAATAATATTATTTTATTAGTTTTAACTCAATTATGATACTGAAAATTTGCAATTGACAACCGATAGCATCCTACAAACCTATATTTTGTTTAACTAAATTCTGTGTTTTGATTAATGCATAAAAACTAGTAGGAAACACTTTCGAAAATCAGTGGCAGCAAAACAAACTTTGTTTTTATAAATCTTTCTTCAAATCTCGAAAAAACGTTTGCTTCTGTGGCTTTCAAAGATAAAGAACTCTTTTCGGAAACGTGTGTAACACAGAAGAGGTTATTCTATATTTTCGTTCATAATTATATTATTTTTTCCCATATTAAGAAACATTTGTCTTTTTATCACAGGGATTCAGCGTGCTAACGTTCATATGCAAATGAAAAAATGTATAAGTAGAATATTTTAAAAACTTCATTTAAATAGTTTTTTAAATGCAAAGCATTCTGGTACGAAGGAAATAACGTCACAAAATTCTAAGCTTCATTATTTTCTTCTACCCCTGCAAGAAGAAAGTATTAGATTCGTCAAAATTTTCGGCTTCCGTTTTTTTTATTGATTTTTCCGTTTTAGAAGGTTTTGAACACGATATGGTTGTTAGCAATGTCTGTGTGTGAGTTTATATGATTGTGACAACAATTTTGTGGGCGCTCCATTGCAAGAACTAATGCTCGAAATTTCACAGAACTTTAAATTCAGTTAGACGTTGATATAAGCTGCTATTGATTAATTTTTTATGTATATTGGCCAAAAGGTGGCTTTGCTATGGTGCATATTCAATAACTTGTGCAATAGTTGTATCTGAAGAACTAACGAACGGATTTTCACCAAACTTCAGATTCAGTTAGTCCTTGATATGGAGCTGATTATGTTTCGGTGTAAAATGATCAACAATGATCAACAGGTGGCACTTCTATGCTGTATTTTTCACAATTTTCAGCTCTATCAACAGTTCTATCTCAAGAACCAATGCATTAATTTTTATCGAACTTCAGATTGATTTAGACACTGACATAAGTGATTTATGATTATATTTTTATGCAAATCATCTAACAGGTGGAGCTTCTATGCTATATTATGTCTGATTTATGCGATTTTAGCAATAGACTTTTCTCAAGAACTACTGCATAGAATTTCATATCTTCAAAATGAACATGATGGACATAGATTGTTGTTTATTTTCGCTCTATGCTAGCAAATTTTAAAATATTAGTATTATAAGATAGAAGGAAGTTTAAGAAGCGGCACACTAGTTTTTGTATGGTCAGGGCTTTTATTATACGACTTTTTGGATGTGAGAAAACAGTATAGGTAGTGAATTCACAAAAAAATATTCAGCGTGTAAGGCAAAAGACATATGAAGAGCTCAGATGATAAAGATGGTATCTGAAAAACTTTAATTAATAAAAGTGATATGTGTTTTTTCAAGAAATACTTATCACTTTTATAAACTAAAACAAGCAACACATTTTCCCGCACAAAAGTAGAACTAAAAGGAGTTTAAAATACACTTAAACGCAAATAATTTGGAACTTTACAGTTGATTTTCTCAAAATGATGTCATTCACCATCTTTATTATGTGAGCTCTTCAGTTGTTTTTCATGGTAAACTTCAGTTACCATAACTCAAACAACTCTCAATAATGACATATAAACACATAAAAATTCATTAGTACAAAGCAGACAAGAAGATATATGTATTTTTAGTATGATGTTAAACTCTTTTGTCTAGCGTCCCTTAAGTTATGGAAATGTAAATATTTCTTTTTACAAAACTGTCTTAATCCTGAATAAAGATGAAGGTCTTTTAGAAATATCCTTGGTGTTAATCAGATTTCATTACCAAATATGTGAACATTGTAGCAACAACTAATTATGTATTCTGCACACAGAATTCTTTATGTAAGAGATTATCTTTCTTTCAGATATAGGAAATGCTAGTATAAAATTAAGATACTTTGAAATTAATCTGGGAATGACTTCATTAATTTAAGAGGATAAAACTTAATATAAACTTTTAATACGGACAATTTTCAGAAAGTATGCTTTTTCCCTTATTGCTCTTTAGCACTTTCCAACAAAGTTGAAAAGTGCACATATATTCGGTTTGTCTGGCGTCTGTCCGCGCTCTAACTCCTGTAAATACACTCGTATTGTCCTGAAATTTCTGGACGTTGTTGACATTTACCCTAGCACGAAACCTATTAAAAATGAAGTTTCTACCATGATTAGTTTATTTACAGAAAGAGTCAAAATTTTGCATTACATTACGGCCTATGGTGAAAAATCGTTTCAAAGGGTTTTTAAAGATTTACAATTTTTACTTATCAAACATATTAAAATTTATATGCATATACGAGGTGCACTAAAATATGCATTCTATAATGTATGCGGTGTAAATAAAGCTATTATTCATTTACAGGGCCACACAAAAGAATTCCATTACAAAACGGTAAAAGGGGGAATGTGTGCGACATATTTTCAATATATTAAACTGTCTCATGCATAATAAAATTGATATATATCACTGAGGCTTAACGTAAATTATACGAATTATGAGATACTGTCTTGCATAATATGAAGTACATAACATTTACAGGGACACACAAAAGATTTTAAATAGTATATTCTTTCCGAAATACTGTATATGTATCCGATGACGGATGGATGAAATGCATTTTAATTATTATATGTGCGTTCATGTTTCACTAAATCTTTGTACATTATAGGATGTGTACAAATGCTATAGTTGGATACAGGACTACTCAAAAGAGTTCACCAACGTTACTGAATATGAGGGTATATTACTTAAAGGAGGTTCTTAAATCAGATATACATTTTTACGCTGAACTGCATTCAGTTTACTATAAGAAAATTTTGCAGAATATAAATGAAATGATATACAGGACCACTCAAAAAATTGGGTACATGAATGATAATTTATGAGGATGTGATTTCAGTTGTTTTAAGAGTTTTTTTTGTTTAAAATAATTTTTTTTCTAAATGTTGACGTGTATTAAAGGTACAAGGTGAATTACAGGGCACAACATAGGTATTCAAGAATGTTTCTGTCTATTAGCATAAATTGCTGGAAAAGAAATTTCAAAATACTAGGTATTTTCTTACTAAACTAAATTTTCCCATTATATAGTACGTATATACATTAGCATATCAAATATAAGGCTGTTCAAAAGTATTGGAATATATACTTGGCTATATTTCGCTATATGCCCTTATATTCCTAAATAAAGAAGTTTTGTTAAAGATTTCATGAAGTGTTGGAAAGTGCTTCATAATCTATGCTTAACACATGATTTTTCTTACTTGTTCTTATAATTGCAATGCTTCAATAATTTTTTCATTAATATATAGGGGAGACTAGAGAGGGTTGACCATAGGAGAGGCTTGACCAACCTTTCAATTTTCATAATTAAAATAATTTCTGAGATTTGCCAATAGTAGACAATCAAAAATACTGAAATTCTCAAACAATAATGTTTGTATACTGCAGATATTTGAAACATGTTTGGAAAAATCAATTGTGAAAATTTTTCAATTTAAAAATTGTATTCTTCAGAAGCATTTTATAAGATTTTCTCAGATAAGATACGTCATAGATATCAATGTTAGCATGTTTAAATAAAGCAGATATATTGAGCGTTCATTCCATGCTTAAAATTGTTCAGTAAATCAGGCTAAAAACATTTTTTTTATAGCTTAAAGGCTTGATTTAATCAATGTGAGAGTGGATTGACGATGTTAAATAAATGCAGTCATTCGTGAAATTTGCGTCGGGATATTTGGTGTACAGTGAAACTCCCATTTAACGAAATCTCATCGTTACATTTAAAAACGTCGTTATGAAGAAAATTCGTTAACAGGAATAAATTTAAACTCATAAATACACACTTTTATTTATATAAAACACACACACTTTTATTCATATAAAATAAAAGTGCTTCTTTTAAGTCTTAAAACTAAATGTGTATAGTATTATCTATATTTATATACATATACTTTTGTCCATCGGGATCGGCACTAAATTCTTTTTATTTTTCAGTTTCCTTTAATGAATTGAGACTAAGCCAATATTTTACAAAATATTTCTGTAAAGTTACGATATTCTAAGTTGGTCTTTTTTTATTTAAAATAACATAGACTTTTATATTTCATAGCAGGTGATGGAGAATTGATATACTCTAGAAATAATTATACTCTATAATATATAATTTTGAGATGTTACAATAAATAAACTGAGTACTAGAGCAGGTGTATCCAGCAGTTCAAAGTTTCAGTACTATTTGAAATTCCTGAATTTTTTAAAGAAAAAAACCCCAATCTTTAGGTGTTATCATCATTAGACTGCAATTGTTATAGTGGAAAATGGGCGATTTTCTTTATGAAATGGGAGTTTGCTGCAGTAAATCCCTATTGAAAAAAAAATCTCAAGGGAGATTTTGATGCATATTTTAAAAGCAATTCAATGAAAATATTATGAAAAGCTATATTTATGCCAGACGTAATGTAGTCAATTTCTTTTCATGTATTAAATACGATACACTGCTCTAAAAAATAAAATACATAAGTATAGGGAGTAAAAATAAAACTTTCAGATGTGAATTCCCCTTTTTTTTTTTCTTTACAGAGAAACTTCCATTTAACAAAGTTTCATCGTTACACTTAAACACTTCGTTATGAAGGAAATTCGGTAAATAGAAATAAAATTAAATTCATGAGATTTGTATAATAAAATGCACATGCATAAAATAAAAAATACACATGAAATAGAAATATTCGAAAAATATGTTTTAATTTGGGCAATAACTTTTTTATGCAATGTAGAAATATAGAGAAAAACTGCATATGAGAAAAAAATTAATTAGATATGTGTGTAAATAAACACACAATAAAGAGCGGTAAACAAAAATTGAATCATAGCGTAGGGAGAAGTGGGGTACATTGATACAGCTTTTTTCTAAAAAAAATTTTTGGTGTCTAGAAAGCAGAAATGTCAAGTTATTTTTCTATGTGATGTCAGCAAAACCTGTGTAGTGTGTTATAAAAATGTACAATCGTTGTTTTATAAATTATTTTTGCATGTAATTTAAAAAAAATAAAAAAAAGTAATTTGTATCAATGTGCCCCATCCTCGGGGCAGATTGATACACTTTGATACGTCTGGGAAAAATGGAGACAAAATAACACCAATGCATATTTTTCATTAAAAAAAAATTAGCAAACCATTTTATATTATTTTTAAAAATTCAAATCACCCACACTTTATTTGTAAGCAATATTAAAGCAATCATTATGAAATGTTTAATGACCTGATGTTCTGGCTGTTCCTTGTCTGATTGTTGACAGTAGTAACTTGGTCATATCTGATACTTCAACCCCAGCATTATCTTCTTTTTTAGGAAAGATGAAAAATTACCAAGTTTTCTCTTTATGAATCGGTTTATATACAGAATAATATAATTATCCTGTGTTGTTCTGCAGCTTGTTTCTCTTACGTAACACTTTTCATGTAGAAAATACTTTTTTCTCTGGAGAATTGATATAAATTTGAGATTTTTCAAGCTGCCGTCTTTTTCTTTAATTAGTTCTACTAGCACTATATGTTGGGTAAGTTCGTACGTCTTCTCTTTGCAAAAATACTATAAAATGTTCTAATATAAAGAAATTAAAGTTATTTCACTTCAATAAAAACTAATATTAAAAATTTTTAGCGAAAAATGGTTGGATTAAGGAGTGCATTGTAAAAAAAATAATAAAAAGTAATGAAAAAATGAACTAGAAAAAGACTTAGGTTGTATCAATGTGCTCCAACAAAGACTGTATCAATGTGCCCCATACAGCCATTTTGAATAAAATGAGTCTCAAATCCAATACTTCATAATTTATCTAACAAAAAAGAATCAGAAACTGATAAAGAGCAGTTTTACTTGCCAGAGAGAGTATTTTATTCGATCGAAAATACTGTACCAGTTGTATAATACCATTTCAATTGTACAACTCAAATTTACTTTTGACCTACAAAAACAATTAATCACTCGTCCCATTTCAACACACAACTGAATCATTCCAAAACTTTCTGTATATAGTTGAGTGCACTAGTATCACCTTTTGGGGCTGTTGTGAAACTTCCTGTGATGACCCTGTGTGCAGTACAGGGGGTGTATCAATGTGCCCCATGTATCAATGTGCCTTACTTCCCCCTACTCTCTTTTTCCCCCTAGTATTCCAAATCCTTAACTTAATACTTTATGCAGGTCTCTTATATATAATAAAAAAAAAAAAAAAAAAAAAAAACATACTGTTCATAAAAATGTTTGCACAATTGAAAGTATTCGAGCAATAAATCTAATATTTCGAGAAACTGGAACCGTCTTCTTATTGTATCGAAAAGTTTTAGCATTTCTTCTTTTGACTACAAATGATTAAATAAATAATTTCATTTTCATACAATCCGTTGAAATAAATTCATACATCCATCGTAACACCAACCTCTCCATTTGGAAGTTGTACATCACGAAAGTAAAATGTATTTCGTTATATAGAATAATTTTTTTGTAATATAGCAATTAATTTACACGTAAATACCGTTCAAAATCAAAATACAGCAGACAATTTCGTTAAATAGAAAACTTCGTTAAAAGGAAGTTCCACTGTACTTGATTTTGAAACATTATAAAAGAACTGTAGTTGTAACAGCTACGGTTCAGGTGTTCAAAGAAATCACTTTCCCAAACCTTTTGTGGTTTTCCACTTTGGTAAGAAAAGGGAGAGTGAATCAGTGCTGTTAGATTACAAAGGATGTAATTATCCTCGGCATTTTTGTTAATTGCTAGCTCCGTGGCATTGCCAACATTTCTGGTTAATGCTTGAACACTTTCCGCTCTACTTGGAGAGTGAACAGGTCAGAGCCCTGGCTATAAATTTCAGTTCTCTACTGTTTTGACAGAGCTTTGCCAACTAACATCTAATTCAGCTTGTGGGAATTTTATTAATCAGTTTTTATTTTTTATATAATAATATTTACAGTTGTATATAACTGAACTTCCTTGTAACGAAGTTTTCCACTTATCAAAATTCCACTTTCATGCATATACAAATTTTAAACAGAGAGGTTGCTTTTGGGTATGAATTTATTTCAGTGTGTATGAAATCGATTTTTTTTATTTATTTAATCATTGTTATTCCAAAGAAAAAAAAATCCTAAGATAAAAGTCTTCGATACAATAAAAAAAAGGATCATTATTACTATACCGCAGACTAGACCGTTACCTGATTCCAGTTTCATGAGAATGCTACTGATAAATTGTTCGGTTACTTAAAAAGGAAAAAAAAATTAAATAATCTTACAATTTTTTTTAACTTGAGAAATTGAAGTATTGAAGGAGAAACAAAATAAAACTAAACGAAAAAAAAAATATGTTACATTTCAATTTCTTTAAATCTTTTGTTTAAATATCTTTATTATAGGGAATATTTTAGACATCAATTTAATAAAATTTTTCTCATACGTCTATATAGCATAAAAGAAACTATTGCCCAAATTAAAATACATTTCCCAATATTTCCATTTTTAAACTTTTTTTTTTTTTTAATTTTTATGCGCGAGTATTTTATTATTCAAGTTTCGTGAATTGTGTTGATGTATGTTTAAGGAATTTTCTTCATAACGAACAATAACAAAGCAAAAACTATTCAACCGAATCGTTTGAAATTTAAAAAATATAATTGTTGCATAATTTTGTCAGGTAATTTCAAATTTTTATGAAAAATCGGATGCATAGTTTAATTACAGGGATAATCAAAAGTATTATTTTACATTATGGCCAATAGGAGAAAAAATTCAAATACATTTTAATGTTGTTATTCTTTTTCGAACAAAATAAAATTGACATGTATCTATGAAATATATACTAAAATAAACATTCTGTACAATCTGTGGTACAAAAATATTTGTTATTAATTTATAAGGCCACAAAAAAATATTCCATTGCATATTGGTATGAGGGGAAACAATGTTTGGAGCGCGTTTTAATAATATTAATTTTCTCCACATTTTATGAAATTTATATACGTTGCTGAATTTTACTATAAGTTGCTTCCTGTATAATAGAAAACAGATAGCAATTTACAGGGACACAAAATATTTCTGCTATTATACTATACAGTGTCGTACTTAGGATGGGTGACACCCGTGGAGGATGAAAGTGATGTCACTCCCAGCCATCATGGTGTCCCTCCCCTACCTCCTTCCGATCTGTCATATGTTTTTTCAATCACAATTCTATGTTATTATAACAAATGACCATACCATTCCTTACCTTTACCTTTTGTCCTCCTGCATAAAAGAACCGCAGAAGTTATTCATCACTTAACCTATAGTCCTGATAGGTCAATGTGATGTCTATATGTAGATGAAAATTTTTTCTTTTAAAATTTGCTTTTGCTACCCACTCATTGGATACGTAGGTTTTTGTTCTTTTAGTGCATATTTTTTTTTTCAGATACACCATTTTGTAGAAAATTTTACATTCTCATGGAAAAGAAATCTAACTCTATTGCGTCGTGCGCTAAAAAATCATTTTATTTCAGAATTCCTTTCCAAAATCTTATAAGATTATGTTTTTTATCTACAAATAAACATTGGGTGTCACCCCTTACAGGTAACATCCGGGGCTGACCGCCCCCTCCGTCCCCCGCTTCCTACACCACTGATACTATATACTATTCCATCAAGATCTAAATATTTTTAAAAATTCGTTATGGTACGAATGCACCTCTTTTGCTATGTTATACGTGCAATTTCCAACTTTTTTTCAATCAGAGAAAGGAAAAAAAATAAGAAAACATAATCTTGATTATACTTTCTAGTAGTCGTAAAGCAGATACTCCATTGATGAGAGTCTGCAATTTTTCCATTAGAATAAAATAGAATACTGAATAGATATTAAAAATTAAATGTGTTCGTCGTTATTAATTCCGAAAATCTGTATAGAGCCTTATCGTACAGAGATCGTTAACATTTTCCAGCCTGTATGTCTGTAAAATGTTACAAATTGCAGGAGGAAAAAAAAAAGAGAGAGAAAGAAATCTGATTTAACTGAAATTTTATGCGAATTATCTGAAAATATCTCTGTTTTTTGGTTAGCTGGATTCTTCTTTGAAAAAAAAAAAAAAAAAAAAAAAAAGTAAAGCAAAAGAGAAGAAATTTTCTTTTGGTACGATTACATTTACCAACTTTCATATCAAATTTTTATCCAAATAATTTAATCGCAACGCTTTGTATTAAATATTATTGTATTCAACTAATAAAAATAAATATACTATTAAATTTTTCAGTTTTTCTCTGACTTTATGTATGTGCATATGTAAATTCATCTACAGGAATACAGAATTCGAAGATAATAAAAACCTTCATATTAAATTCAATGTTCTGCCTACAAGGGGTGGAAATATCCGTTTATCAGAAGAATATCGTTATATAGATAGCAAACAATAAATAGTTTTGAAATTTATACCACCTTTCAATATTCCTGAGGTCGTTTCCGCAAATCAATACCTTTTAGATGTGAAACGACCGTAAATAAATATATAATAAAAGATATGCATGATTTTTTATTTCAATTCTTTTCACAGTTGAAGGTCGTAAGTTTTGTTTTTCTTCGATTTTACTCATCATTTTGTCAACCTCGTCCAATGATGAGTGTCGATCCTTTTTCAATAGATGATGAGTAATAATACTCTTAAAGTTATACCCCGAAAGAAATGCTTAAGCTGAATCAGATAATGTGACATCATATTTCGTACAACATGCAATAAAGTACAACATATGGATGTATATAAAAGTATATAGAGGCTATATAAAAGTATACAGGAGCAATGTAGACGTATGTGGAACAATATAGAGAGATGTAAAGGTATTAAGGCTTTATCGAGTTTTATAGAAAGATATAAATACATGGAAGTTAATTTTCATCAAATTTTAAGAAACCAAAATTTGACAAACCATCTGATAAGAGAATATTCGTCAATGCTGAATTTGAATAAGAGTTGCACCAAATTAATAAACTATAACCAAGTTTCATCGTTTACGGTTACTTATGTGTGGTTGAAAAGTTTGGCGAATTTTGGTCAAGTTTCGCTAAGCTTGATTTATATTTGAAGCTAAAGGATATAAATATGTTTTAGTACTGAGCGGCAGCGCAATGCTTATTTATTTCCAGTTGTTATTATTTTTTTATTTGTTCTGAAAATTATGGATTTGTTTAATAATATGATGCATATGATAATGTAACTATGAAAAATAATTTGTAATACACTCATAAATTAATCCCAAACTTTTTAAACTGTTGTCATGTTTCAAAATGTCAATCACCCTAGAATTTCAAACTTCTATACCTCAACTGTTTTTTAAAGTTAAAGATAAAACAAAGAATACTCCGGAATCCTTGTATCACAGCCTAACATTTAAACCTAAAATAAATTTTGATTTCTGAATATTTTGTATACATTTTTTTTTAGTTTTAAATATTTAAATGGCTACCATTTCAAAATAAGATGGTGGACAAAACTGGCCAACAAACTTGGGCGAGACATTTTGTATGCACTATGTAAACAATAAATCTCATCCAAATCGGTTTATAAATACTGGAGCATGACAAAAATGATATATGTAATATGTAATAATGAAAAATTTTCGCCCTTAATCGTTTCCAAATTCTTATAATATCTAAATTTCCGCCTTCTTTTAATAATATCTTAACATATTTATTTTATTTTAATTCCATATTTATTATTTACGCATTCTTTATTTTCTTATTCTAAGAAATTTTAATCTGTTAAAAGTAACACTTTCCCTAAAACCCCATTACTTTATTTCATTCTTTCATTGTTTCTAATATCTTTTATTTATATTTTAAAGAATCATTCGATTACCCACAACTCCCTGCGACTGACGCTAGAGCCTGATTGCGTAAGATATTCATCCGATCGACTGAGAAAACGTATTTCTTTTTTTCGCTTACACTGTTAAAAATTTGACCCATTTGTTGCAGCGTCACTCGACAGCTTTCATAGAATATCCCTTTTATGACCAATGAGAATGCTCCATAACACAGTAAAGTAACCGTTTTTTATAAATGCGGTGGAGTGATGCTGCAGCAAATGGATCAAATTTTTAACAGCGTATTTAATTTTCATATTGGTCAGTTTCCCACTTTCTAAAAAGTTTATTTGAAAACGCAAAACGTTATTGTAAAATCCTGTATTCGTGCGCACTTTGATATATAACAACATTACTTTGAATTGAGAAGCAGAATTCTACAGTTTTTTTTTAACGTTAAACAGAACCCAGTCGTTCGGTAGCGTTAAAAGTCTTCAATAGGTGAAGTTCTATTCTTGTAATATCATCTTTCTGTTTTATTATTGCGGTATATTACCTCGGTAGGAAGTTTAAAATTAAGTATTCGTGGAACTGTTTACTGTGATGTGAAGCACAAATAAATTTAGTTAAAAGGGAAGTCATCTGTGTTTGACTGAATGGAATATTTTTCAAGGAATTCATTTTTTGCCTTACCGTGCAAACCATGAATTCTAATTAAACATTCATTTGAGTGCTCTTAGTAAATGGTAAATCATGCATTAGCCATTACATGTTGCATTGTTATAGAGCAGCATTTTACAAGATATATATGTACATAAAAGTCAACATTTGACTACACACTTCAATATCAAACATTCCATATTAAAGTTTAATAATGTATACAAATTACATGACAATTCGAATATACTTACGAAAGTTAGAGCGTGTACTCACTGAAAAATCAAATTTATAAACTGTTTTAAATTATGTTGGAATTGGAAAGCGTTTATAAAAATATAAAAAAGCTGTAAACGTGAAAAGTAAAAAACTATCAGATCGTAAATTAGCTGAATTAAAGAATTCTATTGTTAGCTTAACGACTCTCTCTCCCCCCCCCTCCCCCCCAGTGGCATAAACAACTAAACATTTTTTTTATTAACTGGGTTGAGTTATTTTCACGAGTTTGCGATCTTCTCATCCATCAGGGCCTCGGGGAATGATTTCTCTTAGTGGTTTTCGCTCCGGTCTATGGTTTCAGATTGTCTGAACGATCGAAGCAGATGTTTTTCACCGATAAGTATCATTGATGGCTTTTGATTGATTTATTTGTAAATAATTTGAACAATTATTTAAAATGGATAGCAGAGGTGTGAAAAGGTTCCGAGGCATCTAATGATGAATTTAAATAATAATAATAACATATAAAATTAAGAGGTGGTATCCTGTTTGTATTTCACAGTTTATTTTTATTTTTATTTTTTATTCCTATTTTTATTTTTATTTTTATTTTTTTAGTGGATATTGATTTACAAATAAATAAACACAAAAGTGGTAGCTTATACATTAAGAAGATTTTTATATATTTTTGTAAATTTCTCAAATTCACCTGCATTAAAAAAAATTTCTTAGTAAAGAAGAGAAGAAAATATAATAATAATAATAATAATAACTAGTCGCTGGGGGGCCACCGTAATACTTACCCATCATGGATATGTATATGAAAATAAAACATGTGAAAACTATTTATACAATGCATTGCAATTCATAAACAAAATTTAAGTATTGTTAATATACATAGTAATGCTTTATTAAAGAACTGCTGATGTACCAATTTCGACAAATTATATAAAACGCCAAACTACTCAAGTAGTACCGAACTGCCTAAAAGAAACATCCTTATAACTCCAAAAATAATAATTCTATTAACTAACAATTACCTGCGTCAGACTAATGTTTATCTTATTTTATTGCAAAATTACTATCATTAAATAAAATTTAAATAAATTTTTGGAAAGAGCGGTGTTAAATATGGAAGGATTGCCCCTTATACAAACAGTCTAGAGCACTGTGAGATTATGTATTAAAAAAAGAAAAGGATACTTACGATAAGTATATAGATTTGAAGATTTTTTTTAGGCTGTAAACTGAACTTTTATTTCATAAACAATTAAACGCAATTAACCGATAAGCTTATTTTAGTTATGTTTTAGAAAAACCCGCTGATTTCTTTTCCTGTCAATGCTTTTCTTAATTTTTTTTTCATTTGATTCGAATATATTTTATGCATATGTAAATTGTTTTCTTGTTTAAGGCATATTTAATTTATGCCCAACATAAATTTAGAGCTGACGTCCGATTTCGATATTTTTTCTTTTTAAGCACATAGTGTAAGTTCAATGTTGTAATCACGAAGTTTTTGTGTGTGTTGCACACAATTCAATACCCCCCCCCCCCTTCCCAAATGATTCTCCCAATTGAGCTGCCATTTAGAGAATACAGTAAAAGGCTGTAAGAATTGCTTGGATTTTTGTAAAAATCTGGATGGTAAATTAGGTATTTAATCCATTTTCAAATCCACTTGCAACCGATTCTGTAGGGAAAATATCAAGAAAACACGGCAGAACACAAGTGATAAATGTTGAGGCGATATAATCAAGCATTAATAACGTAGAGTTAACATCTCCAGTTTCTAAATGGAAGATCCAGCATTTAAATCCAACCCATTTCATCAAGTCAGAATTTCACAATTTTTAGTTTTATCAATTTATTATTAATTTACTTTCTATAACGTATGCCAGTGTCTGAAAAGTTGAGTGTAGTCACTATAAACATTGTTGTTGTTGGAAAGGTCTCGTTTTGGTTGTGATCCCATCTAAAATTTATTCTAAAATTTCTTTAATCCTTTCCGGCGCAGTGTGTCCGGTCTGGACACACCTAATTTTAATTCCAAACTTGCATCTGGCACCAATAATACTTTTAATAAAATCTTGCTTTTTCAATAAAAGCTTAAATTAAGGAGTTCTTGATTTCTTAAAAAGTCATTTGTAAATTCCGGCGTCAGTCGATAGTTTCGCATTTTACTAACACAATTTGTCCGCGCTAGAAAGGGTTAAAAAAAAAATAAAAAAAAAAATAAAAAAAAAAAACAGCATATTGTCTGTTTTTTTGCTGCTGATCTTTTCATGTTCTTGTCTTATTTTTACTTTCTACATCGCGAGTTCTTAAAAATTGTTAACTATCCATAAAATTTAAATGTAAGTGTAAAGTATACAGTATTAACTTGTATTATGTTATATTGTGTTTCAAAAACTCTTTTACAGTGTCGCCTCAAAAAAATTCTTCTTATGGGCATCTAAATTGTATATATATGATCGTGCGCTTTGATATTCGAAACGAATGATATAAGCAAAAAAATAAATAGATAAATGTGGGCAACAATAAAGGCTTGTGTCTTACATAATGATATACTAAACCGCACTATTTAAATTGAGCCAAGTGGCATATAATAAATAAATATCGATGCAACTAAGTAAGAAACAACTTTTTAAACTTCATTATTTATTATTTTTTTAATTACTTAAAAAATTATGCACTTAAATTGAATTGGTTGATTTTTAGTAGAAATAATTAGATCCAACTTTTTTAGCTACTATATTATATTAAAGACTGAACTTTAAAATTTTTGAATACCACCTTAACATGAATTTGGTAAAACAGACTCTTACAGAAAAATGACAGCAAAAGATAAACATCTTTTGTTATAGCAGTTGCCAACAATTAAATAATAATAATAATAAAATTCGGTACTTCTAGGTTATCCCGTCGACCAAAAAATTATCGCCAAACTAAAAGATTAAATGCCAATAATGGATGATCGTGAATGTCACATTCAATGACATTAAATGCGATTCACGTGTTTAAAATGTCATTAAGAAGTGATTTTTATTTCGACTTTTAATTAATATTTTTATTAATATTCAACTAATTATTTGTTTTTTCGTTATTTAAAATAAAAATTATATCAACATGTATAGTTTGGCTATTAGTTTGGCGATTCGTATAATTTGGCGTAATTGGTCGACGGGCTAACCTAGAAGTACCTAAAATTCTTGTCCCAACAATTACTTTTCTATAACAAGATTTCCACGTGAAAACTGAAAATGCAATAATTATTTTAGTAAATTTAAAAAAAAAATGTTAATATTGTATCATTTTGGAAGTGTTATAGATGTCACCAGGTCAATATATAACGTCATGTGATTTTGACAAAAAGTAATGACACATGATAAAATAAACGATTATGGAAATATTGGCATAGTTTAACATTTTGAGATTTTCTGAACTTGTTTTTGCTATTTTTAAATCTATTCGATATAAATGCATGTGTGTATGCGTGTATATTAGATTTTTTATAAAAAGTTTAGGTTTCGAGTACTTATTATATTAATGAAGAAACAGGATTTATGTCTATCTCGATTTAGTTTTTATTCATAAAATTAGTACTTAACTTCAAAATCTACTTTCGTCTGTAGACCGAGCCGGTAAGGATTTCTTTTTTTTTAATCAATCTTAAATTAAATTGCAAAGCGTTACCGATTTTTGAATATCCTTGTTTTAATCTATTGCCAACTGAATTATAAACGTTGCTGATTTTTAAATTCTTTCCGGTAATGAAATACTTTTATGCGATTTTAAAAGCTGTATGTATTTAGAAATATTCTGATCGAAATACGGCTGTTAATTCATATGGCATATAAATATATTTTTTAAACTATTAAAGAAAATTTTGGTTTTTCTATTTTTTTTTTTTTCTATTGAAGTATTAAAGTAACTCCTCTCACACCGTTTTTTCAATCCATTTTAAAATAAACTGCAAAGCGTTACCGATTTTTAAATTTCTTTTCGGAAATTAGATTTTCCTATGTTATTTTAAAAGCTATACATATTTAAGCGGATTGCGCAATTTATGGAAACCTGAAATTAATAGCCGTAATCCAACTGATGAATCCCTCCCCTTTCGATTTTTAGTATGAAAGAGGCGGCAGCCTTTCTTATAAATAACCGTCTTACGGACTTAGCTTCTTCGGAAATTCTTGCCATTTATTTAAATTCGATTGTCAGTAATATCTGTCGCATGCATCGTTATGACTGTGAGATGCGCCTCGGGCAAGTAGCTAAAAATCGCCGCAACGCTCTAAATGTTGCAGAGATTTCGAGGAAAATTAGAATGAAAATAAGATGACGAGTCTGTCATTTTTTGTTTTTCTTCGTGATTCTTCTGCTTTATTAGTTGTGTTAGTAATGTCATTAAAACATGTACACATCTATCATCATTTGTCAAGTTTTACATTGAAGATATTCCATATTGCATACTTGTTTTGCTTAAAAACCGAGAGTTAAATGCAGCTAAAGGGTAGAATTTAAAATGAAGAATATATAAGAAGAATGTCCTATCATAAACACATTTCAGCATATTTTAAGGCACAAAGAGCGGAATTTTAAGGGTTTTTTTCAACTCCACTTGATGCCAACAAATAAGAACGAAAAATTCTGCATCAAAACAAAGATTATGAAAATTTTTCAACATTATCAAATATTGTTAAAAAGTTTTATTTTTATTCTAGCAATAAAATAAGATACAAATAAATATTAAACACAACACAATACAACTCCATTCTCATCAATTACTGTTCATAGTAGTTATTTTTTGTAAATTTCTTGTTGCAGCCTTCTATATGATCTGCACATATCGAAGCACGCTAAAAAATAGACATATTGTAACATGTTAAAAAGTTTTTAAATGCATATCACAGCTGAAAACTCAAATCTATCAGTTATGACTCGTACTGTTAGCCTTTAACCAAATTCTTTTGAGCTTCTTTGTATATAAAAGATTCTACGTTTTCAATAACATGTAGAAAACATGTTTTAATACATCTCAGCAATGTAAATCAGTTTCATTGTAGTAGTGTAACATCATCAAAATAAACTGTGAACGATTTTCCCCTATAGATCATAATACAATGGGATTATTTTGCTCGTCCATATTTAGAAACAACTATTACAACTTACCCTATGCTCTGCATAAAGCATGTTGCTATCCACCTCAGTACTGCATATTAATTTCATTATGTTTGAAACATATAATATCATTAAAATGCACTGAAAAGTTTTTCCTCATTGGCCATAATGTAACGGAATATTTTTGCGCGCGCCTGCAAACAATCTTTAATTTTTACCTAATATGTTCGCGATCAAAAACATATTCTCGTCCACCTCAGTGATGCATATTAATTTCACTATGTTTGAAATAGTAGAACATTATTTAAATGCACTTAAACCGTTTTTCCTATTGATCGTAAAGTAATGGACTATGTTTGAATGACTCTGTAATTAATTATAAGTTGAAAACACTTCATTTTCAATTCTAAACATGCTAAAATAAACCAGTATTTAAAAACTTTAAAAGTATACTCCACACTGTGAGTAATGCACAAAAAATGAGCTAATAAATAAATAAAAAAAAACTCAGAGTTTTATACATATGCTAATTCAATGTATCCTGGGAAATAAAATATACATAACGTTTAAAAATATACACGATACTTAAAACTATGCAAGACAGCGGTTCCCAAACTTTCTTGGTACGCAACCCACCTTTAAACAAAAAAAAAAAAAAAAAAAAAAAAAAAAAAAAAAAAATCGCGACCCACTTTTTAATAATAATATTAAAAAAAATCGCGACCCATCCAAAATAAAGTTGTATATCAATATAGCAATTTTTGTACGATCTCTGTACGATCGGCTGATCCTATCCTACGAAAAATACTAATTTTCGCACAGAAGATACACTAAATCAACAAAAACAAGAATCTGTAATCTCAATGTGTGTAAGTGAATAGTAATTAAAACAATGCATAAACTACAAAAGTAGTTAAAAATACGCTTAATTATTATGAAAATATAACCTTGTTATCAATGCGATTTCTGGTTGGTACTGGTGTTTACCATTGTAGGAATATATATTAACACGCAGTTAACCTCAGTAACTTGTTTTTCAAAAATAGTAAAGTAGAAAAAGCATGTTCTCATAAGCATGAGGTGTAGAATTTCATCAAGGACCTTAAAGCTAATTTAAATATTTCTGGATATTCTTTTCGCATATTAATCTAGAAAGAAATAAAAAAAAAATCCTTTTAAATAATATTTCCTGTTGGAGTCGTCACATCTTTTTAAACAGATGAAATTAAAAATATATTTTGATGACAAACCTCGATTGTTCCGCGACCCAGCGAAACAACTGGCGCGGCCCACCAGTGGGTCGCGACCCATAGATTGGGAACCGCTGATGCAAGACATTTAGAACTTCAATACGACGTTTAAACACTTTACAACAGTTTTGGCCAAAACCACTTGACCATTCTCAAAGGGCCACAAGAATGAACTGTCGAAGTCTAAAACTTCATCCATATGAAAATGGAGGGAAAACATGAAAAAGAAATAGAGACAAAAAAGAGAATCATGGGGGAAATTCATGGAACTAACAGTTAGGCTGCAGGTGTTACGCCCAGTATGTTACATCGTAATATGTTATATCTTGAGTGTTATGTGAAAGAGCCTGTAGATGGCGCCTGTAGTGAATCTGTTTTAATTCTGTATGTACCTGTACATATGCGCTCTGGACAGCGATGATGGAACATGTAAATAAAATGCGCTAGCGAAATGTTTAGAGTTTGTTGTCATTATGGTGTTAATGTGTGGAATTAATTATCTCCCCCTTTCTTATGATGTGTTGTGCGAGTATTAACATGGTGTCACGAGTGCTGGTAAGAGCCACACGTTTTGATTTGTTTGTGTATAGAACGGCGCAAAATATTTGCGCGCTTTCTTTGTTGCGAAGAAAAGGGGTGAGTAATATGTAGTTTGGTTTTTCGGAGATTTAGTTTAGTTGTATAAATTGTGGTTTTGTGGTTTTCTTATGTTAATTAATTAGTGTTGTGTATTGAGTTGTATATTTTATTCGTAACTAGTGATTTTGTATTTTATTCGTAACTAGTGATTTTGTGTCAGTTGTAGGAACTATTTTAAGAAAATTATTTTAGTTATTTCTGGTAGATTTGCAGTGTTGTTTCAATAATTTTGTGATTTCTTGTGTTATTAGTGTAAATATATTCATATATTTAATCATGTCAGTGATAGATAAGTTGAAAAAAGACGAGTTAAAACTCGTCGCTGAAGAGTTAGGGTTAACAATTCCTGAAGGAGCTAAAGTTATTGAATTAAAAGAGTTAATTGAAAAAAGTGACTCTTTTTTAAATAACTTGGATTTAGTTAAAAGTGTTGTTGAATATGTGGTTGAAGAAATTAAAATTAAAAAAGAATCGGAAAAATCAAAATTAGAATTAGAAAAAATAAAGCTTGCTCAGTTAGAAAAAGAAATAGAGCTAGCTAATGTTCGTAAAGAATCTTCACAATACTCTGAGTTTGAAAAAATAAAATTAGCACAGCTAGAAAAGGAGTTAGAAATCGCTAATATTCGGAAGGAATCGCTTCAAAATAATTCATTTTCATCGGTAAAAAGTGAAATGGAGTCAATAAATAATGTAGAAAGTTTTATTAAGAGCATTAAAACTTTAACGATACCCGTGCCATCTAGGGTAGAGTCATTTAGCCTTTTCTTTGTCCTTAGAAAAAGCATTCAGAACAAAAAATGTACCTGAGGAATTTAAAGCTGAAATACTTTTGAATATGTTAGGTGAAAAAGCAAATAATATAATGATTTATTTGTCAGAGGAAGATTTGTGTAATTATGATAAATTAAAAAATGTAGTGTTAAAGGAGTTTCAACCAACTCCGCAGGAGTGTTTGAATAATTTCCGTAAGGCGCAAAAATTATCTTCAGAAAGTTATGTCCAATATGCGTCAAGATTAAGTGCAGCATTCGAATATTACTGTCAGTTACGTGAAGTGAATGATTTTAAATCTTTGTGTGAGCTAATTGTTTCGGATAAGATTTTTGGTTCATTAGATAGTGATTTAATGTCTCACATTGGAGCAAAACAGGGAGAATCATATTTTAAACCGCAACAATTAGGTCGTGAATGTGATATTTTTCTTTCTACGAAAAATAAAATAAAAACTGACAATAATGTGTTTAGGAAACAAAACGGAAATGAAAATAAAAGATTTTTTGGAAATAAATCGCCAAATCCAACGTTTCAAAAGAAAGTTTCGAATGTGTTCTTTTCTGAAATAAAAACTTGCGTTTTATGCAAAAATGAAAATCATGAACTGTATTTTTGTCCGAAATTTAAAAGTCTTACAATTCCGGAAAGAGTAGATGTTGTTAAAATAAATAGACTATGCTTTAAATGTTTGCATCCCAATTGTAGTGTAAAAGTTTGTAAGAGCAAAAATTGTTTTTGTAAAAAACCGCATAATAAGTTAATCCACTATCCAAAAGAAAATATAAATATTCAGTCGAGTAAAGAAAAATCGCCTAGCTTCACATCTGTTTCCAATAATGTAGATCAGAGAGGGGAAAGTAACGATGCGCTTTCTCCTTCCAACCCTACCTAGTCAGTCAGATAGGTCTGTGGTCGCTAGTAGTTTGGCAAAAAATAAAACAAAAAATGTTTTATTGAGTACAGCTTTGATTTTGATTAAAGATAAAAATTCTCAGTGGTATGAAGCGAGATGCCTGTTAGATGTCGGGAGTCAAACTTGCTTAATAAGCAGAGACTGTGTGAATCGTTTGCAATTGAAACCAGATAAAACGAATACGGTAATATCGTGTTTAAATGATTCATCTTTAAGTGTTAATGGGTGTGTAAATACTACGATTTCTAACCGAGATAAGAGTTTTCAAAGAGATATAAATATGCTGGTAGTGAACAAAATAACAGATCTTATTCCACATAAAGTATTTCAAATACAGGTGGATGTTTCTGAGTCAGTCGCTTTAGCTGATCATACATTTAATATCCCTGGAAAAGTGGACGTATTATTAGGGGCCGAAATATTTTATGAGTTGTTGAGACCAGGGCAAATATATTTAAAAAATCCGCGACTTCTATTACAGAATACTTGTTTTGGCTACGTGGCTAGTGGAAGTATCGAACAGATAAATGATGGTAATATACATTGTGGGTTAATACGGGATTCAGATTTAAATGAAACAATGAAAAATTTATGGGAACTCGAGACTTTAGGTATTAAAGAAAATGAAGAATTAAATTCAGCGGATAAAGAATTGATAGAGCAATTTGAAAGAAATCTAAAATTTGTGAATGGGAGGTACGAAACTGATTTATTATGGAAAATTAGTTGTGATGAATTAGAAAGTAATTATTTTTTGGCAAAAAAAAAGATTTGATGAGTTAAATAAGGGTTTTTCTAAAAACAATTGGATTGTTAATGAATATCGAGAAATAATAAACGATCAATTGAAAAACGGGATTATTGAGAAATGTCAGAGAGATCAGCTAGAATATTTTATGCCTCATAGAGCAGTTGTTAGAGAAGATAAAGAAACAACTAAGGTTCGGATAGTATTTAACTGTAGTTCAAAATCTAAAAATAATTTGTCTTTGAATGATTGTCTAGAAACTGGTCCTAATTTAAATCCTAATATTCTTGATGTTATTCTAAATTTTCGGAAACATAAAATAGCGTTTAATGCTGACATAGAGAAAGCTTTTTTAATGATAGGAATTTCAGAGAGAGATAGGAAATTTTTAAAATTTCTTTGGTATTCGGATGATCCTAATAAAGATTACGAAATCATGAGAATGAAAAGATTACCATTTGGCTGTAAAGTGTCTCCTTTTATTTTGAGTGCTACTATAAAACATCACATTAAAAATTTTGAAAATAGCAATCCTAAGTCATTTGAAATGTTAAATTCAGCTCTATATGTAGATGATTTATTTTTTGGAGGAAGTACTGTGAGTGAGTCGTTCGAATTATCTTCGGACGCTGTAAATATTTTAAAGAGTGGAGGATTTAATTTGAGAAAACTGAGGTCTAATAGTAGAGAGTTGGAAAAACTCTGGATAGAAAATGGCTTTAAGGATATAGAGAAAGAAAGTGTTCAGCAGTTGAAGATTTTAGGTTTAAATTGGTGTCCAGAGAAAGATGAATTATCATTGGAAGTTAAGGGTTTAATAGAATCTTGGGAAACGTTGCAAAACAGTAAAAGGTGTGTTTTGAAAACAGCAGCACGTATTTTTGATCCCCTAGGCCTGATTTCGCCATTTGTTGTTCGTATTAAGTTATTGTTACAGGAAATTTGGGAAACAGGTTGTGATTGGGATGAAAAGTTGCCCGATGATTTGCGGGAAAAATGGTTTAAGTGGTGCAACGAAATTGAGAAAATATATTATATAACTATTCCCAGATTTTGTTTAGTTGATTGTAAAGATGAACAAGTGGAGGCACATGTTTTTTGTGATGCTTCATTAAGTGCGTATGGAGCAGTTCTTTATTTTAGATATTGTGATAATAGTGGAAATTATAAAGTGTCATTTATTTTGTCAAAAAATAGAGTAGCACCGTTAAAGAAATTAACTTTGCCGCGTTTAGAGTTGATGAGTCTTGTAATAGGTGCTAGAGTTGGAAATTATGTGAAGAATATTTTTAAGGATAGAATTCAAAGAGTAGTATATTGGAGTGACTCCACTATTGCATTATATTGGGTTAAAGGATGTGCGAAAAGGTGGAAACAGTTTGTAGGTAATAGGGTTCTAGAAATCCAAGAGAAAACCAACCCTAGTGATTGGTACTACTGTCCTACGGAAGACAACCCGGCCGATATACTAACAAGAGGAATTGCTGCTGAAAGTTTAGTTAACAACGAGAAATGGTGGCAAGGTCCAGCTTGGCTTCGAAGTAATAATGAGAGCTGGCCCAAACAGATATTGAGAACGTCTACGGAAATCAATAGTGTAGATGTATTGAAAGAACAGAAGGTCAAGCTTGCTGAAAATTTGGTCGGTAAATTAGAGTTAGTTGAACAATTGTGGAGTAAATTTTCATCGTGGACTAAATTGCAAAGAGTGCTTGCGTGGTGCTTGCGATTCATCGATAATGCAAAGAGAAATAAAATTGCAGCTCCGTTTTTGCAAACAGAGGAATTGAAAAGGTCGCATGATATTATAATTAAGTTAGTCCAGAGAGCGAATTTTACAAACGAAATAGCCAACTTGGAGAAGGGAAAAATTCTAAAAACCAGCAATTTAAATTCCTTAAATCCTTTTTTGGACAATCGTGGGTTTTTAAGAGTTGGTGGACGGCTAAGAAATGCCAACATACCAGAGACTGCAAAATATCCTTTAGTTTTGCCTAAAAATCACCCAGTTACGACCTTGTTAATTAAATTTTATCATTTAAAATACTTACATGGAGGAGTACAGCTAATAAATTCTGCCGTGAAGCAAACCTATTGGATTGTGGGTGCGAAGTCTCTTATTCGTAAAGCAATAAAAAATTGTGTTATCTGTGCACGATTTCGCAGCGAATTCTCGAAACAAATCATGGCTGATTTACCAACATCAAGAGTGAGCCAAGGAAGAGCGTTTATTTGTTGTGGCACCGATTTTGTGGACCTTTTCTAATAAGTCTTCGACGTGGTAGGGGAGTAAAGCCAGTCAAAATGTACGTCTGTATCTTCGTATGTTTCTCTACCAAAGCAGTTTATTTGGAACTTGTTAGTGATCTGAGTGCCAGCGCCTGTATAGCTGCGTTGAAAAGATTCATTGCACGTCGAGGTAAGCCAATAGAGATCTTCAGTGACTGTGGTGCTAATTATATAGGAGCAAAGAATTATTTGAAAGTCGCTGCATCAGAAGCAATCGGCAACTACTTGCACAATGAGAGTATAAAATGGACTACGAATGTTCCATCTGCTCCCCATTTTGGAGGTCTTTGGGAGGCAGCGGTTAAATCAATGAAGTACCATATGAGACGAATTATTGGGTCGCAGATCTTGTCTCAAGAGGAATTTGCAACAGTTTTGGCGGAAATTGAAGCAGTTCTGAATTCTCGCCCATTAGTCGCTATTTCGGAGGACCCAAATGATCTTTCAGTCCTCACTCCAGGTCACTTTCTCATTGGGTCAGATTTAAAGAGTGTTCCCGAACCAGACATTACAAATATGAAAATTTCAATTCGAGATCGATGGAAATTGATTACGAATATTTCCCAGTCATTCTGGAAAGCATGGTCTAAGGACTATCTTACACAGTTGCAAGTGCGCAACAAGTGGAAATTTCCGACAGAAGATTTATGTGTAAACGACTTAGTGCTCATCAAAGATGATAATTTGCCACCGTTGAAATGGAAAATGGCAAGAATAATTGACATTTTCAAAAGTTCTGACAGCAGAGTAAGATCAGTGAATTTAAAAACTGCCATAGGTGAACTTAAAAGACCAATCCACAAATTAGTCAAACTGCCAATAAATGAAAATTAACTTTTTTTTGTGAAATTATTTAAATTTCTAGATATAAATGTGAATTTATTGTGTAATATTATTGTTATATATTTTTATGTTTACATTGTGTATTGTATTAATGTGTCAATTTGTTATATATTTATTTATGATGATGACGTGGTCATGGGGCCCCAGTATGTTACGCCCAGTATGTTACATCGTAATATGTTATATCTTGAGTGTTATGTGAAAGAGCCTGTAGATGGCGCCTGTAGTGAATCTGTTTTAATTCTGTATGTACCTGTACATATGCGCTCTGGACAGCGATGATGGAACATGTAAATAAAATGCGCTAGCGAAATGTTTAGAGTTTGTTGTCATTATGGTGTTAATGTGCGGAATTAATTATCTCCCCCTTTCTTATGATGTGTTGTGCGAGTATTAACAGCAGGCACATGTGTGTTTTGTCCCTGTCAACTGAATTCTACGAAAAAAAGTGTTGTATGCCTTTTGTATGGGAATCTTTTGCAATTTCTTCATAATATAATGAGGGGGGAATGAACAAAAGTCAGGATATAAAGAGCTCAACCCTGTTTGGCGGAATGGTTCCGGTTTTGCTGGTCATCAATCTCCTTCCTTTAAAAATAATTAAAGATAAAAAATACAGCGTCGCCACGTCAAACAAGCCGACAGTTGCCGACAGTTTGTATGTCCATATAATTTGCACCTTTATATTCTTTCCATATCTACGGAGAAATCCAAACTACTGGCTCCCCTTGCGGAAACAAAAGGAAAAAAGAGGTTGCCAAAAAATAAATATCAAAACAGTTCTTGAACTAGAAATGTGAGAGGGGTATTAACTATGTTTCAATAAATTAAACCAAATAATTGGAATGCTAAAAAACAAGTTATTATTACATGCATAATTTTGTCGCGTGACGTTTAAAAATACATACACACGCGACAACTTGTTTTTTTAGCATTCCAATTATTTGGTTTAAGTTATTGAAACATATTTACCCCCTCTTCCTTACTTTTTCATCCCAAGAACCGTTTTGATATTTATTTTTCGGCCCCCTCTTTTTCCCTTTCTGTTACCTCAGGTGGCGCCAGTAGTTTGAATTCCTCTCACTTTTGTCTCGATTACTTTTCATAATTTACCGCCATTTCATGTGATTGGAATTCTTTTCTTCCATTCTTATAATCTCTTGAAATTGGCCAATTGGTTTTGGCTGAAACTGTTGGAAACTTTTTTTTAAACATTGTTTTAGAGTTTTCTTGAATATTTTACTTCCCAAGATACACTGACTTAAAATATGGATAAAAATTTAGGTTTTTTTTTAGCTCATTGTTCATATTTATAATAAACCTCGATAATACATATCAATTACAAGGCAATCCGAGTATATTTACACAAGTTAGAGCACAAATAGACGGCACATTCTATCACATTCCTGGATTTATTTTTGTTCGTAAGTGCATGAAACTCACACGTTTTCCTATTTAAAAACTATAAAATTGAATAGCGTTTCTTCATTTTGCGAAATCTTTGATATGGACCCTATTCTTCCTTTCGATTAAAGGATATAAAAACAATTGCTTTACCAAATGTGATGTCATAGGAATACTGTTCGCTGTATTTACCGTATGCAGACAATTACAGAAATTTTCTTTTGCATTGAAATAATACAAATAGTTTAACATTTGTTTCCCGCTAATAAACCATAAACAAATGAACTCCGTTCCCTCTTTCGGTTCGAGGCTAAAACAACCGTCGCTTTACCAACTGTGATGTCATAAGAATACTGTTCATTGTATTTATCGTATGCAGACAATTACAGAAAATTTTTCTTTGTATTTAAAAGAATATAAATAGTTTAGCATTTGTTTCCAGCTATTAATGTATAAAAAATAGACGCCATTCTTCTTTTTGTTTCGAAGCTATAAAAATCTCCATTTTATCAACTGTGATTTCACAAGACTGCTGTCCACTTTGGCTAATTAAAAATATATATGATTACAATTACAGAAACTGCCGCTTTACCAATTGTGATGTCATAGGAATATTGTTCGTTGTATTTACCGTATGCAGACAATTACAGAAAATTTTTCTTTGTATTTAAAGGAATATAAATAGCATTTGTATCCAACTATTGATCCATAAAGAAATGGACGCTATTCTCCTTTTTGTTTCGAATATTGTCCACTTTTGGAATATTGTCCAATTAAAAATATATATGTTTGAATGTAACTACAGTCGAGTCTCTCTATAACGAAACTCCATACATCGAATTTCTCTATATAACGAATTTTTAGTAGGAACGGTCCCCTTTTCGCATGATTACATTAAAAACAGTCTCTATATAGCGAAATATCGATCTCCATATAACGAATTTTTTTATAAATTGGTCTTAATTTATTCAGTTTTAAAAAAGCTTCGAAATGATGTGGAATCAATTTTCCACCACTTATTTTTGATTTATCGTTCAGTGCTGAGTTATTATTATTATTATTATTATTATTATTATTATTATTATTATTATTATTATTTATTACTTTTCTCCTTGTTCTTTAAATCCAACGAATTCATCCCACCGCCCACACACCTTTCCACATCCTTCTCAAAACAGAGTCAATTGGATTGTTACACATATAAGAGAGGAATCAATGAGAGGAACATAAGAGAGGCCTTCAAATGGAGAAAAATGTTAACTACAATTTTTCATTCCTTGCTAAAATTTTAGCCTTTTTTTTTTTTTGAGAGCATAACAATTTTAAAATCAAAACAATAAAAAATTACAGATATCTTTGTCTGAAGTCTTCCTTATTTGATTTTCACTAAGCTTTCAAATAAATGTCTATTCTCATTTTTGAAACTGCTTAAATAATTAAGAAGTAAAATGTTAGGTTAATATTTACTTTTAAACATTTCAGATTCTTAATTAAAAATATCAAAAATAATATTTGTTCAAAATTTACACATTAAATACGATTTTTAACATCATTCTCTATACATCGAATTTCTCTATATAACGAATTTTTTACTGGAACGATGGATTTCGTTATATAGAGACTCGACTGTATATTAATTTCTTCTCGGCTATGCACAACAGAATCAAAAGAAATATTTGTACCCTCAAAGAAAAATCACTCCTCTATCTCCCAAAGAAAGTTCTGAAATGTTTCCTCTGTAGAAGTTATAATTTCGTAGTTTTACTTGTGTCTGGTTTATGAAATGTATCTATTGTTATTTTCCCGGGTTTTACTATATTAAAGCGATTATTTTTTAATTCAATAAATAAATGAAAGGAAATTCGGATTTTCTTATTGAAATTAGAACATTATAAAGAATTCTTACTAGGTCAAATAAAAGATTAACTCCACATTTTGAAATAGTTCACAGCTTAGGAAACATTCTAAAACAGTTCATAAATGCATACATATTAAAATCAAATATCATGTTAGATAAGGATTATTTTATTATAGATTACAACCTAAAAAGTGATTGAAACATGTATAAAACATCAAACAATTCTCATCCTAATTTTTACAATTGAAAAATAATAGTCATTATGTGAGCAATTTATGCTGGAAGCTAAACAGGAACCCAGCGGATTTCTACTCTATTTAACAAACATCGAAAGAGACTTTCAATTATTTGGAAACGACTAATGTTGTGAAAATGTTCTACGTAAAAGAACAGTTAAAATTCGTCAGTATACATCAAAAAACAACACGAAGTAACTAAACAATGGTAGTGGAATCGATGCTTATTTACATTTGACGGAGATCTAAAAATTGGATCGAATTTTAATCCATTTATGATCAAGTGAAAAAAAAAAAAAACTTTACGCTACAATAAATTCATCTGATGTAAAAATAAATACAAATAAATAAATTATGAGAAATAAATTATGATAATAAAAAAATTAAATAACATATTACAACGAGCATTTGGAAAATGATTTTTTCAAAGACTAATATTTAAGACTTATAAACAAATGCTATTTCTCTATTCTAAAAAAAAAGTAACTAACGCTGTCTAAAAAAAAAGTAACTAACGATTTTTTGTGACCTGGGTTATTTTTTCGCTAACATTAAGAAAACTATTGCACATAAAAATATGAAAATTGGTGGTATTATAGAGAATTTTTGATAATACAGTGATACAAACAGTTTTTAAATCGAATAATTATTTTAAGAAATATTTTATGTTGAAGTTGGTCAAAAATTTCAAATTAAAAAAGTTTTATAGGAGCAAAAACAATACATAAGAATTTAAATATTGTTAGATCATTTTATACAATAGAAGTTCTCGGTGTGGAGATTGTATTTATTTTTCTAATTTGATTTATTTTTTAAGAATTTATTTTCATTTTAAATTCAAATTCTCAGTATTTTGAGAGGCGTTTTCACATATTCTAGAAAAGGTTATTTTATATTGTTGCTAAATGATCAAGGAATAATATTTCCTTCAAATTAAAAAAATATTTACACACAACTATCACAAACAGAACAAAATACTTTCAAGTGAGAATTAAATAATTATAAGTTAAAGGCGAGAAATATTGAAAATTACGTCATAAAATTACATTTACACGTGTGTATTAAAAGAGAAACCAAATATTAAAATTATGAATTCATCAAAATGCGTTAACTGCCATAAATGAAAGAAAATACGTCACATTTAAAATAACCAAATAATTATCCTCACTTGAATATCAGAAAGAGAAAGAAAACTTTTAAACAATAAATGAATTCGTCAATTTCTTAAAAGCAGCAAGTAAATGAAATTACATCATATTTAAAATGACCAACATCGCAAAACAGTTAAAATTAAAAATATATATATTTCGACGAGACATGTACTTCATATTTTGATAAGATCATTTTATCGATTGTTGTGATTTCTAAGACGGCACAAATAATATTTCCTTTCAGACAATAAAAGTATTTTCACGTGAGTATTAAAAAGAGGAAGAAATATTTAGTGAAAATTAGATCAGATTTAAACGATACATTTAAAATGCCTTACTTAATTTTCTTTATAACGCGGTTAAAAAAATATTTCAGAAGGCAAATACTCTGTTTATTTATTTAACTGTTCAACAGATCTTGTTTAATTAAACATGTAAATAGCCAGTAGATGTTTAAAAGTAGCTGATTGGATCTTAAAATTCTTTAATCAATGGATAATAAATGGAAAGCCACTAATTAAGATATCACCACTTAAGTATATATATATATATATACAGTAGAACCCCGCTAATTCGGACTCCGATAATCCGGATCTCCGGATAATTCGGATCGGTTTGGTCATTTTTTTTTTCAAGTTTGAGGAGCGATTGGCTAATTTCCATAACATTAACTTGTTTCATCGTCGTATTCTAAATATAAAAAAAACTTTTTCTGACATGTTTTCGGAATAATTAAGCAAAGTAAACATTATTACTGTCTGCAAATATTCAATAAGTTTAACATAAAGGTGATTTTCTGTTAGTATGTTATATTTTATTTAACTTTTTTTAATTCTCCGGATAATCCGGATTTTCGATAATCCGGATTGGGTCCGGTCCCAATTAATCCGAATTATCGGGGTTTTACTGTATATATATATATATATACAGAGAGAGAGAGTGAGAAAGAGATCAATGTTTCGCAGTCTTTTAAAAGCCGATCAAATTAGGATGCTTTTAGAGTTTGTGCTGCCTCAACGGGGGTTGAATAGCGTAGCTCGTAGCTGGTAGAAAATAATCCCTGGTATATATATAAAAAAAAACCTTTTTTTAACAAAACATGTTTATTTTACAATTAAAATTAAAACAAGTTGGAAATTGCACGTGAACGTAGCAAATGAGGTGCGTTTGTACGATAACGAAGTTTTAAAAATATTCAGATCTTGCTGATATAGTAGAGCGTACTTCGGATACAGTATAGTAGTCGAAATCTTTGTGTTTCTGTAAATATGCAGGAAGTAATTTTTATTACAACTCAGCAACGTATATCTTATTCATAAAATGTGAAATAGTTGAATATAATTAAAACACAACCCAAACAATGTTTCCCCATATAGCATTATGTAGTGGGATACTTTTGTGTGGCCCTGTAATTTAATAACAAAAATTATTTGCATCACAGATTGTATGGAATGCATATTTTAGTATATATTTCATAGATTTATGCCAGTTCTATTATGTTCGAATGAGTGTAACGTCATTAAAATGCATTCGAAACTTTTTCCCCATTGACCGTAATGTAATGGAATACTTTTGATTGTCCCTGTAAATGATCTATGCATCCGACTTTCATAACATTTGAAATGACTCGACTAAATTACGTAATAATTATATGTTTTAAATTTCAAACGATTAAAATGCATTTGAAACTTTTTTTCCCCATTGACCGTAATGTAACGGAATCCTTTTGATTGTCCCTGTAATTGATCTATGCATTCGATTTTCATAACATTTGAAATGACTCGACAAAATTACGCAATAATTATGTTTTAAATTTCAAACGATTAAAATGCATTTTAAACTGTTTTTCCCCATTGATCGTAATGTAACGGAATCCTTTTGATTGTCCCTGTAACTGATCTACCCATTCGATTTTCATAAAATTTGAAATGACTCGACAAAATTATGTTATAATTATGTATTTTAAATTTCAAACGATTCGGTTGGCTAGTTTTTGCGTTGTTATATGCGGACAGACAGACAGACGGACGGACTGAGCGACAACAATAGGTGCTACGTATTTACATAATTACGAACGCATCTAAAAAGGTGAAACATCACGAAGAGATTATCATTTATACAGTCATTATTTTCCTCCTAAAGGATTCATCAATTAACCTTTTACAGGCCGAATTCAGATCAATGTATATTTGTAATTATTTTTTTGCATATTATGTCATCTAATGCTTTAGTTAAGGATATTGGTAATTAATATGGTGGAAATTTTTTTTATATATACAATTTTCATAATATTCCCAATTCAGAACATTGGTCACTTCCGGTTGTCATTTTCCTCTGTTCGTTGGTCATTTTTATGACTTTCGGTACATTTCCCCATTAATGATGGGCATTTAAATTCTATTAAAAAAAATAAAGTAATATGTTTCAAAAAATCATTTTTATGATTGGTCATTTTTCAGTGGTCATTTTTATGATTTTCTGTACATTTCCCTATTAAAAATAGGAATGCATCTTCTATTTTTAAAAATCAAATCTTTTTACTATTTCTTCTAATTTTTTCAAGTCTATTTTGATAAAATTGAATTTTTACTAAATTTTAAATTTTATGTTACCAATTGGGAGCATTTCCCTATAAAATGTTTAAGAAAAAAAAAACGGTGATAGTGGTCTTTTTTTTTCTGAATTCATTAAAATTTTTATATAGTTATATAAAAAAAATTATTATAAAAATCTTACCAAATCAATTTTTAAAATTTTACAGCCTTTCAAACATGAAGAAATTATATGCATTTACGAAGTGCGCTAAAATATGCATTCTGTATAATATGCTTGCAAAAAACATCTATTATTCATTTACAAGGCTACACAAAAGAATTCTGTTACATATGGTATAGGGGGAAATAGATCGCAGAGTATTTTAATTTGTTAAACTATTTCATGTATAATGGAACTGCTATAGGTCAATAAGGCTTGCTATTAATTATTTCAGGTATAATACGAAGTGCGTAACATTTACAGGACCACGCAAAAGTACTGTATAATAGCTGTGATGGTAGAAAATGTATTTTTAATTATATGATATGCGTTTATAAGTTTCACTACGTTTATGTTTACTGAATGGCGTGTATAAATGCTATATTTGATATACAGGGCTATACAAAAGAATTCGTACAGGTTATTGAGTATGAGCGTAAATTGCGCAAAAGAAGTTTTAAAATGCGTTATGCATTTTTACGCCGAACGGCATTCAATTTACTAAGAAATGTTTGTAGAATATAGATAAAATGATATACAGGGCCACCAAAGAATTGTATACACCTCTATATATGACTCTAGACTCTGTATATGTCTATGGATGATAGTTTTTGGAAATGTGATTTCAGTAGTTTTTCCAGTGTTTTAGTTTGAATTAAATTTCAGCTAAATAGTAGTGGTACATGTAAACTACAGATCTGAACAAACGTATTTAAGTATGTTTCCATCTATTGATATAAAATGCTAGAAAAGAAATATCAATCTGTCATTCGTCTTCTTGCTAAATTAAATTTTCTCATTATACTGTGCATATATTAACCTACAGATTAAATACAGATCAGTTTAAAAGAATTTGTACACACATTTGGCTATGGAAGATAACTGATGAAAACAGATTTTCAAATATCTTATCCATTTTCGAAAATATTTTACTTAGTTTTCTTATTTAACTTTTTCCTAAATAACGAAGTTTTGTTAAAGATTTCAGGAAGTGTTGGAAAGTGTTTCATAATCTATACTGAATGCACGAATTTTCTTTCTTGTTTATACATTACTTGGTGCCCATAACTTTTATAAACCAAATGCAGAGCTGCACTAAAGAATTCGCCTTACTTTTCCACTAATGGTGAAAATTTCTATAATTAAATTTATAGATAATATACACACGAATTTAAAATTGGGTTCTAAAAATATTAAAATGTTGTATTATCTTTATTGCTGCAACGTACCTTTTGTGTATAAATTTTATAATTCTAACTTACCTGGAATTGAGTTAAAAATCACTCGCAAGATTTCATCTTTACGTACAATAACCAAGTTAAGCAAAGTAAAAGAATAATAGAATGAACTTAAAGAGGATCAGGGGCAATTAGGACAATAAAATTAAAAAGAAAAAGGAAACCTTTTGTGAAACTGAAAGGACAAACGTGATTTATCGATATTTTATCCATCTGTATAAAAAAGAACTGAAAGGTTACCCACGACATAAAAAATTCTTGCAGCATGCTGTAGAATCAGTAGTTTGGCAAAGATAAATCATTTTTTTCAATCGCAAATAAAGTACAGTAAATTATAGTTTTCTAGCGCCTTTACTTTTAACTGCGCATCAATGTTACCGATTTTTATCAAACAAAAAGGAAAGAATATTATTCCTTATGCGTGTTTAATATTGTGAAGTAATTAGATAGTTAATACAGAATCCCCCTTAACAAAGCTCGCAGGTCTAGAATTCAGTAACGAGCTTTTACTTTCAAAGGAATATTCAAATAAGTGTAATGATATACCGTTTTCATTTGTCAACTAAATGCTTTTGAGCAGTCTCACCATAAACAATAGATAAATTACAGTCCATTCGATCGTGTCGAATAAAAATATTAATCATTTTCCTTCTACTTATTTTTTTTTAACTGAATCATTTTACAGTCTATAAAAACTATGAATGATCATTAGCTGTTGATTACGTCGTATTTCTGTGAATTGAGGAGGTCTTTTTAATTGCATTCTTTCTTTTATTTACAGGCTTCTAAAAGTAAAAAGTATATATTTATGAGTAATTTATCTGCTTATTTTTCTTCAGTTTTGTTTTCTTTGTATTGAATTACGTTTAAATCGGAAGCTAATTAATTTGAAGCTACATTTTCACCACCACATTCGTAAAAATTAGATTTTAATGCTGAGATGAAAAAAGAAAGAAACTTTTATTGTTTTAAAGTATTTTTTAGTAAGTTTTCTTCTTTGAAAGTTTAAAAAATGGGTGTGAAATGAGTTATAGTGTTGAGACTATTGTTAATTTCAAAGAAATTTTGCCATCACAAGGACGTTGTACATGATTTTGACGCAACTATCAACACACCTGTATGTATTATTAATAAACGTACGTAAGAGTTTTAAATTTTCCAAAAAAATACTTTTTAAAAAATATAAGTAAACAACAAGTGATATTTTGTATACATTTTAAAACGAGCCTCATATACAAGTTTCAGTAAATATACTAATTATGACCAGGGCCGTAGCTAGAAGTGAATAATAGGGGGAGGGGGGCTCATATTTTCTCTGTGTGTGTATGTGTGACGCAGAAAGATAAATTAGTGCATATTATCACTGTAGTTACTACGCTTCTCATTAAACTGTTGTAATAACTTCATTTTATAGTAAGAAAAGAATATAATGATAAAAAAATTGAGTATATAAAATGAGTGCAATATTAAACATGTTAGCTTCATATGTGCAGAGCAAGAGTTGAAACACTTATTTTAGTTACAATTTAGAATTTTCGCAAAACTGTGAAAGGGCCTCAAGGGGGCCAAAACTAAATTAGATTTTTGTACAGAATTTCAATTGGTCTTTCTGAACATAAATTCATTTAGTGACCTTGGAATATTTTCCAGGTGGGGTGGGGTGGGGGCTCAAAATGTTTTAGGTGGGCTGAGATGCCTGTAGCACTCCCTTAGTTACGGCCCTGATTAGGACTAAAAGTTAATGAGATTTTTCTATGTAAACAATGATTAAAAGTACACTTAAAATGCTATTTTTCCAAAATAAGTATTAAAATCGATATCAAAAAGCGATAAAATGATTTATTTATTGATAATGAAATACTTATATATTTCATTAATTATTAACAAACGGCGGTAATATATTTCATTTATTGTTAAAGTTATCAATTAAAATCCCTAAGAAGAGTGAAAAAGCTTTTTTTAATTGTTTTTAACATGTGGATAGTTTATATGCAATTCTTTTTTACTGTTACATAGTTTTTATTTATCACCACAAAACAATTAATAAAGTAGGTTTTTAATTATTTTTTTACTTAAGTCGTAACCAACTTTTAGTGCCGTTGTAGCTGCAGCCATAAGAGCAGGGTGAAATTTCATTTCAACTTCTAAAATGATGGTTCAATCCGAAATCCAAAGGTTGAAACGAGACTTCGCTCTTTTGTAGTTGCAGCACCAGAGAACTGGTTCAACCCAGATCAAATTAATCTAGCAATTTATTTCTAGAAATGAAGAAACTAAGCAAATTTAGTTGAATAGAACCAAACTTCATCCCCCCACTCCCTCCTCTCCCTTCAAGCACTCAATAAACAGTTGTTTGTCACTTATATATTTATGTGAAAAGTTAATCTATAATTTTATTTACTTATTTTGTTTTAATTTTTCTTTCTATGTGAAGGAAAATGTTTTTAGTTTATTTAATATTTATTACTTTCTCCATTACTATCTTCAATAGTAGAAAATATTGTAATCGATTGTTTTAACTATTTGGAAAACAGTTGTTGTCCTCGGTAAAGAACTGGGAAATCTGAAGCATATCTGAATCTCTTTATTGATTGAATTCGGCAACTTTTTTTTTATTTCATTCGTTTTCTTAATGGTCCATGTTAAATATCCGAAAATGCAATATTTCTGTTTTTTATTTTATTCGTTTTTTGATTGGTTCATATTTAAAAATGTAAAGAAATGAAATACTACTTCTGTTTCCACAATGACGAAATGTATTAAAAAAACTACAAAATAATAATAATAATAATAATAATAATAGTTAAAAACAAATTGAGATACATATTTCAAACAAATTGTATTTAAAAGTACATTTTTTTCCTCTATACGACGGCGATGTAAAAATTGAAATTATGTGATGTTTTGAAGTTTAAAAAATTGCAGTACCGAAAATTGTAAAACTAAAATTTCATCTAAAATTTGTATATGACTGTTACAGGAATATTAATTTTTAATCCATGGCGTACATAATATAGAACTCTTACATAATATAGAACCACGTTTTGATCATCATAAAAATAATGTTCATTATTTTTCTTATTTTTTTAAATATAGAATTTATTAGTAAGTCTAAAATTTTCTTTGAAAATATAATTTTCCAAATAGTTGTTGTAATTTGTTAAATTATATATATATTACTGTCGTCTATTTTTAATAAAAGAAAGTATTGTAATCTAAATTTTTTTTTTTTACTTCCGATTTTCGACGGATTTACACGTTTTAGGGAAGATATGTTTTTACAAAATGTCTGTCTGTCCATGTGTCTGTGTGTCCGTATGCCGCCATTGTACCATCGAAAAGTGTATGAGGGTATGCATAGAAATAAACTAAATTTTCTGAGTATGTTTATGGCTGTATGTTATATCTTCGTTTAATTTTGAAATATTAGACCGAGAGAAGGCGCTGTAATAGCGAATTTTGTGACATTTTCAATATTGTACCGCTGAAAAGTATATGAAGTTAAGCATAGAATTGAACCATTTTTTTTTGTGTCTGTTTTTAGTCATAGCCAACTGCTCTTCGTTGAATTTGGAAATATTCCGTGGAAAAGGAACATTGTGATAGCATTTTTTATATCATTTTCTTGATTCTTCGTAGTTCTATTGTTCATCGGCTCGTGCAGATACGGAAACTCGCGTCCTGCTAAATCGGCCATTTGCAAACAACTGATGATAACAGAATAAAGTAAAACTATTGATTTTAATAAATATCATGATCCACATTAACTTGTTTTTAGCTCACAGGCCATCATAGCCTGAGAGCTTATGTGCCCGTCCGTTCTGTATGTACGTTCGTGCGTAACGCGATAACGCATAATAAAAATATCGGATCCACTTGAAATTTTGTATATAGGTATATCCTGATAAGGCGCTTTCCTGATTAGTTTTTGGAGTTCATTCGATCTGTATAAGAGGAGGAACGGGGGGGGGGCTCATGCCCCTCCCCTTAATTGATATAAACGGGATTTTCATACAGAATTAACAGTTTTCGTTCAAAATTTAGATATAGCATCATTCTGATGAGGCAATTCCGTGGCTGTTATTAGGTGTTCATTGAATAAGTATTAACAGGGGGAACGGGGGTTCTAATGCCCCTTTTCTTAATTGATATAAACGGGATTTTCATGCAGAATTAACAGTTTTCGTTCAAAATTTAGATATAGGATCATTCTGATGAGGCGATTAAGTGGCTGTTATTAGGTGGTCATTTGAATAAGTATAAACAGGGGGAACGGGGGTTCTAATGCCCCTCCCCTTAACTTGTATAAATGGATTTTTCAAGCAGAATTGTCAGATTTCGTTCAAATCTCTGAATAGTTTTGGAAGTTTAATGGTTAAGTATAGAAGAGGGGAATAACTCCTCTTAAATTATATAAATGCTAAATGGATTTTTATTAAGAATTATCCGATTTGCTCTGAATTTTGCATATAGATTTTTTATATGATAAAGCATGTCCTTGACAGTTTAGGAGGTTCAATGATTAAGTATAAAAAAGGAGAAAGGGGAGAGCTGTTTTCCTTTCTTATTTTTTTTCGAACGGAATTAACGAAAATACAAGGCTGTAACGTACAATTAGTATGCGTAGCCTGTGAGCTCAATGCCATCAGTTTAACTGGGTAATATTCTTTTTATTACTTCTATTAATTGGCTGAAGCAGAAATTTAAGATGAAAATCAAAGCTGCGATATAGTATTGAATTAATAATATTAAAATATTAAAATGTGTAACCACTGTTTGAAATATAAAAATATATGTATGAGGTAGAAGAAAGATTTGAGATTGGCACGTCCAACTAGTATTTCTTCTTCTTTTTAAAATTCATTAGAATGGAATATTGAGTCATCAGTAATGGTGCTTGACAGATCATCAGTGCACGGCACCATTACGGAAGTGGACGATAAAGATTTCACACTCTTTAGTTTGGACGCAAGAAATTTCCGCCATACATCCATCCGGAACAGTCTCAGTGAGCTTAGCCTGTCATGCTGACCGATAATAAAAGTTCATCACGCACGCACATTATGAGTAAATGAATGCAATTATGAATGTATAAATGTAACACGCGTGGAAAAAAATGCAATAACTGCAGCCTTAAAATTGAATGTTGAACGTTACATGAAATTAAAACGAAATAGACTAATCGAATTATTGTCAAAATGAATATATTTTGTTGTTGCAGATATTCTTTGAATCACTAAATCGAATCCTGACTTAAAACGAGCGAAATGAAAATTTTGATATAACCTTGCCTCAAAAAGAATTCAGTCCTTTAACCTCTTTCTTTGTCAGATTCCTCCCCCCCCCCCGAATTTCCAAATCGAATAAAAGTATTTTTTAATCACTAAAGATGAATATATGTTCAATCTTGACAGTAAAAATGGAAATTTTTTTGTCAGTGAGACACTTTTACTCGACCTCCTGGGTTCATAGATGTAACATCCAAATCACTGATCTTCAGTTTTTCATGCAATGTTTCCAATTCTTCCATGAACAAGAAAAAAAATCATGAGTCAAACATAGGCTATGAAGCATTTTCCAACACATTTAGACTAATGCAACAAAAGTGCATCGTTAAAAAAAAATTAAAATATTGTCTCATTTCACGTTATGGAAATGTATAATCCATTTCAAAACCGAACTTCTGCTGTTCCTATTTACAATCAGAAAATTATCCAAATTTTTAGCAGCTCTCTATAGGACATAGAAATTTGTACCTATTAACAAGATGGATTCCATTTTATTTAAGCGATACATATATTTTTCAGTTAAAAATTCCCTTTTGCAATTTTCTTCTAATAAGGAACATGCTATGCGAATACTTTCGTGCAGCCCTGTATATGAGGTATAACATTTATATGTAAAGAGTAATATGCAAAAAAACTAATTAAATTTAAAAGCGCATAGCTAATTTTAAAACTTACTCTCCAGCAATTACTACGCAAAGACACATTGTTAAAAATTTTGCAGCATTCTGTCCACTCATTCAAAAAACGATTACATAGCCGTAATTTAGCCATATTCTGATCATAAAACGGGCGATAATATGGTCAGAATAGCATAAAATAACTATTGTGTAACTGTTTTCCATAAAAATGGTCAAATGACTTAACAGAATACTGCAAATGTTTAACAGTGCTATACTGTAACCGATTTCTTTTGTCTGTCCCTGTAAATTAATTTTTATAAATGCTATGAATGCTCTTTTTTAACTTTATCTTAGTGAATTCAGTGATTTATATCAGTTTTAATGTATTTGAAATAGCGTGATGTCATTAAAATTCTCTCCAAATGACTTTTCTCCATAAACTATAATTTAATCAAATTTTTAGAGTGTCCCTGTAAATGAACCTGTAATCGAAAATACTTCATATGCTATACCAAACATGCTTTGGTATTGCATATAACCTAAATAAGCCTTACCAATTGCATGAAAACAAGAGTATATTTACGAGAGTTAGGGCGTGGACAGATCGACAGACAAACTGAATGCATAAGCACTTTTCAACTTTGTTGGAAAATGCTAAAAAAGAAAAGGTCTGATATTATATTTATCAAATGTCATCACTAGATAAAACAGAACTCTTATCATCTGATTGAGAGTTTTTTTTAATATTCATTACCCTCGGATTCACTCTGAATCCATCATAAAATCCATTTTGACATGCAACAATAACTAACCAAAATAGATATTACAGAAAATACAAACAAAAATAGTAAGATTAAAAAATAAAATAGTTAGACTATGGATCCATCATTCATTATGTATGTTACAGGCCAAACCCGATTTTAGGCCAAACCAGTCTATCCTAACGCTCATCGGATAAACTAGTTTTTCCTAGGCCAAACCGGTTTATCCTAACGCCCATCGGACAAACTAGTTTTTCCTAGACCAAACTAGTCTATCCTAAGGCCCATTTCCCAGGCCAAATTAGTTTGGCCTAACTCTTATAGGATAAACTAGTTTAGTCTGCTGTTTATTGGTCTGAACTAGTTTATCCTAGGCCGATCTAGATTATCCTAGGCCAATTCAATTTGGCGTGATTTTATTGAATTCAATGACCGCCTCAGCGCCAACATTCTAGTTTGTCCTAGGCTGATCTAGTTTGTCCTAGGCTGACCTAGTTTATCCCAGGCCAATGTAATTTTACGTGTTTTTAGTTCTCAATCGCACAGGCGTCAAAGCCCGAGAAATAATGAGCTCGCAAGTTCTGTAGTTATGTATGTAGGCATGTATGTAAGCATGATTGTACGTATGTACGTACATATGTGCGTAATGCGATAACTCTTGGTAGAAATATTCGATTTGCTTAAAATTTTGGAAGTAGTTTCACTTTGATAAGGTGCTTTTCTGATTAGTTTTGGGAATTCATTGGATAAGATTAAGAGGGGGTGAACGGGAGGCTAATACACCATTGTTAATTCAGAGAAATGGATTTTTCACGCAGAATTATCAGTTTTCATTTAAAATTTTAGGTATAGGATCATTCTGACAAGATGCCTCCGTGATTAGTTGTGGATGTTTATCGTTTAAGAGTAGAACAAATGGCAGTGCAGGTAACCCCCCAATAATTTAGATAAATGGTTTTGATGCAGAATTTACGGATTTGCGTCAAATTTGGATGTATGTTCTTTCTGATAAGCGATTCACTGAATAGTTTTGGGGAGTTTAATCGTTAAGTATGAAAGAAAAAGTGAAGGATTACCAACTTTCATAGAAAAAACTAGTTTATCCTATGGGCATTTAGAGAAATAAGTTTGGCATAGGAAAACTAGTTTATCCAATTTGCGTTAGGATAAAATAGTTTGGTCTAGGCTAATATAATTTGGCTCAAAATTGGGTTTGGCCGGTAAAAACATATCTTTCACTAAAATAAGCATAAATGTGTGTCAAGAGTCATTGCTTGTTACATCAATACAGAAATTTAACATGTCCACCGTAGAGACATTATACATTGGACATGGTGTTTGCTTATTTTTATTTTTCTTTCTGCAGACTCAGGCCATGCTGTGATAAGCTTGCTTTTATTATTATTATTATTATTATTCGAGCCAGATTGCAGCTGAACATAATTTGGAATCGAACAGCGTTTTCCATTTTTGAGAAATTAATTACCTGTCGACATATAGCTACGGCGTCAAGTTTTTCTTTTCCGTAAAGTCGCAACTAGAAATTCGATTCAAAACGTAGCTTTAAAAGTATTTTCTCAAAGATACATCGCTTTTATGAAAAAATGGTTAACGCCATTCGATTATATATTTTCTGAGTGAGAATGCCTGTTAATCTTCTGCATTTCCGAAAAGGAATTAATTAATAAATGTGTTAGGATGTAGCTCTTTTGCATTTGAGAAAACCCTTAAGGAATGACAGAAAAATATATTTACAAATCTACTTTTTACTAAACATATTCAAAAGTTATGATGTTTATAACACTCCTTTTTTTCTTTTGTTCTAACTATTTAATGAATTCCTATTTGAATATTGGAGGACTAAGAATCTAAATAATCAATAATACATTGTGCATTTTCCATTTAGCGAACATATCGTAATTTAAAAATACATTGTAAATTTATCCATAAATATGTATGCAGTATTTTTTAAAGGAATCTTAAATGTATGTGAATTAAAATCTGAATTTTTTGCAGAAATGGAGTAGGGCCAGGTCGAGCCGGATTGAGTCCCTTTTCACTGATTTTTTTACAGGCAGGGCTGGGTCTAAACTTTTAATTTTTATACCGGGCTTCGAAATTCCGGCCCGTGCAAACCTGTAGCAGTATTCTACTACCCTTCAAATAAAATACATTATACAGGGGTGATAGCAAAACTACTTTGCACAAGGTTAGCGAGCAGTAGTCAGGATTAATATTAAAAAGAATATTGCCCTGTTACAGTAATGGCTTTGCATTCACAGGTTGTTTACACTAATTGTGTATCACAGACTTTTTTTTTTAATATCACCCTCGAAAAAACAAGTAAGGGAGATTACTTTTTCCCATTTCCCCTAATTATACCTAACCATTGAACCGCAAAACTAATCACAGATACGCTTTATAAAATTGAACAATTATCCAAAATTTGAAGCAAATCAGATAATTCTGCTCAAAAACCATTCATCTGATTTAAGGAGGGTAATCCTACATTACTCCTTTTATACTTAATCATTAAACCCTCAAAACTATTCAGGGATTCGCCTTATAAAAAAAATTATGTTCAAAATTTAATCGGCAAATCAGATAAATCTGCTTAAAAACCCATTTATTTAATTTAAGGAAGGCAATAAATCGTCCACTACCGCATTATACTTAACGAAAAGAAATGTTAATTAAAGAAGCGTCTGATCAAAATGAATTCATGTCCAAAATTTTAAGCAAATTGGATAATTCTGTATTATAACTAATTTATCTAATTTATCTAATTTAAGGAAATAAATTGTACGTTTCCCCTTCATACTTAACCAAAGAACCACCAAAATTAATCAGTGAAGCGTTTCATCAGAATGAACAAATCAAAGATTTGCAGCAAATCGGTTAATTCTGCATGAAAACCCCATTTGGCAAAATTAGGCGGGAGTCCCCCTTTCTTCCATTTGTTCCTAACCAATTAACTTCCAAAACTAATTAGGGAAGCACCTTACCAGAATGAATCTATTTAAAAAAATTAAGCAAATCAGCAAATTCTGCTTGAAAAAAGCATTTTCATAAATTATGGGGCGTTACCCATATTTCCCCCTCTCTTTATACTTAAACAATGAACATCCACAACTAACTATGGAGGCGCCTCATCACAATGCTTCTATATCTAATTTTTTTATTATAAAATATGTTAATAATGCATGGAAACCCATTTATTTGATTTAAGGGAAGGGGCGAATCAGCCTCTCGATCTCCCTCCCCCTTATTATTCTCCAATGACCTCCCAAAATTAAACAGAAAAACTCCTCATAAGAATAAACCTATATTGAAAGTTTGATGCAAATCGGGTGTATTTCTATCAAGAATTTTTGCGTTACGTACTTACGTACATACATAGGTACTGAATCCACGGTCACATTATTTCTCAGGCTTTGGTAGTCTGATAAGATAACAACACGTCAAATTACATTATTTCTATCAAGAGTTATCGTGTTACGTACATACGTACGTACATACATGTGTACATACATGCGTACATACAGAACTTGCGAGCCCATTATTTCTCAGGCTTTGACGCCTGTGAGCTAAAAACACGTAAAATACATTGGCCTAGGATAAACTAGATCAGCCTAGGACAAACTAGAATGTTGGCGCTGAGGCGGTCATTGAATTCAACAAAATCACGCCAAATTGAATTGGCCTAAGATAAACTAGATCGGCCTAGGATAACTTTGTTCAGACCAATAAACAGCAGGCTAAAATAGTTTATCCTATAAGAGTTAGGCCAAGCTAGTTTGGCCTAGGAAAAACTAGTTTGTCCTATGGGCCTTAGGATAGACTAGTTTGTCCTAGGAAAACTAGTTTGTCCGATGGGCGTTAGGATAAACCAGTTTGGCCTAGGAAAAACTAGTTTATCCGATGGGCGTTAGCATAGACCGGTTACTCCTAGGAAAAACTAGTTTATCCGATGGGCGTTAGGATAGACAGGTTTGGCCTAGGCCAATCTAGTTTGGCCTAAAATCGGGTTTGGTCTGTAACATATATATTTCTAAATAAAAAAAGAAAGAAAAACAATCGAAAAAAATTAACGCGAATTTACTTTTTAAAGATCTAATTTTTCCAATCTACATGTCATGCGACGTCAACTGAACGGGTACAAAAAAACATATAGGACATGCGCTGTCAACCTAGAAAAGGCTAAATAACCATTAAAAAAAAGCAAAATTTCACATTAAAAAAAAATGTTTAATTTTTCTAGCAGCATTTTCAAAACTTATTTAAATTAAGGCTCGTGATCACTATTGATTTTCAGAGATAAAAATAATGATGATATTGTTAATATAATATCCGTTTACACAGTACGAAAGAAAAGAAAAGAAAAAGAAAAGGAATTTAGATGTTTTTCAAAAATTAACAATACGTCAACGAGTATTTATTTTTGGCATATCTCTATTTATATATTTTAAAAATCTATATATTTTTACAATTTTTCTGAAATTTTTGAATCAGTACATTTGTACCAATGCGTTTAAAGTTTTGCATATGCAATATATAATAATGTTTTGTATTTTACATATAACAATAGTTAAAGGAATTTCGCTAATTGAATGTGATAAATTTTCAGTCTTACATATAATAGATTCTACATTAACAAATTCATTTATTGATATAAATATATCAGCCGAATAAAAATATTTTAAACTTTGGATTCAACGACGGTTTCTATTTTCGACATTTGAGTTGTATTATTCAATGAGAATGTTAAAACAATTTTTAATATCATAGAAAAATTTCAGATAAGCTCATAACATTTATAGATTATTGAAAATATTTAACAGTACTTACTCCGTATCATATATCTGATATCATTAGGAAAGAAAAGAAGGCTATTCTTACCTGAAACAAAGAAAAAATATGCAGTTTTAAGAAAAATCAAATTATACAAGAAAATTTATGCATAAAACATTGAGATATTTTGAAAAATAATTTTTAGTCCCTCCTTTTTTTTTTCTTTATTTAATATTTTCTAAATTAGTTTCTTGTTATATACCAAAAAGATAATCCCGTAACAAACTGTAAACGTGAAATTCGTAGCGAAATCAACTACTGTCAGCTAATAATTAATTACATTCGTGCCAACCCAATGTAAGGTTACATAGTAAAAAGACTCTTAAAGAATCGAGTAAATTTTATTTTTACTCCTTTATTATAGTCTAGCACTTTATATCTTAAAAGTAACTCTGACACTGCGTCCATTGGTTTTCATCGTAAGCCAAGATTTTACAATGTCAAAAATACACAATTAAATTTAGTTTTTAGTTATTTATTTTTTTAGTTATTTTTAAAGATGTTTGTGTTTTTTCGTTGCGAATTCATCAATAAAATATAATAACACAAAAAAGTTTTTTTTTCTTTTTTTGTAAACTTTGGATTAGGCGACTTTTGAAACTGATGTCCTTTTAAACATATTTGTGTATCGTAATTCCATCAAATTCACATTGATATATATAAAACTATATTTTCGGATAGTTTAAAGGAAGTTTCATCCTATCAATTATTATAGAGGCTTCGTGCGAATTTTCTCCTGATGAACCTGAAAATTTCTTCGGAACGGGGTAAACAATAGCTCCGCATTAACTGTCATTACTTTCCTCTCTTTGTGCTGCTCTAAATTTTGGTATATGCTGCGTTATACAGGGTGATTCTAAATTGTTTGTACAGTAAAGGAGGGGTGATAGTACACATCAAGATAAACAATATTAAATAAAAAACCAAGGGTTCCAAACATTTTCTAAAGGAGATAGCCGTCATTAAAGTTTAGGTTCCAAAATTTCAAATAAACATAAAAAACGGAAAAATTGGTCGATTGATTTGCAATTTTCACTAAAACTATTCTTTATGTCGGTATTTTCTTGACAATAAATTATAAAGATAAATTTCGAAAAATGCCGATAGAGGGCGCTTTAGACTTTGGAGTAACGAACAACTATTTTTTGACGTTATTTTTTTAATCTCATTAAATGGTTTCGTAAGCTTAAACTTAAACTTAAATTTTGAGCTCATAATCTGAATATTTGGGAGTGGTTAAGTAGCACAAACTGAACTGTGTTCAGAGGGTTCAAATTTCAAATGATTATAAAAAACGGAAAAATTGGTCGATTAATTTACGGTTTAAAATAAAACTATTCTTTAAGTCAGTATCTTCTTGAAAATAAATTTTAAAGACAACTTTCAAAAAATTCATTAGAGGGTGCCTTAAACTTCAAAATAACCAACAACTAATTTTATTCGTTATCTTTTAAACTAATTAAATGCTTGCAAAAGCTTATTAAATGTTTTCGAAATCTAAGATTTAAACTTAAATTTTGAACTCAAATTCTGAATCGTTGGGAGAGGTTAAGAAACGAAAACTGAAGTGTGTTCAGGAGTTGAAATTTAACCCACCCCCCCTCCTCTCGAACACAGCTCAGTTTTCCGCTACTTAAACACTCACAACGATTCCGAATTTGAGCTTAAAATTTAAGTCTAAGCATTTAAAAGCATTTAATGAGATAAACAAATAACGATTAAAAATAGTAATATGCTACTCCAAAGTCTAAGGCGTCCTTTATCAGCATTTTTGTAAAATTTATCTTTAAAATTTATTTTCAAGAAAACACTGATTTAAAAAGTAGTTTTAGCGAAAACCGCAAACCAATCGACCAATTTTTCCGTTTTTTATAATCATTTGAAATTCGAACCCTCTGAACACAATTCAGTTTGTGCTACTTTACCACGCCCAACTATTCAGATTTTGAGCTCAAAATTTAAGCTTAAGTCTAAGCTTACGAAAACAATTGATCAGATGCAAAAAATAACGGCAAAAAATAGTCGTTCGTTACTCCAAAGTCTAAAGCGCCCTCTATCCGCATTTTTCGAAATTTATCTTTATAATTTATTTTCAAGAAAATAGTGACATAAAGAATAATTTTAGTTAAAACCGCAAATCAATAGACCAATTTTTCCGTTTTTTATGTTTATTTGAAATTTTGGACCCTAAACTTTAAAGGCGGCGATCTTCTTTGGAAAAAGTTTGGGAATCTTGGTTTCCTATTTAATATTGTTTGTCTTGGTGTGTACTATCACCCCTCTTTTATTGTAAAAACAATTTAGAATCACCCTGTATATGAAGCAGCGGTATGTTTCGAGCATAAAATTAGCAATCCATCAAATTGAAGCAGTCCGTAAATCTAATATTAACAAATATTAAGGTTGAAACTAAAACCGATATCGAATTTCGATGATCTTTCTATTTTCGGCTAAAATCAAAAATGTCAATTTTTTAAAGTAATTATATTGTATTTATTAAAGTAATTAACACATATACATAATTATTAATTAATTTTACGAATTTGTTAAATATGCATAATTAAATTAAATACACATAATTATTAATTAATTTTACGTATGGCCCAAGTTGGCTGCCCGTGCCTTAGACCCAAAACTTTTTATTTTAATACATAAAAAAACGCAATTAATTTATAAAAAACCCAGAAAGATTTTCTAACTATGCGAATTTCATTTAATTATTATTTTTTTTTCTGATTACATTCCTCGATTTATCTTTTATAAAGGTTTTTGTAAAGGATCATCTGTTGATTAGGATTTTTTTCAAAGAGTATTCGAACTGCTTCTACGCTTTCAAACTGAAAATTTTCTATTACTGTTATGTCTGCAGCTTTTAATAAGCACATGAAGAAACTTTAGTTACAATATGCAATTATGCATTGCTTGCTTTAAAATTTGCAAACTCGTCTTGAGTCAGGCATGATTGATAATTATAAACAACGAAGTTCGTAGCAACAAATAGTCTCCTTTGAGCCGATGAAGCGCAAATCCATGCGTAAACGTTATAAAAATTTTCAGAAGAAACGAGATTTTTGGAATATTGATTGTTTCGGTCCTGCCTAATTTTCAGCCGCATTTTCGGCCAAAAACGAAAACGTAACGGAATTTTCGGTCGATTTTTAATAGTCAATATAAAACACGATAGACAAACATTACTACAGTTAACTGATTATAAATTTGTACAAATGTGCACACTTATAGTTATAACCTATCTAAAAAAAAATTCATGGTTACTTTAAACACTCTTCTACGCATCTCGTGCGACCTTTCTTTGACTTAATATATAATCAATTCATTAAAATAAAAAAAATAATGGTAATGAAATATGTCACATATATTTCGATTTTTGCAAGAAATCCTTCATGATGCGCGTCGACTGCGTTTCGTGACACTGACACTAACACAGAAAACTCACGTAAATCAGGAGAGACAGATTGACTGAAATAGGTCAATTATATGGTGATCCATTCCCATCATTGACTTACTGTGAAAGTTTCTTTACATCTGCTTATCTCGTTGGAATGCAATACATTCTCATTAGAATTTTTGAAGATGTCATTATTATCAATTTTAGAAAATCAAATATCCAAAATAGGGAGACGACTCAGTTTTAAACATTCAAAAAATCAAATTTTCGTTTTCATTTTTTTCTTTTTTTTTTTTTTTAATATATATAATTTTGAAGGGTGATAAGATGAATCACGTGAAAATATTCAAATTGGAATCAAATCCAATTTAAAATGACCCGTCCATTCTAACACTTTCCAACAACGTTGAAAAGTATTCGCACTCTAACTCTCGAAAATATACTCAGATTGTCATGAAATTTTTGGAAGTTATTAGTTTACCCTAGTACAAACCTTACTTAAAATAAAATTTCTAGCATAATTAGTTTTTTTTTTTTTTTTTTTTTTTTTTTTACAGGGACAGTCAAAAGTTTTTCGTTACATAACAGCCTGTGAAAACAATTGTTTAAAATGAATTTTAAGGATGTTGCACCCTGTCAAACATATTCAAATTTATATGCATTTACGAAGAGCACTAAATATGCGGTGAAAAGAATAGTTATTATTCATTTACAGAGCCACACAAAAGAATTCCATTGCAAAATCGTAAAGGAGGGAACTGTTTGCGACATATGATATACGTCGCTGAGGCTTAATTTAAATTATTTCACTCATAATACGAAGTGCATAGTATTTACAGGGATAAAAAAAAGATTTCAAATAGTACATTCTATCTGAAGTAGTGTAAATTATGGATGGTAAGTGATAGAGGGATAAAATGCATTTTTAATTATGATATGCACTTTTAAGTTTCAGCAATGCATGCATATTACATGGTGTGTAAAAATACTATAGTTGATATAAAGGGCTACACAAACTAGTTCGTAAAGTTTATTGAATATGAGCGCAATTTACTTAAATTAGTTTTAAAATAAATAATGCATTTTTACGCTAAACTGCATTCAGCTTACTAAGAAATATTTGTAGAATACAAATAAAATGATATAATGGTAAGGAAAATAATTGGATACATGGTTGCCTATGAATGATAATTTCTGGAAATGTGATTTAAGTAGATGTAAGAGCTAAATACTGACGTATGATAAAGCTACTATGAAAACTACAAGGCCGAACAAAAGTATTCAAGTTGGTTTCTATCTATTAGTATAACTTGCTGAAAGTGAAATTTCAACCTATTATGCCTTTTCTTGCTAAACTAAATTTCTTCAATATTTAGTATTATATCAGCCGACAGTTCAAAAACAGGGTTGTTCAAAAGTATTGAAATATTTCTTTTAGATAGTAGCACGTTATTTCCCTAAATTACGAAGTTTTGTAAAAGGAAGTGTTGGAAAGTAGTTCATAATCTACGCTTACCGTATTTTTTCCAACTTGTAAATTTTGTATTCCCTTTTAGTGAAAACTGCATTTTTGTAAGGCGCGAAATGTACAAAAAATTGATAAAAACGAATGAATCAATGAATGATTTAGTGAATGATTAATAATAAACTAATCATAAATTATAAAATTAATTAAAGATTAATAAATTAATAGAATAATAAAGAAAAAAATGAGTTATCGGCTTGATGCGTGCCGTGTGTCAGAAGTTGCTCACACTGAACACTTGTAAGCTTGTAGGTAAAACTGTTTGAGTTGCTCTTTCATTTTATGCATTAATTATAATTTTATGTCTTATGTAATAAGTATTATCAAGCGTTAAAACCCCGATATTCATTTAGATGTACCCGATATATCTCATAAAATAGTTATTCGATTTAAAAACTGTATGCAATAGTGTGTTTTATCAAACATTTTTCTATAATACCACCAATTTTCATATTTTTGTGTACAGTAGTTTTCTTAATATTAACAAAAAAAAAAAAAAAAAAAAAAAAAAAAAAAAAAAAAAAAAAACCACCGTAGTTTAAAAAAAAAAATCATTGTTAGCGGGAGTGACAGCGTTAGTTACTTTTTTTTAAAGAATATAGAGATTAAATTTCAATTGAATGAATAATTAAGCATACATTTCAAAGCAAAAGCATCTTTTTGAAAGGTTTCAAAGTATCTTTCAAATTTTTACAGCTTGATAAATTGTTATTTTGATGAGGAAAATGAAAATGACCAAGGATTTCTTCAAAAACTCAGTGACCAGGAATTATCCTTCTGTCTTTACTTTATTAAGAAGTACAATTAACTAAAATATGGTGAACAGTATGGTTACAGTTAACTTTACAGTTAATGCTCAAAGGATTTACCAACAGGATTTAAAATTAAGGATTTAAAATTACTAAATCTGAAAATAAAAAGGGATTAAATGATGAAAAAAACATTGACCAATAATTACCCCCAGCAATTAAAATTTACCCCAGATAGATGGGCAGTATTTGATCAACTTCTGTAAATTATTGAAAATAGCATAAGAAATTTTAAGGGTGTATTCGAAAAAACGCTTTTCCACCTTTAGCAGCTCGAAATTTTCCGATACAATTTCAGACACATTTTTAAAAGTAGAATCATGAAACTTGCTGAGGGGATACTTGAAGGGACGTATGAGGTGCCGAGTAAAGTCTTTTTACGCTCAATTCATTAGAATTTGATTTATAAGCAATTAACTTCTCTGGAAGACCCTTTTTTTCGTTCCCTTATCTCCCACTTCGGAAAAATCGGTTCAAATTGCCGTTTTTGATTGCTTTTTTTGCAATATTTTGTACACTTATCAAAGAATTGACCTTTACGGCACCTTGTGCACTTTCTAAATAAGAGAATCTGCGAGTTTCGTGTGTTTGAGAGCAAAAGTGAATTCAAAAATAAATCGGAAAACAAACAATTTAAATCGAAATACACCCTTAATGCTATGTTTTAACCCGAGAGTACACGCGCCGGGTCTTTTTGACCCGGAGTGCGTAAGATTTTTGCAATTGTAACCACTTATCTTTTAAAAGTAATCTTCAACTTATTTTATCGCAAAATTTGTAGAGATTGTTTCCGCCTAAATAAAATGAAGGTTATAATTTGATTTTATTGGTGACAAAGTTAAAACCATTTCTACTCTGGGTAAGCGCGTGTTCTTCCGGGTTAGTAGCTAAAGCAATTTATAATTGAACTAAAAAAAGAGAAACGAAAAACATTTAAAACTTAAGCTGTGACAAAGACTTTTGTAAAAAAATATCACTACTAAAAACAATGTTATTTCACAAAAACTTAGCAAGCAATTTCAATAAGTAGCAACTTTGAAATCAAATGACATACTCTAAAGAAAATAGTATAGAGTATCTCGGGGGTGATTTTTTTTTTTTTTTTCATTTTGGTGAGGAGATTTCCAAACACTGAAAAGTATTGTGATCAAGAATAACTCCAGAAAGTTGTTGACCAGGAATTACTCCGGGTGACCCTAGTGATACTTCAGCTATCGAGTCTCCCCCCCCCCCCCCCCGAGATTGCACGTATATTCTAAAGCGAAAGCTGGGTTCCCGAAATGGTCATCTGTGTCATTACTGCATTGAACTATAGCTGTGCATTGAACTATTCTTACTCGGCACCGCATATCATACGTTCTGTCTTGCGATGCAAAGAAAAATTGCATCAATGAAAGTGAATTAGTAAAAGTTACGTACACTTTCGCGATTGTTTTTTTTTTTTTTTTTTTTTTTTGTACTTTTTTTTTTTTTTTTTTTTTTTTTTTTTTTTTTTTTGCATTAATTTAATGATTAATTAATAATTTATTTATTTCAAAGTAAGCAATGCAATAATTTGCAACAAATGATTTAGATATGTTTTTCTCTTGTTTGGCCAAGAAAGATTGTAAATCTCTTACAAAACCATTTTTTAAGCTTTTTTGCATATTTTTAGTAATTATTTTTTAGCAGATACTTATCTTAAATAAATCTAGCCAATAGATTAAATAAATATAGTAAAAAACTTTCCTTTTTCTAATTTAAAATTTAGTGGCATTGCAGAAAAACTAAAGATTAAATAAATGGGGTATTATGTGCGATCACTAGTTTGTCAAGCAAAAAACTGCGTTCTGTTCAAATTATTTTCGGTTTTCAAATTCAGGATAGAACATATATTAATTTTAAGCAATTAAAAAATGCTTCTTTTTGTCAGAATTTCGAACAAAAAAGTTCAACTAAGAAGAAGCTAATTTGACAGTAAAATAGGTTTTGATTACAGAATATTTCGACCTACAAACGTGATACCAGAGCAAATTATTTTCTTTTGCCAATGCGTTACTGTATTTACGTAATCGAAAAATATTTACATGACTGAATCCTTTTAATGTCAATATGAAAAATAAAATCTGCACTCAAAGCAAATACAAAAGGTATTTATTTCTGAAAACAACTGTAATTTTTCTTTTCTTTCACCCCCCTTCCCCTCAAAAAAAAAAAAAAAAAAAAAAAATTCATTCCCATTTAATTGCAATAACTAAGTTTGAACTTTTGTAAATGCTCATTAACAAATTACTTAGGTTTCTCATAAACAAAACAAATCTATTATGTAGAGAAAACGACGATTTCCAAGAATATTTCTTTAAATCCTGCACCAGAAAATATCTGGCACTGTCAGAGACATTCATCCGACAAGAGCTTTTCTAGGTAGTGAAAGCAGCGATTTCTAGTGAAACTTGTTACAGTAAAAATGCATTGGATTTTTATTAAATTCACAAATGGCTTCAAGGATTAGGGTTTCTTTTGGAAATGTTTTGTCTTCTTTAATGTTTGACAAATCTTTTAACACACTTTCGGCGAAGATTCAAAATTTTAGGTTTATTTTTGTTTGCTTCTTCTTGTCCTCTATCTGACAATATCTATTACTGTAACAGGCATCTTCGTTTGTAAGAATTTCGAAGTAGTGAAAGGAATACTTACAGTGAATCTCTAAAAATATTAATAGCCTGAATCTTCCCTCAACAGTTAAATAGCTTCAAGCATTATTTTTATTTTTCAAATATTTTGATTGCCTTGTTAAATATTTTACATTTTTTAACACACTTTTTTCGAAGATTCAAAATTTTAAGTTCTCTTCTGTGCTCAGTTTTAATGGAGGGTTTACTATTCTATATCTGTCAATGTCTATTACTGAAACAAGCATCGTCAATCGTAATCCTACATGAGATTGAGAAAGTTACTGAAAGGAAAAACTTCGATTGAAATTGCTATAGTACTGCTGTGCTACATTTTTTTTTCACTGAAATTGCAAACTATGGCTTCAAGGATTATTTTTATTTTTCGAAATAATTTCTTATTTCCATGATATGCGATTATTCTAAACAAGATGAAAACATAATATTTTTTATCTTTTCATTGATTGTTACTTTTGTTATTATTATTTTCTAACCATACTTAGTTAATTGTTAAAACACATTCATAGTGAAACAGCAATTTTAAACACTCTCTTAAAAACATTTTAAATGCATACTCTTTTAAATATTAAATTAAAATTTATCCATATTTTGCCTAGATTAATGTTGATGCTATTTTTTTGCATTGCAATAAATCAGATATTTTATATCACTTTTCAGTTCTCGACTTAGCCCTTTCAAGGGTGATTTGCAACATGAAGCGAACATTTAATTTTAATTCCAAACCGACGAACAACATCCAGAATTCTTTTATATAAATTTACTGCGGTATTGTACATGAGGAAAATGTTTTAATTATTTCCAAATAAATATTTTCGTAAATTTTAATACCATACAATTATTTTAGCATTTAAGCATTTAAGAATTATAATTACATATAAATTTAAATTTAGCTAATTTATAAGTTTTTCGTCAAAAAACCTTCCCACATCACCACACAAGACAATTTTTAAACGTATCAACATGAAAAGCAATACAAACCTTTAACAGTTTCGCAATATTAATCTTATTATTTTGTCGAGGATTGGCAGTAGGCTCAAAATTCCCTGAATCCCCACGTCTAATTTAAGATAATTTTAAATATATGAATTTAAAAAACTAATAATAATTTTGAGTTGTATTGGACAGATTGTTCAGGTGAGCAAAGCGTTAAAACTTAATTGGTTTTATCTATTTTTTCCTCTTAGTATTTGCTATTTTAAATAACTGGAGATGAATAAATAATTTTTTTAATTATTAGAGATGCAATAAAATTTAATAAGTCGAATTTCAAAATTGAGGAAGGGGTAATACCCATTATTTGCCTTCCTTTCCGATACTTGTAGATATTTTTGTAAACAAACAAACAAAAAAAAAAAGCATCAATTAAGAATGATGGAAATAAACTTTTTTTGGTAAGAGACGCATTTCGTGTTTTTATTCGACTTAAACGTTTGGAAAAGACGCTAAGGCTTTGTGACTAAACAAACACTAATTCAACGTGAATTTTTTCACCTACAGAGAATGCAGCACATAAATAATCACAAAAAAGAAAGAAATACATAAATAATAAAATTTGCCAACAGGAAATATTAGAGCGAGTATACGGAAGTGTTTTGATGGTCATAAATTTCTTTGCATGATGCTTTCAGTATCGTTTGATGCTTAACTGTAACTGGATAGCTCAATGGTTGAGCAGCCAACTTCAACAGATGATTTTTAACAGCAACAAATCTGACCATCTAAAAATATATATGCAGTAATGTTTATTTCACTCGTTTTTTAGTTTTATCTAGATGACTAAAAGAGAACATGTGTTATATTTAGACACTGCAATGACCGTGGTCACAATCTGTTAATTATAATTGCGTGATAAATTATTTAGGAATAAGTAATAGAATGGTGCTTCAGTAAGTAATGCTCAAACTCTAATGTGATCTAATTTGATTTAGTCAAGAAAGAGTTCACAGTGCTTGATATCTATTCTAGAAAGATAACGTATATTTCGCACTGTTTCAAGCAAATAGTGATTATTTACTTAATGATAACTGTTTTACTATAAAGATATAAAAACTGGTATATTCTCTCTGAAAAAAGGGACGATTGTTGAAAATATTTTGTAATTTCTCGTCATTTTCAAATCAAAATTAGGAAAAATAAGTATGAATTTTAAAAAATAACCATTAATTCTATCCTCAAATCCAAACTGCTTTAATCCATAATTCCACTTTGTTACTTTTTAACATATTCAAGAAACTTACTGTCACAGACAAATTCATTTAACTTCCAGATAAATTTACTCACATTCAAAGATCCTAAAAACATTTTCATTTTATTATTAAAACTAGCTGATACACCCAACGTTGATCGGACCCATGATAATAATCCTAAATAAACCTCGAATTTGTTTGATTTTATGTCTTGTCTAAAATTATATTTTTCAAGAAAAATAAAACTTGAAAAAATATTGAATTGTAAGTATATGCGATTTGGTACCTTATTTTCCGCGTAATTGCGTTTTTAGAGTCTATGCGTACCGAAAGCGAGTGAAACTGCTATAGAACACTCGGGTTTTTACCGATTTCGTCAAAATTTTCAGACGTTTTGTTTTGTAAAAAATGCTTCGAACCTTCGGAATTTTTTTTTCTTAAATGATGTAAATTTGATCTATTGAAATTATCTAAAAAGAATGAGTTAAGATATGGACATTTAGTTAACAGAAAAACTATCGTCGCCGTGACTTGCAAAGTGACATGCGTTTGCCGGTATATTTAAAGGATTGAAACTTATATTTTTAAAAACCAATTGCACTAACGATTAGAAGTAAGTTTCAGCTTTAAGAACATACTTTTGATTTGTTGGTACCTCTGAAATTGCACCTTGCAATGGCATTGCCATAGGGGAGAAGAACGCTTTTCTGAAAAATAAACCTTTTTGAGAAAATTTCCAAATGGTTAACTGAGATATATTTTTTAATTGATTGCAAGATTTGAGACGTAAGAAGGACGTCAGGATTTGAAACGTCACATATTCTATCAGAATATGCCTTTCATTTTTAACTTTACTAAGTGGTTTGGCAGAAAGAAGTTAATAAATAAGGACAAAATAGACCACAAATATTGCTTCATTTCCTCCCGATACTTAAAAAGAACATCAGCTCATACGTGAGTGCTCTTTCCCTTTCGAAAGAATTTAGATGATTTTTTAATAAGAGTTTTTTATAATTAATTAGTAACTCAGCTAATTATTAAAAAATTAAAAATCTGTGTTACAGATGCGCTTGAAAGTCCTTGGACTAGCCTCACACAAATTTTCAGCTTTGTACATGTGGTAGATTTTTCTAGCCATCATACACATGCAGACACACATAGTGAAACTTTATTTTTTTAAGTATAGATAAAACATCTTTTAGAAGAATGCTGTCAAAATATAATTTTTTAATTCATATTCGGAACACGACAATCCACGATAGTTGTCTTTAGGTTCCACTCGATTGCATACAAAGATGCATCACATATCTGCTAAAATATATAGATTTTCTGGTGTTTTGGCGTCTGGATGAGAATACTTAAAATTTTCACACATAGGAATGAAAATCAATTTGTAAATGCGTCACAAAAGAATAGAAAAGATTTGTAATGAAAAATAACTAACAATTTAAATACGAGATAAATCATGTTTCATAATTTAAAAATAGACAAGTAAAATTATTTGGTGTGAATGGTATAAAGAAATTTTACTGAAGTAATCCGAATCTAACTAACCATTCTGCTATCTTTAAGAAATTTAAGAAAAAAGAAAAATTTCTAACTTACTTATTCGCATCGGTGACAAAAGTGAGACAATAAATCACTTTTACCAAAAATGTTAGGCGTTAGACTACCTAATGTCAGGAACTATTATGACTTCAAGTAATTTTTTAATTCAGATTTTTTTTTTTTTTTTTTTTTTTTTGAGCGCATTAAAGTAAGATTGTTTTTCACCAGAGATACTTAAGATTAGTCATCAATCAAAACCAAGATGGCTAAACATCATAATTTCACTTAATTCTTACAATTTTCAATTTAACAAACATTAAATTATAAAAAATTGATAATTTCGTGATATTTTAGTTTATTTATTTTTAAGTATTGAGTTTAAAATGCATCATTCTTTGTACTCAATGTTAAAGCTCTATACATGGAGAACATTTGTTTGTTTCATATTCAAATTTTTCATAAAATATCTATTTTTTACATTCTTTTACCTTTACAAGAAGAAAATATTGGATGCGTAAAAATTTTTTACTTTCACTTTGCCGGATTTATACATTTTAGGAATCAAAGATATATATATAAAAAAAAAAAAAAAAATATGCTTTTACAAAAGGTCTGTCTGTGACTCTGTCTGTATGCATATGATAAATTTTGTGAGTGTTTTATCACAAGAACTAACGCACGGAATTGAATAAAAATTTATATTCATTTCTTTCCTGATATAAATTGGTGTTGATTAGGTTTTGATGTAAATCGCTCAACAGGTGGCGCGGATGTACAGCATTTTTAACGATTTCCGCAATTGCTCAATCTTCAGAACTAATACGCAGATTCTTACCAAACTTCAAATTCAATCAGATGCTAATACAACCTGTTGCAGATTAGTTTCGGTATAGATCACCCAATAACCACTGTTTTTTTTTTTTTTTTTTTTTTTTTTTTTTTTTTTTTTTTGCATGATTTACGTGACTTTACCAATAATCTTATCGCAGGATATAATTCACGGAATTTCATATTAAAAAATCCCCATGATAGGCATAGCTTGTATTTTAAGTATGGCACTGAAATGTTTAATTTTGAAGCATTAACATGCATGAAAAGCAAGAAAGTTTTCGGATTGCTACATCTGACTAACTTTTCTTGTATTTACTCATTATAAAATGATTCTTTGCTAGCTAATTATAAAATTTGAAGATAAAAAATAAATTTGTATCAATAAACTTTATTCATAACTCATCAACTTCGCTATGATTTTAACTTTTAAAGAAAATGATGCCCTAATAAAATGATAAAGTCCTAATAAATGATGTCCCAAAACATTGAAACACGCTTTACATTTTTATTTTTGAAGATACATAGCAATGTAAATTGGAAAAAAATATTGAAGATTAAGGTGATGAAGTAATTCCCTACTAATCTTCAAACAGTAACACTGTAAATTTTATACAATCATAGGATTCATTTCAAAATGATATTTAGATTTTTTTTTCATGCTCTGGCAATTAGAATAGTAAAAATTCAGATTTTTAAACCTAGTTATTATACGTAGAATTTTTTGAAGTAGTCGATTCTTTTATTGATATATTGGAGAGGGGAATTTGACGTCTGACAGGCAACGTGTCTTCGAAACAAAAAAAGCTGTCTTAAAATACACACCTTATTTATAAAACTTATGAGTTTTTATGCTTTGCTGGTTTTTATTTAAAGATTGATTTCCGATATACACGCTCTGCTAATTACTTGATTTAATCTTAATATTGATGTGTTGAGTTTAATGTGATGTTTTCGCGCATAGCAAATTTGATATGGTAGCCAGGCGTATCACTAGCACGACATCATTCACACTTTCTTAAACCGATAACAACAAAGCATTTTACATGTTTTACGAGTGATATAAAGTAAAATTTTTTTTTAAGGTTGGGCTAATCTTACAGCATCTGAGATAACTCGCATTGTCTTAAGAATAATATAATGAGTTGATTCAAATAAAGAGGAAAATACAACTTACTGAATTTTATCTCTTATTTTTAAAATGTGTTACAGAGAGAAGATAATTTATTCCATCTTTTGTTGCACATGAGTTGCGATAACAACTTTCTGGGATTCAATCACGACTTAGTTATAAGTTAATTTTGTGATGACTGATTTAAAATTTCGTTTATCTAGCAAAGTGCATTTGGTATTTATCGGTCACTTTTATGGCAAGAAAATGCAAGGAGCTTAAGTTCTCCTGTAAAATTAAGCACCAAGATAAATAGAATTATGTTAAAGCATGATGATTATTATTTTGATGCTAATTACACTGTTAAAATCTTGTCCTAGTTTGAACCAATTTTGGTGTTCAAATGCTGCCACTGTAAGCTGGTGAAATCTTGAATCAATATTTGGAGTTCCTGTTGAAGCATAGTTCCAAATAGTTGGAACGAGGTTGAAATAGGAAGCTCCAAATGTTGGTACAAGATTTCAGCATCTTATAGCGGCAGCTATTGAGCACCAAGATTTGGTTCAAACTAGAGTAAAAATTTTAACCGTGTAAAGGGGATAGTCAACAAGTTTAGATTGAAATTCATGATTTGAGTAGTAACCATCTTGCTTGTAAAAATGTGATCCCCCTTTTTTTTTTTTTCAAATTCTTTTGAGAGAAGAAATATAAAGACAAAGTTACAAGAAAGCTTAATTATTTATTTATTTAAGTTTTGTTATAAACTATGAAACGAAGGAAGAAACCCCTGAGAATTTTTTTGTCCCCATATATTACCTTCATTTACCATAATAATAATTATGATTATTTATGATTATCTATAACGAACTATAATGATTACCTCACACATTATTATTTTATCACAAATGCGACCATTTCTGGGAGTTTGCGTAAGAAAAATGTGACTCCAAGCATTTTTCTAGGTACTCTATTAAATAACTCACTTTCAAAAAATTACATCCAAAACTGTTGAACATTTTTTCTTGTACCAAAAATAGGGTAATAATTTTTGACGATTGATGTTCACATCATGACAAGTTAAATTTAGTCCAATATCAATAATAATTTTTAATTATACATAATCTGTTTGTTTTTAATTGTACATAATCCAGTTTCGAGAACAGAACCTCTCAGCCATTGGTGAGGCTACATCAGTGGTAGCAAAATATTCATTAAAAGTCGTTTAATTCATTACTGATTTTAAAACAATGAAATTGAAAACAATGCAGATTTTATCAAATGTGTATTATTGATATTATTTGAAAATAGATATTTCAGCTTTTTCCATAATTTTTTAATTGCTAAACCACTGGAATTAAAAGCATCAGTGGTAGTAAAATATTCATTAAAAATTGCTAAATTTACGACTGATATTTAAAAAGAATTAAATTGAAAAGAATGCATATATCATTAAATGTGTATTCTTGATATTATTTGAAATTAGATACTTCAGCTTTTTCCATAATTTTTAAATTGCTCCACCACTGGAATTAACATAATCTGTAATGGCAATATATTCTTTAAAAATTGTTTCATTTATGACTGATTTTTATAAAGAATTAAGTTGAAAACAATGCATATTTCAATAAATGTATATTATTGATATTATTTGAAATTAGATATTTCAACTTTTTCCATAATTTTTAAATTGCGTTACCACTGGAATTAACAGAATTTGGGGTGGCAAAATATTCATTAAAATTGTTTCATTTATGACTGATTTTTAAAAAGAATTAAGTTGAAAACAATGTATATTTTATTAAACGTGTATTATTGTATTATTTGAAATTAGATATTTCAGCTTTTTCCATAATTTTTAAATTACTCCACCACTGGAATTAACAACATCTGTGGTAGCAAATTATTCATTAAAAATGGTTTATTTATGACTGATTATTAAAAAGAATTAAATTGAAAACAATATTGAATAACATCTGATATTTCTTCTAAACCGAAAAATTCTTTAAAAATATAAACGCTAACATCTTTTTAAAAAAGGTGATAATATGAAATCCCTTTTTTGCAATTTTGATAAAAATAATATGTTTCGGTGAATTATTGTTTAAAATTATAACCTATGAGTTCTTTAAAACTATAACGTAGTTTAAATATTTCCCCTAATCGAACAACTATGGGTGTGAAATCCTTCCTGAGAAATAGGTTTAGAAAACTTTTACTGTAATATTAGTCAAAATCATTTACCATAGCAACACTTTCTCTCAAAACTATTTTCTCAGGAATAATTAGTTCTTGGTTCACTGACACATAATTTCTCAATTTTGGGGCACTTAGTTTACGATGAAACTTCAAAATTTATTTTTTAAATATCGATTTCTTTCAAATTCATCGAAAAATTAATAAAATGTTCGTATACTTAAAAGCCTCACATATTTTTATCCATATTTTGCAAAATTTACAGATAAAAGGTGGCACAAAATATAGTTTAAACGCTGAAAAGCCTGCTTCAAAAATTCTCATTAAATGTCTTAGCGCATTATAAATGTATACAGGGTGATTCAGCTCGTCGGTGACAAACTTTAAGGATCGATAGAGCACACCTAGACGAACATTTTTGAATAGGGAATGTAGAGTCCCTGACGCGATGGTAAGGCGCTAGGCGCTTTCGAAAATTTGGGTGCCGAAATTCGAAACGTCATAAAAACTGGGGAAATGGTTAGATTTTCTTGCTTGTTGCGTCGAAATGATTCTGTTTGTTTAGACTTTCTTCAGTACCAATTTGATAAGCGTATCTCTTAAAACATGGATAGGGGGCGCTGCAGACTTTGGAGAGCTAGACAACAACTTTAAGCCCGTTATTTTGATAATTTAACACATGCTCGCCAAAGTTTATACTCTAACTTAAAGTTTGAACCCAAAAGTAGAGCCCTGCAAAAAGCGTAAGAGCCGGAATAAAATGTCAAAGTACAGGGTGGTCGAAACTCGAAGGCTCCTAAGAGATAAACAAACAGATTTCTTGACTTATGGCATGCATTTTCATGATTCTGTTTGCTGGGGCTCTCTGAAACTCAGTTGAACGGTACAAAAAGAAACATCGATAGGGGGCGCTTTGGGTAAAAAACATAATTCGTTGACATTTCGGACGCTAACTGGAAACGGGGCGCTACGATCAGTTAGAAACAAAACAAGAGAGTAATTTACTTATCATAAGAAGCTATTAAAACTGCAGTTTGTTTGTTTTTTTTTAACAAACATAGCTGGTTTCAATCATGCACAATGCGCGCAATAAAATTTACATAAGGTGCTTTTTGCTGATTTATGCAAAAGATATCGTACCATATCGATATGCAAAAGATACGTAATGCGTAGACGACAACGCGAGATGACGTAGTTGTATGCGCAGACACGTCTTTTGAACGTGCGGTACCTACTTAAGCTTCGGGTTACTTGTCTGCAGATCGGTAGTAGGATGGAACGGTACACAAACTCTGAATTGGTTGACATGCATTTGGCGTATGGCGCTGCTGGTTGTAATGGACGAGCCGCTCAGCGGTTGTACGCCGAGCGTTACCCCAACAGGCAAATCCCCTGCCATGCCTTCTTCGCTCGAGTACACCAGAGGTTGTCCACAACGGGATCTTTCGACGGAGGCAGGCCTGAACGGGAGCGATCAGTGAGCACCCCCGACAACGAAGAGGCTGTGCTTAACCTGGTTGAGGACAACCCAGGTCTTAGCACGAGAGATATCGCCAGACATGTTGGCATTTCGCAAGCAACTGCGTGGCGCATCTTACGTTCCCGGAATCTGCACCCCTACCACATCCAGCGGGTGCAGTTGCTCAGAGAGCAGGATTTTGGCCCTCGAGTGGAATTCTCAAGATGGTACTTGGCGATGAGATCCAGGGATCCCCGTTTTGTAAACAGCATTTTGTTTACGGACGAGTCCACCTTCAGCCGGGAGGGAATGTGGAACGCCCACAACAGTCATGTGTGGTGTGATGAAAATCCACATGAAACCAGAAGCCGAGCAGCCCAGGAGCGTTTCTCAGTAAATGTGTGGGCCGGCATTCTGGGGGATTGCCTCATTGGCCCTTATTTGTTACCTGAACGGTTGACAGGTGGAAATTACCTGATTTTCCTGGATCAAGTGCTGCCGCAGCTTCTGGAGGAGGCGCACGTACCCGAAGGTTCGCGTCGCCAGATGTGGTTCCAGCACGATGGAGCTCCGGCCCATTACACGAACGACGTGCGTCTCCATCTAAACGCAAGGTATGGCCAGCGGTGGATCGGGCGTGGGGGTCCAGTTCACTGGCCTGCCCGATCACCAGACCTCACCTGCTTGGATTTCTTCCTTTGGGGTTACCTGAAGGCCGAGGTATACCATACACCTGTCAGCAGTGCTGAAGAACTTGTGGCGCGCATTGTGGCAGCTGCAGGGTAGATCAGAGATACTCCTGGCATTGTTGGAAACACACACTCCTCAATGCGACGGAGGTGCGAAGCCTGCATCATGGCCCAAGGTCGAAATTTCGAGCATCTTCTGTAGTGTTATTTTTTGTAAATAAATTTCAGTATCATTGATGTTTTTGGTCTAAATTTATTCAGAAGTGTTGAGCAGAGGTAGAAAATGTGTTTTCATTATTACTAACTGATCGTAGCGCCCCGTTTCCAGTTAGCGTCCGAAATGTCAACGAATTATGTTTTTTGCCCAAAGCGCCCCCTATCGATGTTTCTTTTTGTACCGTTCAACTGAGTTTCAGAGAGCCCCAGCAAACAGAATCATGAAAATGCATGCCATAAGTCAAGAAATCTGTTTGTTTATCTCTTAGGAGCCTTCGAGTTTCGACCACCCTGTACTTTGACATTTTATTCCGGCTCTTACGCTTTTTGCAGGGCTCTACTTTTGGGTTCAAACTTTAAGTTAGAGTATAAACTTTGGCGAGCATGTGTTAAATTATCAAAATAACGGGCTTAAAGTTGTTGTCTAGCTCTCCAAAGTCTGCAGCGCCCCCTATCCATGTTTTAAGAGATACGCTTATCAAATTGGTACTGAAGAAAGTCTAAACAAACAGAATCATTTCGACGCAACAAGCAAGAAAATCTAACCATTTCCCTAGTTTTTATGACGTTTCGAATTTCGGCACCCAAATTTTCGAAAGCGCCAAGCGCCTTACCATCGCGTCAGGGACCCTACATTCCCTATTCAAAAATGTTCGTCTAGGTGTGCTCTATCGATCCTTAAAGTTTGTCACCGACGAGCTGAATCACCCTGTATAAAGTCTGATATTGGACGAAAATATCAGATAATTTTCATTTCTCTTAATGAACCAGAAATCTGAACCCAATATGAATGTAGATAAATTGCACGAAAGTATCAGATAATTTTCATTTCTTATAATGGATTAAAAATTTGAACTCAACATGAATGTAGATAAATTTCACGAAAGTATTTGATAATTTTCATTTCTTTTAATGGACTAGAAATTTGAACCCAATATTAATGTGGATAAATATCATGAAAGTATCAGATAATTTTCATTTCTTTTAATGGACTAGAAATTTGAACCCAATATGAATGTGGATAAATATCATGAAAGTATCAGATAATTTTCATTTCTTTTAATGGACTAAAAATTTGAACCCAATATGAATGTAGATAAATATCATGAAAGTATCAGATAATTTTCATTTCATTTAATGGACTAAAAATTTGAACCCAATATGAATGTGGATAAAGTTCGCGAAAGTATTGGATAATTTTCATTTCATTTAATGGACCAGAAATTTGAACTCAATATGAATGTAGATAAATTTCACGAAAGTATTGGATAATTTTCATTTCTTTTAATGGACTAGAAATTTGAACCCAATATGAATGTGGATAAATTTCACGAAAGTATTGGATAATTTTCATTTCATTTAATGGACCAGAAATTTGAACTCAATATGAATGTAGATAAATTTCACGAAAGTATTGGATAATTTTCATTTCTTTTAATGGACTAGAAATTTGAACCCAATATGAATGTGGATAAATATCATGAAAGTATCAGATAATTTTCATTTCATTTAATGGACCAGAAATTTGAACCCAATATGAATGTAGATAAATTTCACGAAAGTATTGGATAATTTTCATTTCTTTTAATGGACTAGAAATTTGAACCCAATATTAATGTGGATAAATATCATGGAAGTATCAGATAATTTTCATTTCATTTAATGGACCAGAAATTTGAACCCAATATGAATGTGGATAAATATCATGAAAGTATCAGATAATTTTCATTTCTTTTAATGGACTAAAAATTTGAACCCAATATGAATGTGGATAAATATCATGAAAGTATCAGATAATTTTCATTTCATTTAATGGACTAAAAATTTGAACCCAATATGAATGTGGATAAATATCATGAAAGTATCAGATAATTTTCATTTCTTTTAATGGACTAGAAATTTGAACCAATATGAATGTGGATAAATATCATGAAAGTATCAGATAATTTTCATTTCATTTAATGGACTAAAAATTTGAACCCAATATGAATGTGGATAAAGTTCGCGAAAGTATTGGATAATTTTCATTTCATTTAATGGACCAGAAATTTGAACTCAATATGAATGTAGATAAATTTCACGAAAGTATTGGATAATTTTCATTTCTTTTAATGGACTAGAAATTTGAACCCAATATGAATGTGGATAAATTTCACGAAAGTATTGGATAATTTTCATTTCATTTAATGGACCAGAAATTTGAACTCAATATGAATGTAGATAAATTTCACGAAAGTATTGGATAATTTTCATTTCTTTTAATGGACTAGAAATTTGAACCCAATATGGATGTGGATAAATATCATGAAAGTATCAGATAATTTTCATTTCATTTAATGGACCAGAAATTTGAACCCAATATGAATGTAGATAAATTTCACGAAAGTATTGGATAATTTTCATTTCTTTTAATGGACTAGAAATTTGAACCCAATATTAATGTGGATAAATATCATGGAAGTATCAGATAATTTTCATTTCATTTAATGGACCAGAAATTTGAACCCAATATGAATGTATACATATTGCACAAAAGTATCATGTAATTTCCATTTTTTTTAATGGAGCAGAAATTTCAAACCAATATAAATGTATATAAATCGCACGAAAGTATTAGATAATTTTCATTTCTTTTAATGGACTAAAAATTTGAACTCAATATGAATGTAGATAAATTGCACGAAAGTATCAGGTAATTTCCATTTATTCTAATGGACCAGATATTTCAACACAATATAAATGCATATAAATAGCAAAAAAATATCAAATAATTTTCATTTTTTTTTTTTTAATGAACCTGAAATTTTAATCCAATATGAATGTGTATAAATTGTACAAAAATATCAGATAATTTTTGTTTCTTTTAATGAATCAGAAATTTGAACCCAATATGAATGTAGATAAATTGCACGAAAGTATCAGATATGGACCAGAAATTTTAATATCTATTGCGAAAACCTAACGATTGAAAGCGAAAGCGTTTTTAAATATAACAGAAAAAAGTTGCAAGCATGGGTAGATTTGATACATATTTTCATGAATGAAGATAGTAATTTTAATTTTTTTTCTCTGAATGTAAAAATGTTTTCCCCGTAACATTCTTAAACTTTACATGTAGACTACAAACAATGCTTTATCTATGATTTTGCATTATTTTCATTTTCTGTTAGAACAAAAGCAAAAAATTATGTGGCATATAGACAAAAGAAAAAATTTCGCCTGCGGGAAATTGTGTACGACTAGAGCAAGGCGGGCATAATTTGAGGCGTAACAAAGTTGTTGAGCGATTTTTTTTTTTTTTTTCGTTCACTAGTTAAGTTAATAAATGCAAACACAAGGGAATAATTAAATTGTGTTGATTTAATAATTTTATCAGTTACATTAGTTTATTTATGTTAATGTGTAATATACGCATGTAGAGTGTTAATATTTACATCTTGAAATCTATCTAATCAGATTTTAAAAAATTCAGAATCAGCATCGAATCTTTGCATTGGTAAAAAGAAAAATCGAATGTTTATCTGAAATAACTTAAAATATTCTCGAGCAAGGAAATTTTCAAATACTTAAAAATAGTTCCGTAAAAAAGGAAGAAGAAAAATAAAACTTATTTTTTATGCCTGTGTAATGTATTTAAACGAATGAACACTTTAAAATGCATGTTAATGATATTTTATGTTTACATGCTTTTACACGTTTATATAATCTAAAATTCATATTTGAGCCACAATAGATATTTAAATTTTTTGTTTAAAATAGTCATTACATCATCAGTCTCACATAAATTTTCTGACTGCCAAAATTGAAATTTATAGAAAACGGTCATATAACAATAATTTAATGCTTTTATAAGAGTCAGAAGAGATTAAATTAAGGTTATACAATCGTTTTCTGCAAAAACAGTCGAATGGTGGACATTTTTCTGCAAATATTAAATAATGTAGCTGTGCAGTGATCTTCAAAACTGTCTACGAAGTAAAAGAAGATCCTCTTGTACCTTAAAAAAAGCACTCGCTTTTTTTTTCTTTAAAAAATTTCAGGACGAGGTGGTGTCCTCCTGAATCCGAATGCTTCAGTCCTCTCTCTCTTTGTTTATATATAGTATGTAAATATACATAACATTAAGGATTAACTTAAATCTAACTTTTAAGAATTTGAAAAATACCTAAAATATTATTTCTAAGTGTATGAAATGCATATATTAATTATCTATTTTATTCCTTCTTTTAACTTATATTACGATATTCAGTTTAGGTAAATATTGTCAAATTAAATTAAGTAATTTTTTTTAAGGGTTTTTTTTTTTTTTTTTTTTTTTTTTTTTTTTTTTTTTTTTTTTTGCTTTTTTTTTACATTTTTATTCTTTTTTTATGTATGTAAACATTAAAATATTAGTCACAAATTAATTGTCATTATATTATTTACATATGTGTTTACAATATGATATAAGAATGATTTAATCATAGATTTTATAATATGGTACTAGTAATTATATGAATAATTATAATGATTCATCCATATTAAATGACACATTTTTAGTATTTAGTAAATAAATTATTTATTATAATTAATAATGTTTTTTATTAAATAGATAACTCAAATTTTACATATACATCTACTGAGATCTTGTGTTTTTAAGGAATCTTCCAATAGACATACAATGCAATTAATTAATTTATAATCATAACAGTCTATTTTTTTGCTACAACATTTTAGGGGTAACTACGGTATGTTTTTCTTTTCTATTCATTTTAATAATTGATATTATGATTTGTTTTTAATATTTTCACCATTTTATTTTAGTTTTATGTGTTTTGGTAGCCCCAAATTCGTATTATTTTGCTTTTCATGGCTAATACAAAGATGGAACTACACACTTTATTTGTAATTCCAAAGCATTTGTGGGCCTGAAGAATCTATTTTGGTTCTACAAATTTGGATTATATTCATTTTAATTTATTTTTTCCATGGGTTTCAATGTAGTAATTTTGTATTAAATTCATTGGTTTATATATTGTTTTACAATTAATGGCTTTATATTTATATATACGAAAATGAAAGTTTAACATCTAAAATTGCCCTCTGATCATATTCTCAGACGGAACTAATATTTCAGTAATAGACGAGTTGGAATCTCTATAGAAGCATATGAAAGACTTACAACAATCCGTCACCATCACGTATAGCATTCCATTTATTGGTTCATTAAAAGTCACCGTGCGTAAAAGTGTGGACGCTTCTTGCACAACTAAATCCTAAAATCCTACACGATTCCAGCGGTGATTTCGAATAGATCACAAAATATTCCAATGAATCGGAGTTCAATGGTCCCGATAATAACACGGTTTGCATCAATATTTTTTTTATTCCAATCGCACAATTTACAGTTCTGGGAATTTGCACATTCATTTTCAATTGCCATTTCCTATGATAGAGTGAAATGATAATCCTAAACAAATATCATAGTGTGAATCGAATTTACTTCATGTATGAGAAGAATGAAGGAGTTTATTAAACTAACATTCGATTCATTTTAGCAGCAACATTGTTTTGTGCACTCGTGAATAGAAATCTTATCTCATTCTCTTCTCACTAAATTTAAGGCTGAAAAAGAGGATTGGTGATGAGATACAGAACATAATCTTAGATCTTTTATACTTTTGTTATAGATGATTAGATGTTCAGTGTGTTACAATGGAAAATCGATACCGAAATAATGATAAAGATCTTTGAAAGATTTCTGACGAACCCCGATTATATCAAAGTTTTTTCTGGAAATGTTGTTTAATTTTTTGAATTTGTATAGCATATTGAGTAAAGCCTGGATGTAACTTTAATAAATCTTTAGCAAAACTGATTTCCAATTAGAATAAAAGTTTTTAAACAGTCACTGACCAAAAGAGTTGAATATTTACAAAAGCATATTTAAGAAGAGATAGGCAAAGACCTAAATTTGTTTTTGGATTACAGAATGTGCTGTAATAACTAAATACTATATTGGGACGATTTTATAATTTTAGAATATTCATTATTAGCAAAATTATGATTCTTAAAGCATCTGAGATATAATCTGCGAAAAAGGAATAAATCGAATTCATTATTTTATCTCGATTTAATATCAATTTTCACTTTTTTTCTGTAGGATAAATTTGTAATTGTGGATAGAGCTTCCTTTTGCTATAGAAAAGTTGTGAATCATATGAAAATCCTTTACCTCCTTAAGCACCAGATTCATTTTAAGGATAGTAGGTGAGAGTGAAGCGGAGTGGGACATTAGGAGGAATAGGACAATAGATTTTTTTTACGTATCTCCCAAACATTTTATCAAACAAACACTAGATGAAGCAGTGGTAGCTAAAACTTTTGTCGCAAAATATTGTTGATTTGCATAAACGTATAGTTGTATAAAGAAAAAGATTACTTCAAGAATCAAAAGGTAAATTTGCTTCTTATACTTCGGATGCCTTCTGTATATTAATGATTCGTTTAAGTGTAAATGTAATAGTTTCCCTATTTATAGAACATCATACTGTATATTATCCATAATTTGAACTAAGCAAGCATAAAAGCAGCACTGTTATTCATAAAAGTAGTTTAACATAAAAGAAGGTATTGGAGAAGAATAGGACATGCCAGAAAAAGGAAGAATGGCACATGTGCAATTCCTTCTTTTGATTAAGATAAATGTAAATTACTAATAATTTGTAACTATTTAAATAAAAAGGATTACATTTAAAGAGAAATAACTGAAAAATTAAACAGAAAATGATATCAAACTTAAACAAAACATAAAATAAGCAAGGAAAGAAAGCAAAAAAGAAATTGTTTTTAGTTTTCAGAAACTTCCAGTGATGAAGATACTGGAATTCAATATTATGACACAGACAACCACCTTTTCGCCTTAAGATTTAAAGTGAAAATTTTTTAATGTAGGACATCAGTTGGTCTAATGATAATGTTTACATTTGTGTAAAGGATTTTTATTCTTGTTAAATTTATTCTTATTAAATATTATGCCAAGAAAGCAGACATAAGTTATATAAAAATAATTGAAGCTATAGAGGACGATTTTTGTTTTAAATTTCACATCATGGAGAAAAAAATGAAAACTGGGGATTTAGTTTTTCTTTGACTACTTGGCATAAAATTTGTTAAGAAGACGACGTTCTTTAAAACTGCCACATCCACAAACGATTGTCAGACGATCTGGTTACTATTCGCATTTTAAATAGATTACCTACAAACTTTATTAGACAACATAAATGTAGTCAACACTATAGTATTTGTGCATTACCATATTTTGTTTTATAGCTGCCCCATACATGCCTGCTAGTAGAGAGGTATGTAGCACATTTTGAAACTTGCAGTTTCTTTAATTGTAGAAATGTTTGTGCATGTTATGTTTCCATATTGTTTAAGAAAATTAAAAAGTGTTATCTTGCATCCTATATGTTGAATTTTTGTTTTTGTGTAAAACAAAGTTGATTTTCATATTTTTGTAAGAAGTGCCCCATTTCTCCCTACTTTCCCTTATATGCTGAATACCAGATATATTAAATTTCGTCAAAAGGTAGTTTATGTAATTTTAATTACATGTAATGTGAAGAAATAAAATAAAGGTTTATTTATATAATGCAAACAGAAAGAAGGTTCGAACTAAACAACTATTACATGTGTAAAGTTTTTTTTAAAACTATTATTAAATTACAATAAAACACGTTCGAATTATTGAAAATTTTCAACGTTGTTCTGACATCGAAAATTTCGGGACTTCATGTTTAGTTCGAATTAAGCGAAGATTCGAATTATCCGATTTCGAATTAACGATAGTCGACTGTATATAATTATATGTATATGTATATGTATATATATGCAGGGTGTCCAGCAAATAACACCCTGATTTCAAAATTAAATTTCTCAAAAACAAAGATCGATAGTAATATGAGGTAAACGGTTTTTTCATTAGGTAAGCGGTAAAAATCTTATACAGAAATTTCAAACAGTGAATATTTTGAAAAAATTGCGTTCTGATTGCATAGAATACTTTGATTTGACATTTTTCTTGTTTTAGATTGCCTGCACAGAAATAATATTTTTTCAGCTTACAGTGCAATATTTTAAAGATTTTTCGAAGTAAATTTTTAGAATTTTGAAATTTCAAAAATTTAATTAAAAAAAAACTATGAAATATGACACTTTAAGCCGAAAAACACATTCTCTGGCAGCAATCTAAAGCAAGAAAAATGTCAAATCAAAGCATTCTTTGCAATCAGAACACAATCTTTTCAAAATATTTACCGTTAGAAACTTTTGTATAAGATTTTTACAGCTTACCTGATAAACAAACCGTTTACCGTATATTACTATCGATCTTTGTTTTTGAGAAATTTAATTTTGAAATCAGGGTGTTATTTGCTGAACACCCTGTATATTAGGGTGGGCCGAAAAAAACTTTTTTTCGATTTTCTATTACGGCGGGTGCGGAAAAGTGGCCACTGGTGGCACTCAGTTCATACAAAAAATTTGAGATTTTTTAGAGATTTCCTTACCCTGCCGCAAACGGCATGAAGTTTTGCAAAAATGCTCATTTTTTAACTTTTTTCGAAAAAAATTAAAAAATGTTAAATTAAATTTATTTTTGTTGTATTTACTTGAAAAGCCATATTTAATGTACCAAATGTTTAAATAAGATCTGATCATGCATTATTTAATATCTATGTGTATTATAACTTAGGCTATTTTTATAGCTTTTTCGCGTATAATAGGCAAAAGTTGTATTTGTTTGAATCGATCGTTAATTTCTATATTATTTCTGTCCCTTGGTCTTCTTTATATTTTTCCTATGTGTCAAAAGTTATATATTTGGGGAACAGACAGCAGTATACTTCAAAAACAAATCTGGAAGGTGAGAAAGTGGTGAAGCAGGACTCTAAGCGAGCGCAATGACTCGTCGTAATATTCAAAGAGTGAAGGACGGAATAGTTGAGAGCCAAAATGCGATAAAGGATTCGTATTATTTATCCTTGCTCAGTTACCTGCGACATTAAGAGGCTGTTAATATACCTGCGAGTATATTAAGAGGAAGAGAAATAACAAGCGGCACCGTCGAGAGAAAGGCGAGGAACACATCACCGTGCTGTTTGAAGCTAGTTAGGAATACTTGTGTTACTTGATAATTCGTTCCGTTACCTTGATACCTCGTCAGTTCAGAAAAGTCTAACTTGTGGTGACTTGCAAGATTGTATAATGATTTTGCTATTTCTTTTCCGTGACCGGAACGAGGTATCAAGTGACCCGAGTATTCCTAACCAGGGTGAAATAACACGGTGATGTGTTCCTCGCCATTCTTTCGACCGTGCCACTTGTTCTTTTTTTCCTCTGAATATATTTTTATCCTTTCTACCATCAAAAAATATGCTTTTAATTTTCCTTCTTTCAATAACTTCTTCTGCCTGTATCTTCTTTCCAAGTTTCTATTTCTCTCTTCTGACTTGTTTTTATCGATGACGAGATTCGTATTCTCTGCTGTCACAACTTCTACATGGTGAAGCAACCAGTAGTAGTGGCGTATGATTATCAGTATAAGTTGGCAATTGCAATTCTTTCAATATGCATGATACCCCCAAAAAATTACTTTTCACGCTATCGCGTGCCTTTTCATTGTCACGGCCCTTTATACTAGCCATTTCTAAGCTCGTTGTAATAAAACGCACAAAACACTATAATGGCACATCAGACGGCCCAAAAAGCACCGTATATCAGTACAAAAGGGTTTCACGTTAACACTGAACAAATGTCGCAGGTAACTGAGCAAGGATAAATAATAAGAATCCTTTATCGCATTTTGGCTCTCAACTATTCCGTCCTTAACTCTTTGAATATTACGACGAGTCATTGCGCTCGCTTAGAGTCCTGCTTCACCACTTTCTCACCTTCCAGATTTGTTTTTAAAGTATACTGCTGTCTGTTCCCCAAATATACAACTTTTGACACATAGAAAAAATATAAAGAAGACCAAGGGACATAAATAATATAGAAACTAACGATCGATTCAAACAAATACAACTTTTGCCTATTATACGCGAAAAAGCTATAAAAATAGCCTAAGGTATAATACACATAGATATTAAATAATGCATGATCAGATCTTATTTAAACATTTGGTACATTAAATATGCCTTTTCAAGTAAATACAGCCAAAATAAATTTAATTTAACATTTTTTAATTTTTTTCGAAAAAAGTTCAAAAATGAGTATTTTTGCAAAACTTCAAGCCGTTTGCGGCAGGGTAAGGAAATGTCCAAAAAATCTCAAATTTTTTGTATGAACTGAGTGCCACCAGTGGCCACTTTTCCGCACCCGCCATAATCGAAAATCGAAAAAAAGTTTTTTTCGGCCCACCCTACTGTATATATATGCATGTATGTATATATATATATAACCATAAAATAAATGATTCGAGGAAAAATTCAACTTAGTATGAATTTAAACAATCTTCATGTGTAATAATAAGTAGAAAATATGCGAATATAATATGCAGTGTAATATCGCAGCGCATACTTGTGGACATTCATGAGTCAAAATCTTTCTCTCATTAAATTAACTAAAAAATTAGGGCATTAGGCACAGAAAGCAAAACATTGAACCATTTTTTATAGTTAGTTTTCAGTTTCTCGGATATTGAATGATTACATGACAAGATATGTAAAATCGATACCGAAACAATGGATATCATTGATGAATTTCTGATCAACTGCGATAATAACAAGGTGTTAGGATTTTTTATTCTGTTTTAGGACTTTCTATTATTTAAATATTGGGCTTATGGGAAATTTAAATAGGACAATGAACATAATGTTATATGTTTCATGTTATCTGTCTGAAATTATTTATCAAAGAACATGTATACAAATACTTATACAAAGTGAACTGATGTGTAGAGAAAAAAATTATCTTATGAATCTAAATAGGCTTCACATATAATAAAAGTGAAAAAGCTCGCGAATCTGATTTAATATCGAAATAATTATTTTACGTGCATTCGTGAATAGAAACCTTATCTCATTTACACTAAATTTAAAGCTGAAAAGAAGTTTGCTCAGGCATACAGAGCAATACCCTGAATCATCTTTGCTCCTGATACAGATGATTAGAAGTTCAATGATTTATACAAGAAAATCTGTGCAGAAATAATAACTGAAACGCTTATGATGAGCGGAGATAATACCTATTTAAAGATTTTTATATATTTGACTGTAAATTCGAAAAAAGTATCGAACATCGGAAGAAAAAAGATATTGAACTTATCGGAAGTCCTGTAAAAATCTGTAAAATCAATTTGTGTATTTCACTATTCAATGATAATTAATACTTAATTCCAGCAGAATAAAATTTTTGAAAAATAAGCATGGATTTAAATTTTTTTTTCGGTATTTGTAGTACACCAATTTCCATCAAGACATATTTTTCTATTCGGTTTTAAAAATGGAATTTTCCCCATTTAGGTTTTTGAGTGCGCTCTAATCTTTTAGCTCTTATTACTTCGTTCTTACCATCTTTAATTTAAAAATATTAAAGTATTCATTCAAAACAAAATTCATATTTCTATCAAAATTTTCCTCTTATGTGACAAGCTATTTCATAGAATTTCTTGGAGCTAATCAATTATCTCCACTATTTAGCCAGATCTTCGACTTAATATGATATATCGTTTTTTAATCCATTTCCTATTAGATAAAAAAAGTATTTTCAAGATAGGATTCTCAAAAACTGCTGCCCAAAGGACAAGATGAATAAAAATAAAGAAATGAGTAGTAAAGAGCACAACCATTTAAAATACTTTGGATTTTTAACCTGGATTGCCTGCAGCTTAGCGCTAGACAAAAAGCTTTTTAATGCTCTGAGATTTCAATCAAAATCACCTACAGTGAAGAACTGTCACCAAAACGTGCATTGCTCTTAAAAATAAGACAGTTTATGTTGGATCAATATCGGATAAGAATTTGCTATAGAGAAAGATATTACCATATTTTATATAAATGTATTAAATGTATTAATAATACTTCTACTTCCATAAAAATGTAATCTTAGCTATAAAATGAATATTTAGTATTTAGTTTGGCATAAAAAGCACTTTGCTACAAAATTCTGTGCAGTTAAGCTCAGTATCATAGATTTGTGCATCTGTATTTATGTATGTATTATGAGCAATTTCAAGGCTGGGAAGAGGAGCTAGGACAAGGGAAGTATTCTTCCATTTCTCGTTATTATGAAAAAAATTATAATCATCCTTCCCAAGCAACTTAAAACAATTAAACAGTAAAACAAATTGAAACTAAGAATGTCTTATCTAGGGGGTTTCCTTGAATTCTCCGTACAAGTCAATATTTTTAATCCCATTTTTTTATTTATTTATTTTTTTAATTCCTGCAATGAAAAGTTGTCTTCAAAATATTATTCAAGAAAACAAAGTGTATTTTTTTTAAAGGGGAGGGCGACAGAAACTGCTTCAGTTCCACATCAAGTATACAATATATTAGCATAAATCACCATTATAAACTTACTTTTTGTGTGGATATTTTTGAAAATTATTTTATACGGTACACATAATAAAAAAGTTTAGTTTATTTCATATTTAGATTCTGTATTTTTAAAAACTCGGCACTGCCTGAAAACTACAGGTATATCTGTTTCAGAATTTCCTCCTACCGGGAATTCGCTATTTCGGAGCCTGTTGTACAGTGTCGCATCCTCTAAGTGGCTTGCCCGTATTTTTAAGTTTCCCTAAAACGACTTAAATCGATTGTACACAAAAATAATTTTAACAGAATTGTGTTTTAAGATGTGCCAGATAAAGGGGCACAGAGTGTACATTAAGATTAAACAGGAAAAGAAAATTTAAATCAACATTAGTTTTATAAGATTTTTTATAAAAATACAGGAAATATCTCAAAATGTTCTGAGGGCTAGAAATATATAAGGGGCTCACTATCATACTTGGATAAGTCCATTAAAAAGATAAGATAGTCCATTTTGAAGCTGCATAAAATCAGTGTTATCCATTCTCACAGCTAACAAAATTCATTTTAAGTACGGTATCATATATGTAATTTGTTTACAAACTTGGTTTAATGTGGGAGTGGATAAAACAGATTTTATGTACCTTCCAAATGGATTCGTTCATAAAAAAAAAAAAGACTTGGCTTTACTATGGTTATAAATCCCTCATATAGGGTGAAAATCGTATGTACTGCTTTGAAATGTATCCAAAATATTACATTTTCTTAGGCGGAGTTGCCATCCAATTTATTGTTTGAAAATTTAAACACTAAGCGTTACTTACAGCGTCTATAAATATGTAGTACAAATTGCATTTAAAATTATTAGAGTGCTAAGTATGACACGTGCAGTTTGAAAAAGTGTCCTTTTCGAAATTTAGGCATTCCGAATTCTCTCCTGAAACTTTTAATATTTATTTTTACTTTATAAGAGATTAGGTATTCCCCAAATTAAATAACAGAAAATTACTTTTCAAAATTTTCTCGCATAAATTTAGAATTTCTAAATAAAAGAAAGGCATTTTCACATCGGACATTTCATACTTAATGACCTAATACATGCCTTATCTGAGTACATCTGGATGGGATTTCCCATCCAGATTGCTCTTTTACATTCACGTTAGTGTTTTTAGTCTACTTATTTTTTGCGCCATAAAACCTCGTATAACCAGCAAACCAACTTAATATATACCTTAATTTTCATTCATTTCAAATGTATTGTGTATTGCAACATAAACATTTTAAAGTAATTTTCGTTGGAAATTAATAATTTTAAAAAATTGAGTCTGATCAATTAAGCATTGCTCATCACGTCTGTGAGATAATCGAGTATTGCGATAAGGAGGAAGGTGAGTCTGCTTAATTAATCATAATTGCCCATTGCTCATCCCGCCAGTGGCCGCATAATGTCTTATATTACAATCGAATCATCTCTAACTTAAAATAGTATGTTATCAACACGTATTCACTGCCTTGCACAAACATCCGTTATCACAAACAATTTTAACAGGAACTAGCTGATATAAGAAAAATAACAACTAAGATTAGATGTCACTTATTTACAAAAGTCAAGAAAGAGAACTTTGTTTGATGTTTCAACTAAGCTTTTTAAAACGACAATTTAATTTTACCAAACCATTACATATGTTTTTTTGTAGGTTCCCTGTTTTATCCAATTTTCATCAACGTTAGAGCAACAATGAAAATATTTTTTAAACAGTAATATTGTAAAATATGAATTTTACATTTTTAACTTTAGTTTACCTAAACCTTGATTATTCATACACATTGATTTTTACACCTTTCAAAATATATAAACTACTTCATTATTAATTATTTTAAAATATTTTTTAAACAGTAATATTGTAAAATATGAATTTTACATTTTTAACTTTAGTTTACCTAAACCTTGATTATTCATACACATTGATTTTTACACCTTTCAAAATATATAAACTACTTCATTATTAATTATTTTTCGATGTATAGTTCTAATAATCGGTTAATTGTCATACATTCATTTTAGTAAGTTTGCTGTATTCACATAAAAAGTGTTTTTACAAGTTATCATCTATTAGTCGATCACGACAAATGTAAGCAATGTATTACTTTAGTATAGTATTGTTTTATCACTGTGCTGAAAATAAGTGATTCTTTTTCCGTTAATTTTCACATGAATTTTCTTATCAATTAGAAAAAAATTACAACAGCATGATAAACACCAGATAACATCGAGCCTTACCTATCAAATACCATCATATTATCAAATTACTTTGTAAACCAATCCTATTATTTTTAAAAAAAAACAGTAGCGCCTCCTAGAATTTAACAGATTTCGTGAATCAGTATAAATTCATCACACTGTTTATTGTTTTTTTGTCATATGAAGATATTAAGCGCTGTTCTTTAAGTGAGTGCTGTACAAGAAATTTCTTACTTCATGAATATGGAATCGGATTTACCCAGTCAAGAGGTGCAAGTTTCGAATAGTGAAAGATCACCCTCTTCATCAACCCAACCATCCTTTTCTTGTAATCATTGTCAAAAATGCTTCTCTAGAAAGATTGCGTTAACCAGACATCAAAGATCCCACTTGGATAAAAAGCCCTTTAAATGTGAAACTTTCATTCAAAGTACTGATTTAAAACAACATGGTGTTACTCATTCCAAGACACCCACTTTATATAAATGTGATCAATGTGCAATGGAATTTTATAGAAAGTATTCGTTAAGAATTCACAAGAGATTTCATAAGACATATAAATGCGATGAATGTTCACTTGAACTCTCTAAAAAATATTTGTTAAAAATTCACAAGAGATCTCATAAGAAGTTTCATGTTTGTGAAAAATGTTCTAACTCGTTTCTATCAAAGTCTGCTTTAACTAAACATAAAAAAAGTCATCGTCAAAAGGAATATAGATGTAAACACTGTGGTGTTATATTTTACTCTGATATCGATTTTTTATTTCACAAAAAAGTTCATTACAGGAATTTTGAATGCAAACACTGTAACAAAACATTTAATGTTGACATCAAGTTTATTCAACATTTGATTAAAATGCATAAGTGAAAAAATGCAAACTTTGTCAAATCATGTGAAATGGTTGATTTTCTGTACAGTTTATAATTTTTTTGTATTTTTATCATTATCGAGAATGATGAATAAATAATGTGTTAATGAAAAAAGCTTTTGTCTTGTATTTTTGTTATAACAATTTATGAATTTTAATAATTTTTCCACAATATTGTAAAAGATTTACTTAAATTTTAACATTTAGAAAAAAAAAAGGTTCCTATCAATTAAAATACTGAATTTGTATTTATATTGAATTAATTTTAAAATACTTTTAATATATTAGAATTATTTACCAAGTTTAATTTATCATTTATATTACAATTGTTATTCACATAATCATGATGGATATTACCTTGTGTTGCCACAAAAATTTTTAAAAAGAACGAAACTGTTAACAATAAGTATTATTCATTACTTAGATTAAAACTTTTACCTAGTGTTGCCATAAAAATTTTCAAAAAGAGCGAAACTGATAACATTATTTATCATATACTTACTTAATTAAAACCTTGTGTTGCCACAAAGTTCTTCAAAAATAGTAAAACCATTGACTTAATATATAAACTACCATTTATGTACAAAGACTGTTTTTTTTAGTTTATTAAAAAATGGTTGAATAAAACTAATGGCATTACTAATTTTTTAATGTTTAACTGTAACAGACGCTGATTTTTTTAACATATATTAGGATATGTGTTGTTTTTAAGCATTCAGTTTGCAAGTGATTTCCGTTTGAACTTTCATCAGCGGCTGTTCTTATTTTTTGAAAATGGATTCTGTAGCAAATTTGTTAAAAAGACCTCTCGACGAAGTAGTTTCTTCTTCAAAGTATCAACGTTTAGAAGACTGTAATGAACCTACTTATGTGAATGAATTAAACTTGCCGAGATTAGAAGTTCCCAATGCATTGAACACTAACAATGAGACGATATCATGTGATTATCCACTGAATGTGAAATCTGAGATTAATACGAATTTTTTTAACTTAATTTCCCAAGACGAATATTTTCAAGAACCCACTACTAGATGCGAAGAGACTGTGTTCCAAGCAATCAACCTTTCCCAAGCAAGTGATGAAAGCCAATCCACCACTTCACGAACTAAAAGGGGCAAATCTTGTAATCGTGTTATATTTCGAGAAGAACTCAGTGATTGTATCTTCTTAATTTTAAAACTGTATAATAGACAATTTTATATACATATTCAAGAGTTTAAACGCAGTGGGCTTACTAATGAAGAAATTGTAACGAAAAATGCAATTTTTATGGATGTTAACAGTTGGTACGAATTTTGCAATAAAATTTTTCCATTTAATTTGAAGTATAAAAGTTCCTCGTTTGTTGCTAATAATATGATATTAGTGTTAAATTTTAATAATTCTATCATGCGAATTAAACATTTAAAGAATTATTCTCACATTGACTTGAACGAGTATCAGTTAGAAAAGTTAAAAATAAAAGCCTTTGATCTGAATAAAGAACTTCTTCAGCATATATATGTAAAGCATTTACCAAACTTAATAAGACAGAAATGTATCGTTAGTCACACATCTTTAGAAAATGAACGCATGTGCCAACATAAACTTTTAACGTGTATTGAAAATAGTATATCGAGTATACTAAAGCGCATTTTTGAATGCAATGGATGTATTTTTAACCACGAATCTGTAATCTTTCATACCTGTTTGATATTAAATAATCGACAAAAATTTGAACAAATAGGAGAAATGTTATTAACTCTAATAGATTTCGACTTTGTTATTTCCTCGTTTTTAAACGAAGTAGATTGTATTAGTGAAAACTTCTTATCTAATATTAATGTAGAAACCATTCAAAACGAATTGTTTAAAATAATGAAATAAAATGTTTTACTATTCTCTTTAATATGTGTGTTTAATTATTTTCAAAATGTATGTTTATTTCGTTTACCTTTTTCAAAACATTTATAAATTGTTTCAATTTGTATATGTATAAAAAAAGAAACACTTCATTATTAATAAAAAAAATATATTAACTATCTTAAATAATAATAATAATAATCTTAATTATTTTAATTCATTCTGTTCAAAAATTAGAAAGTTAAAAAGTTAATAAAAATTAATAAGTTAAAAAAAAAAAAAACTTTATACAAAAATTAATATTAATACAAATTTTTTTTTTTCAAATGTTTAAAATATATTTTGCAAATTTTAAAATGTATTACAACTTATCAAAATTGAGTTTACTGATTTATATGAGTATGTATATTATTTTCACTCTATTATATTACTGTAACATTACAACAGATTCATAGTTAATGACATATAAACATTAGGATGAATATAAAAACAATAGATTAATATACTCTCTTGTTTTATTATAAAATAAAATAATTCATTAAATTAAAAAAAAAAATATCACAAATTAAAAAATATATTTCATAAGTTTACAAAAAAAAAAGTAACATAAAAAGTTTTATCGAAAAAAAAAAGTAACATAAAAAGTTTTAACAAAAAAAAAAAAAGTAACATAAAAAGTTTTATCAAAAAAAAAAGTAACATAAAAAGTTTTAACAAAAAAAAAAAAAGTAACATAAAAAGTTTTAACAAAAAAAAAAAAAAAAAAAAAAAGTAACATAAAAAGTTTAAAAAAAAAGTATTATAAAAAATGTTATAAAAAGTTTTAGCAACAACAACAAAAAAAAAAGTATTACAAAAAAGTGTTATAAAAAGTTTTAACAGAAAAAAAAAACTTTACACAAAAGATTATATCAATAGAATTTTTTTTCAAATGTTTAAAATATATTTTGCAAAAGTTAAAATGAGTTTTCTGATTTATGTATATTATTTTCACTCTATTATCTTACTGTAACATTGCAATTCATTCAGAGTTAAACATATAAACATTAGGATGTGTATAAAAGCAATGCATTAATATACTCTCTTGTTATTAAAAGATAAAATAATTTCATAAAAATATTTTCAAAATTAAAAAAATGTTTCATAAGTTTACAAAAAATAAAAACTTTATGAAAAAGTTTAAAAAATAATTCATTAGATTAAAAAAAAATATTTCATAAGTTAAAAAAAAAAAAAATAATCATAAGTTAAAAGTTCTTTAATAATTAAAAAAAAAAAAAAAAAAAAAAAAAAAAACTTTATAGAAAAAATAATATCAATAGAAATTAAATGTTTAAAATTTATTTCACAAAAGCTAAAATGTATTACATCTTATCAAAAATGAGTTTACTGATTTATGTATGCATGTACATAATTTTCACTGTATTATCTTACTGCAACATACATTTATAGTTAACATACATTTATAGTTTAACACATATAAACATTAGGATGTGTATAAAAGCAACGCATTAATATAGTATCTTGTTTTATTAAAAGATAAAATAACTTCATAAAAATCTTTTCAAAATAAAAAAAAGTTTCATAAGTTTACAAAAAAATAAAACTTTATGAAAAAGTTTAAAAAATATTTCATAAGATTAAAAAAAATATTTCATAAATTAAAAAATGTATCTATGTATATTTCACAAGTTTAAAAAAAAATTAAATGTTTAAAAAATGATTTACAAGTTTAAAAAAAAAAATTACAACTTATCAAAAAATGAGTTTACCGATTTACTGATTTATGCGTGAGTGTTATTTTCATCTTATTATCTTACTACTAACATTACAGAACGTTCTTAGTTAAACACTTATAAACATCAGCAAATGTATAAAAGCAGTTGATACTTTCCTGTTTTTATTAAAAGTCATACTAACTTTATAAAAATGTTTTCAAATAATAATAAAAAAAGCTGTTAAGTTATTAGATTCTCCCCTTTAATTGCATCTCATTGATAAGTTTTAATCAACCATTCAACTGTTTTCACAATCAACTATTATGTTAGTTAGGATCTCATTAATAAGTTTTAATCAACCAACCAACATTTTACGTAACCAACTATTTATTTTCCCTAGCAATCAGCTATTTATTTACCCTCCAAACCAAAAAGCTTTTATCGACACATGAACAAAACTTTAAGATGCAAGACTCGTCCTTTTAATCGAAAAAACAATGACTAATATTATTTTTTTTTCTTACTTAAATGAAACCTTCGCATGTGCATGGTAAAACTTGGAAAAATTCATTTAATACACAAATTTAAAGAAAACAGACAAAGTCTTTACACTTCTTTTAGTATTGTACTAACATTTTACCAAATATCTTTAGAACTCAACAAGGTTTTAAATAATTATTTTAATAAAAATTGTCATTTGTAAGTAACATTATTGAACTAACTTGGAAAAATTAACTTGGCAAAACAGGTTTTCGCTGTTCCAACTTAGTAATATTCATAAGTTTATATGTTAATTAACCTGTTTGGTTATGTTCCAGCATGGCTTTATAAAATATATCTAAAAAAACCTTTAATATTAATGTCTAAAAATATGCAGTTAGTCTTTTATAGATAATTATTTTCACTTCTTTTATTTAAAAACATTTTTAAATAAAATTAATACAGTTGCCAATTTATCTGTGCGTTATGAAATGTGCATGCAAAACCTTTAATTATAATTTTCACATTTTTAGTATTTCAAATTATTGTTTTCAAAGTGTACTAAAATTTGGAAATATATTTAATTTTCATACATAATTAAAATAAAATAGTTTAATAATAAAGGCACATTTAACATTCTGTACTCACCATCGCAAAAGCACGTCCGACGCAGTCAAGAATTTGGGAAGAAATGAAAACTTCAAAGTCCTTATCAGAAAATGTTATCGGATAATCATATCAAAAGATCTGTGACGTCAAAGAAAAACATTACAAAGAAAACTTTGTTAAACATTTTAACAAAGATTTAATTAAACTAATTAATTAATTAATTAATAATTATTAGAATGATTAAATTACTTAATAAATGGATGTTTATAAGAACCAATCTAGAAAACAAAGCACTAGGTATACATCACGTGATCAGTTGATGACACGTGTTCTTTGACGTCACAGATCTTTTGATATGATTATCCGATAACATTTTCTGATAAGGACTTTGAAGTTTTCATTTCTTCCCAAATTCTTGACTGCGTCGGACGTGCTTTTGCGATGGTGAGTACAGAATGTTAAATGTGCCTTTATTATTAAACTATTTTATTTTAATTATGTATGAAAATTAAATATATTTCCAAATTTTAGTACACTTTGAAAACAATAATTTGAAGTACTAAAAATGTGAAAATTATAATTAAAGGTTTTGCATGCACATTTCATAACGCACAGATAAATTGGCAACTGTATTAATTTTATTTAAAAATGTTTTTAAATAAAAGAAGTGAAAATAATTATCTATAAAAGACTAACTGCATATTTTTAGACATTAATATTAAAGGTTTTTTTAGATATATTTTATAAAGCCATGCTGGAACATAACCAAACAGGTTAATTAACATATAAACTTATGAATATTACTAAGTTGGAACAGCGAAAACCTGTTTTGCCAAGTTAATTTTTCCAAGTTAGTTCAATAATGTTACTTACAAATGACAATTTTTATTAAAATAATTATTTAAAACCTTGTTGAGTTCTAAAGATATTTGGTAAAATGTTAGTACAATACTAAAAGAAGTGTAAAGACTTTGTCTGTTTTCTTTAAATTTGTGTATTAAATGAATTTTTCCAAGTTTTACCATGCACATGCGAAGGTTTCATTTAAGTAAGAAAAAAAAATAATATTAGTCATTGTTTTTTCGATTAAAAGGACGAGTCTTGCATCTTAAAGTTTTGTTCATGTGTCGATAAAAGCTTTTTGGTTTGGAGGGTAAATAAATAGCTGATTGCTAGGGAAAATAAATAGTTGGTTACGTAAAATGTTGGTTGGTTGATTAAAACTTATTAATGAGATCCTAACTAACATAATAGTTGATTGTGAAAACAGTTGAATGGTTGATTAAAACTTATCAATGAGATGCAATTAAAGGGGAGAATCTAATAACTTAACAGCTTTTTTTATTATTATTTGAAAACATTTTTATAAAGTTAGTATGACTTTTAATAAAAACAGGAAAGTATCAACTGCTTTTATACATTTGCTGATGTTTATAAGTGTTTAACTAAGAACGTTCTGTAATGTTAGTAGTAAGATAATAAGATGAAAATAACACTCACGCATAAATCAGTAAATCGGTAAACTCATTTTTTGATAAGTTGTAATTTTTTTTTTTAAACTTGTAAATCATTTTTTAAACATTTAATTTTTTTTTAAACTTGTGAAATATACATAGATACATTTTTTAATTTATGAAATATTTTTTTTAATCTTATGAAATATTTTTTAAACTTTTTCATAAAGTTTTATTTTTTTGTAAACTTATGAAACTTTTTTTTATTTTGAAAAGATTTTTATGAAGTTATTTTATCTTTTAATAAAACAAGATACTATATTAATGCGTTGCTTTTATACACATCCTAATGTTTATATGTGTTAAACTATAAATGTATGTTAACTATAAATGTATGTTGCAGTAAGATAATACAGTGAAAATTATGTACATGCATACATAAATCAGTAAACTCATTTTTGATAAGATGTAATACATTTTAGCTTTTGTGAAATAAATTTTAAACATTTAATTTCTATTGATATTATTTTTTCTATAAAGTTTTTTTTTTTTTTTTTTTTTTTTTTTTTTTTTTTTTTAATTATTAAAGAACTTTTAACTTATGATTATTTTTTTTTTTTTAACTTATGAAATATTTTTTTTTAATCTAATGAATTATTTTTTAAACTTTTTCATAAAGTTTTTATTTTTTGTAAACTTATGAAACATTTTTTTAATTTTGAAAATATTTTTATGAAATTATTTTATCTTTTAATAACAAGAGAGTATATTAATGCATTGCTTTTATACACATCCTAATGTTTATATGTTTAACTCTGAATGAATTGCAATGTTACAGTAAGATAATAGAGTGAAAATAATATACATAAATCAGAAAACTCATTTTAACTTTTGCAAAATATATTTTAAACATTTGAAAAAAAATTCTATTGATATAATCTTTTGTGTAAAGTTTTTTTTTTCTGTTAAAACTTTTTATAACACTTTTTTGTAATACTTTTTTTTTTTTGTTGTTGTTGCTAAAACTTTTTATAACATTTTTTATAATACTTTTTTTTTTAAACTTTTTATGTTACTTTTTTTTTTTTTTTTTTTTTTTTTTTTGTTAAAACTTTTTATGTTACTTTTTTTTTTTTTTTGTTAAAACTTTTTATGTTACTTTTTTTTTTTGATAAAACTTTTTATGTTACTTTTTTTTTTTTTTTTTTGTTAAAACTTTTTATGTTACTTTTTTTTTTCGATAAAACTTTTTATGTTACTTTTTTTTTGTAAACTTATGAAATATATTTTTTAATTTGTGATATTTTTTTTTTTTTAATTTAATGAATTATTTTATTTTATAATAAAACAAGAGAGTATATTAATCTATTGTTTTTATATTCATCCTAATGTTTATATGTCATTAACTATGAATCTGTTGTAATGTTACAGTAATATAATAGAGTGAAAATAATATACATACTCATATAAATCAGTAAACTCAATTTTGATAAGTTGTAATACATTTTAAAATTTGCAAAATATATTTTAAACATTTGAAAAAAAAAAAAATTTGTATTAATATTAATTTTTGTATAAAGTTTTTTTTTTTTAACTTATTAATTTTTATTAACTTTTTAACTTTCTAATTTTTGAACAGAATGAATTAAAATAATTAAGATTATTATTATTATTATTTAAGATAGTTAATATATTTTTTTTATTAATAATGAAGTGTTTCTTTTTTTATACATATACAAATTGAAACAATTTATAAATGTTTTGAAAAAGGTAAACGAAATAAACATACATTTTGAAAATAATTAAACACACATATTAAAGAGAATAGTAAAACATTTTATTTCATTATTTTAAACAATTCGTTTTGAATGGTTTCTACATTAATATTAGATAAGAAGTTTTCACTAATACAATCTACTTCGTTTAAAAACGAGGAAATAACAAAGTCGAAATCTATTAGAGTTAATAACATTTCTCCTATTTGTTCAAATTTTTGTCGATTATTTAATATCAAACAGGTATGAAAGATTACAGATTCGTGGTTAAAAATACATCCATTGCATTCAAAAATGCGCTTTAGTATACTCGATATACTATTTTCAATACACGTTAAAAGTTTATGTTGGCACATGCGTTCATTTTCTAAAGATGTGTGACTAACGATACATTTCTGTCTTATTAAGTTTGGTAAATGCTTTACATATATATGCTGAAGAAGTTCTTTATTCAGATCAAAGGCTTTTATTTTTAACTTTTCTAACTGATACTCGTTCAAGTCAATGTGAGAATAATTCTTTAAATGTTTAATTCGCATGATAGAATTATTAAAATTTAACACTAATATCATATTATTAGCAACAAACGAGGAACTTTTATACTTCAAATTAAATGGAAAAATTTTATTGCAAAATTCGTACCAACTGTTAACATCCATAAAAATTGCATTTTTCGTTACAATTTCTTCATTAGTAAGCCCACTGCGTTTAAACTCTTGAATATGTATATAAAATTGTCTATTATACAGTTTTAAAATTAAGAAGATACAATCACTGAGTTCTTCTCGAAATATAACACGATTACAAGATTTGCCCCTTTTAGTTCGTGAAGTGGTGGATTGGCTTTCATCACTTGCTTGGGAAAGGTTGATTGCTTGGAACACAGTCTCTTCGCATCTAGTAGTGGGTTCTTGAAAATATTCGTCTTGGGAAATTAAGTTAAAAAAATTCGTATTAATCTCAGATTTCACATTCAGTGGATAATCACATGATATCGTCTCATTGTTAGTGTTCAATGCATTGGAACTTCTAATCTCGGCAAGTTTAATTCATTCACATAAGTAGGTTCATTACAGTCTTCTAAACGTTGATACTTTGAAGAAGAAACTACTTCGTCGAGAGGTCTTTTTAACAAATTTGCTACAGAATCCATTTTCAAAAAATAAGAACAGCCGCTGATGAAAGTTCAAACGGAAATCACTTGCAAACTGAATGCTTAAAAACAACACATATCCTAATATATGTTAAAAAAATCAGCGTCGGTTACAGTTAAACATTAAAAAATTAGTAATGCCATTAGTTTTATTCAACCATTTTTTAATAAACTAAAAAAAACAGTCTTTGTACATAAATGGTAGTTTATATATTAAGTCAATGGTTTTACTATTTTTGAAGAACTTTGTGGCAACACAAGGTTTTAATTAAGTAAGTATATGATAAATAATGTTATCAGTTTCGCTCTTTTTGAAAATTTTTATGGCAACACTAGGTAAAAGTTTTAATCTAAGTAATGAATAATACTTATTGTTAACAGTTTCGTTCTTTTTAAAAAATTTTGTGGCAACACAAGGTAATATCCATCATGATTATGTGAATAACAATTGTAATATAAATGATAAATTAAACTTGGTAAATAATTCTAATATATTAAAAGTATTTTAAAATTAATTCAATATAAATACAAATTCAGTATTTTAATTGATAGGAACCTTTTTTTTTTCTAAATGTTAAAATTTAAGTAAATCTTTTACAATATTGTGGAAAAATTATTAAAATTCATAAATTGTTATAACAAAAATACAAGACAAAAGCTTTTTTCATTAACACATTATTTATTCATCATTCTCGATAATGATAAAAATACAAAAAAATTATAAACTGTACAGAAAATCAACCATTTCACATGATTTGACAAAGTTTGCATTTTTTCACTTATGCATTTTAATCAAATGTTGAATAAACTTGATGTCAACATTAAATGTTTTGTTACAGTGTTTGCATTCAAAATTCCTGTAATGAACTTTTTTGTGAAATAAAAAATCGATATCAGAGTAAAATATAACACCACAGTGTTTACATCTATATTCCTTTTGACGATGACTTTTTTTATGTTTAGTTAAAGCAGACTTTGATAGAAACGAGTTAGAACATTTTTCACAAACATGAAACTTCTTATGAGATCTCTTGTGAATTTTTAACAAATATTTTTTAGAGAGTTCAAGTGAACATTCATCGCATTTATATGTCTTATGAAATCTCTTGTGAATTCTTAACGAATACTTTCTATAAAATTCCATTGCACATTGATCACATTTATATAAAGTGGGTGTCTTGGAATGAGTAACACCATGTTGTTTTAAATCAGTACTTTGAATGAAAGTTTCACATTTAAAGGGCTTTTTATCCAAGTGGGATCTTTGATGTCTGGTTAACGCAATCTTTCTAGAGAAGCATTTTTGACAATGATTACAAGAAAAGGATGGTTGGGTTGATGAAGAGGGTGATCTTTCACTATTCGAAACTTGCACCTCTTGACTGGGTAAATCCGATTCCATATTCATGAAGTAAGAAATTTCTTGTACAGCACTCACTTAAAGAACAGCGCTTAATATCTTCATATGACAAAAAAACAATAAACAGTGTGATGAATTTATATTGATTCACGAAATCTGTTAAATTCTAGGAGGCGCTACTGTTTTTTTTTAAAAATAATAGGATTGGTTTACAAAGTAATTTGATAATATGATGGTATTTGATAGGTAAGGCTCGATGTTATCTGGTGTTTATCATGCTGTTGTAATTTTTTTCTAATTGATAAGAAAATTCATGTGAAAATTAACGGAAAAAGAATCACTTATTTTCAGCACAGTGATAAAACAATACTATACTAAAGTAATACATTGCTTACATTTGTCGTGATCGACTAATAGATGATAACTTGTAAAAACACTTTTTATGTGAATACAGCAAACTTACTAAAATGAATGTATGACAATTAACCGATTATTAGAACTATACATCGAAAAATAATTAATAATGAAGTAGTTTATATATTTTGAAAGGTGTAAAAATCAATGTGTATGAATAATCAAGGTTTAGGTAAACTAAAGTTAAAAATGTAAAATTCATATTTTACAATATTACTGTTTAAAAAATATTTTAAAATAATTAATAATGAAGTAGTTTATATATTTTGAAAGGTGTAAAAATCAATGTGTATGAATAATCAAGGTTTAGGTAAACTAAAGTTAAAAATGTAAAATTCATATTTTACAATATTACTGTTTAAAAAATATTTTCATTGTTGCTCTAACGTTGATGAAAATTGGATAAAACAGGGAACCTACAAAAAAACATATGTAATGGTTTGGTAAAATTAAATTGTCGTTTTAAAAAGCTTAGTTGAAACATCAAACAAAGTTCTCTTTCTTGACTTTTTTAAATAAGTGACATCTAATCTTAGTTGTTATTTTTCTTATATCAGCTAGTTCCTGTTAAAATTGTTTGTGATAACGGATGTTTGTGCAAGGCAGTGAATACGTGTTGATAACATACTATTTTAAGTTAGAGATGATTCGATTGTAATATAAGACATTATGCGGCCACTGGCGGGATGAGCAATGGGCAATTATGATTAATTAAGCAGACTCACCTTCCTCCTTATCGCAATACTCGATTATCTCACAGACGTGATGAGCAATGCTTAATTGATCAGACTCAATTTTTTAAAATTATTAATTTCCAACGAAAATTCGATCCAACAAAGAGCAGCACCCCAAATAAAAATCTTCCGGGGGTGGGGGTGAAGTTTGGAAAATGAGGAGGTTACCCCTTTGCTATAGTATGATATTACAAGCTTCAGATCCTAAATAAAAAAAATTAAGCCCCTAAAAAATTAAGCCCCTTAAAAATTAAGCCCCTCTAAAAATTAAGCCCTCCCCTTTCCTAAAATCTCATCATACTATAACATATTTTACGATATGTTCAAATTTCCTTCCTACTCTAAGTTGATTCCAATCTTAAAGAAAAAAAAATACATTTAAGCCTTTCAGAAAAATAAGCCCCCTAAAAATTAAGCCCTTCCCCCCTTTCCTTAAATCTCATCATACTATAACATATTTTATGATATGTTCAAATTTCCATCCTACTCTAAGTTGATTCCAATCTTAAAGAAAAAAAATGCATTTAAGCCTTTCAGAAAAATAAGCCCCCCTAAAAATTAAGCCCTCCCCCTTTCCTAAAAATCACATCATACTGTAACAGAGTTAAAACATCCATCACCCATTTTCAAATATCTTTCCTACTCTAAGTTGATTCCAATCTCTACTTTAATTTAAACTCCCTAAAAAATTTTTAAGCCCCCCTCAATTTTAAGCCCCTCCTAAAAAATAAGCCCTCCCCCCTCTCTCTCTCTCAAAAAAGCCTATCATACTCTAACAGACTCCAAACATCCACCCCTCTACTACAGTATAATCTCCTACGTTTCAAACCCTAAAAAAATTTAAGCCCCCTCAATTTTAAGCCCTCCCCAATCATCCTACTATAGTATGATACACTCTCCATCAGATAAGCTTCTCTTTCAGGTGGTGGTGGTGGTGCTCCCTCTCTCTGTGAGGTGGTGGTGGTTCCACCTCCACCACACACCACCCACCACCCACCACCTCCTCAATCGAACTCTCCTTTTCCCACTACTTACCTTAATTTTCATTCATTTCAAATGTATTGTGTATTGCAACATAAACATTTTAAAGTGCGGTTTTCGTAAAGCTTATCCTATCAAAAACATGAATGTGAAAGAATGCCAAGTTTGTAAAAGGTTTCGCTAATGAAAGAAGTGAGATCTAACTGCAAACCAAGTTCTTTCGAAGCACCTTAAATCATAGCTCCTGTCATGCATAATATTCTTCAGTTGCTTAAAATGAGTTGGTATGTTACTTGTTATTCAATAGAGCGACTTACAAGTTTTCTGTTATTCAAATTTCTCTATTTAATTGATCAGAACTTAAAGTTGATCACTTAATTAATTTATCGATACCTTAACTTCAAGGTAGTTATTCGAACATTTGAATGACTAGATCTTTCCCAATCAGATTCTAGATTAAATATTACTCAAACATTAAAGTTAGGTACTCAAACATTAAGTACTTACTCAAACATTAAAGTTAGGGGCTGAAAACTTGCCAAGTCGCTCTATTGAATAACAAGTAACATACCAACTCATTTTAAGCAATTGAAGAATATTATGCATGACAGGAGCTATAATTTAAGGAGCTTCGAAAGAACTTGGTTTGCAGTTAGATCTCACTTCTTTCATTAGCGAAACCTTTTACAAACTTGGCATTCTTTCACATTCATGTTTTTGATAGGATATCATTATTTTTTGTCAAATCACTTCTTTTATTAGCGAAATCTTTAACGAACTTGGCATTTTTTCACATTCATGTTTTTGATAGGATATCATTATTTTTTGTCAAATAAGTCGGTATTTGTTTCCTTTTTGAAATAAATTGGCTTAATATTAAATTAGTTTTATTTAATATTAATTAATCTTACAGCTTTTTCCTGCGTTTATTCACTGTTTCTTTGAATCAAATTTAAAACTTTTAACATTAGGATTGCTTATGTTCCATTAAATTCCACTAATAAGGATGTTTCTTTTATATGATTGGGTACTACTTGATTATCTCGACGACCAAAAAAGTTTGTCTCCAACTTGGCGATATATCGCCAAATTGACGACAAAAATTACCCGCCAAAACTGATACTAACTTGGCGTTATTTCTGGTATTTCGCCAAATTCCCATAGACTCCCATTGTAATCTGGCAATTTATCCAATACTGTTATTAGAGCAAAGACTGCCACCATCATTTTGACTTTTTTTTTTTTTTTTTTTTTTTTTTTTTTTTTTTTTTTTTTTTATCGGTTCGCTAACTTTCCAATATTGCTGATATTGCTATTTAGAACGTTTATAGAACGCTTTTCGCGCATTTTTACCCCTTTTAAATTTTGTATTTGTTAACAAATGTTCTTAGTGATCATTTATATCTTATAAGTAATGAACATGCCAAATTTAATGTTTCTAAGCCCTTAACATACAGACATCGCATTTTTAGAATTTTTTTTGCTCTTTTAATTCTTTTGGATTAGTGGCATTGACATAAGATATGGCCTATATTGGAGCAAGGAATGTCACCATCATTTTAAGATCATTACTTTTAAGATCAGATGGTTGTTTGCTGAGATTGCTTAAAAATCCCAATTTAGAACAGTTTTAGAATGCTTTTCGTGCATTTTCACCCTTTTTGAATTCTTTATTTTTTAGCAAATGCCCTTAGAGATCATTTTTATCTTATAAATAAGTAACATGCCGAATTTTGTGCTTCTATGCTTATTAATAAAACAAAAATCTCATTTTTAGAATGTTTTTTGCTTCTTCACTCTCTTATGGTTAATGATATATACATAAAATATAGCATATACTTGAACCGGGGTGAATACCATCATTTTGGTACTATTAATTTTGGAATCGGTTCATAGTTTCAGAAATTAGCTCCGATACTCGCCAAAAAAGACGCCAACTTGGCACTATTTCTGATATTTCGCGAAATTCCCGTGAACTCTAAAATGCCAAACTTTATAATTCTAGTCCCTTAACATACAGACATCGCATCTTTAGAACGTTTTTGTTCTTTTACCCCCTTTGGGTTAGTGGCATCGACATAAGATATAGCCTATGTTGGAGCAAGGACTATCATCATCATTTTGATATCATTACTTTTAAAATCGGTTTGTTGTTTGCTGAGATTGTTTTAAAATCGCTATTCAGAACGTTTTCAGAATGCTCTTCGCGAATTTCCACCCCTTTTAAATTTGGTATTTTTTAGCAAATGTCATTAGTGATCATTCATATCTGATAAATAATTAACATGACAAATTTTTTGCTTCTAGGCCCTTCACTAAAACAAAAATCCCATTTTTAGAGTGTTTTTTGCTTCTAAACCCTCTTTTGGTTAGTGGCACAGACATAAGATATAGTCTGCGTTTGAACCGGGGCGAATACCATCATTTTGGTTCCATTACTTTTGAAATCGGTTCGGTAGTTTCAGAGATTAGTCCCGATACTCGCCAAAAGTGACGCCAACTTGGCACTATTTCTGGTATTTTGTGAAATTCTCATAAACCGCCATTGTAATCCAATAATTTATCTTCTAACAACCATTAATGTTTAATTAATGGTGATTTCTGATTTTTTCCTATTTATCGATCCAATAACCTACCTCCACACCAAATTTCAATTTCCTAAGTCACCTGGAAGTAGTCAAACATTTCTATGAGTGAGTGAGTGAGTCAGTGGGAAAAACAGTGGTTTTCAGACGTCAATTTCTCTTGAACGGTAAAAGATTTTTTTAAAAATTTATAGGATTAGGAAATTAGAAAATGGTCTTACACGACACAAAAAATTGCAATTGTGTAGGTCAAATAGAATTTAAGTTATTGAGGGGTCAAAAGTGGCCCGAAATGGTTCGGGTAATATAACCCACGGCCGGTGTGTCGACTTTTACTTTTTGAACTTGGCTGACACACTGCCGTGTGTCTAGATCTTTCAAAAATAAGTTTTGAATAGTTTGGATTGTACAGTAAACATTACAATACGTTGGATTTCTATTCGTTCGCTGCAGGCTTGGAATTAATCGACTGCTTGATTGACTAGTCGATTAAATATTTAATCATGCAAAATTTAATCCTGATTCAATTTATCATAATTGAAATTGAAAAAGTAATTGCTCTTTTCTTATGATTAATTAATCTGATTTAATTCAATCTGGATAAATTAATTTAATCATTAATTATATAGACGATTTTCTTGTGTTTAATTAATCTGATTTAATTCATTCTGGATTAATTAATTTAATCATTAATTATATAGACGATTTTCTTGTGTTTAATTAATCTGATTTAATTCAATCTGGATTAATTAATTTAATAATTTATTAAATGGACGATTTTCTTATGATTAATTAATCTGATTTAATTCAATCTGGATAAATTAATTTGATGATTAACTATATAGACGAAAATTAAATATGACCGCTCTGTTTAGTTTCCGAAATTCGCTTCATTGCTACGAAATTCTCATAAGGAGTCACTTTACAATTTTTCTCATTGAATATTATACAGAGTCACACAAAATTATTCATATAAACCGAGATCAATATGCTTAAATTATTTAGGGGAGGATTAGTGACAATTATAACCCCATTTTATAGAACTGATATGTTCTTTTGTAATTATATTATACAATTATGCAAATATTTCAGTTTCAGACTACTGCAGTAATTCTCCCTTTTGATTTATAAATCTAACAGATTTTCAACTAACATTTTCGCTTTAAAACATTTCTATTTCTATGCGTAATTATACATTCTAATTTTAGAAAATTGCAACATAATGTAGCACCACATTTACTCAAGTCATTGTATGATAGATTTCTAAAGTATTCATTAAATCACCTTTGCAAATATAATAGGAAAACGTGAAATATCGCAGGCAGCAAATTACAATAATGCGAATAATACTTTTGCAGCCTAATTAACCCAGTTTCAAAGAATAATCAGTTTGTAAATTTCATAGAAATAAATGACTGCTGTACATTTCGGGTTTGAATTTCAATAATGTCCACCAACAGAGTGTAAAAACCTTGGCGTTAAATATGTTTCAAATTGCCAGATATATTTAAGTCGGTCATTTAAAATCATTATACAAATCATAGCAAGGCTCATTGATGGCCATGAAATAAGTTTTTAGAGACACCAAAACGTAGTAATAGCATAGCATTCCAAGTTGATAACCTGAGTTCGTGCCCTTTTACCAACTTCTAAATATGATTGAGTGATCGTGAGCACATAATTTCTTCTTCTGATTAATATTAAACTAAATGTATAGTCGTCGGGAACCAGTTAATTCCTTGAAGGTTTAATTTTTAGGTGGGGAGGGGGCGGGGAATGGAAATTACTTTTAGGCTAAAAATAAATTTATTCACAAAAGTTAAGATTTATGGAAGATTAAAGAATACGTCAATACTCAAACTATTCGAAAATAGTTATTTTTCCTACTATCGGATTTTTTTTTTAAATTATTATAGTTCTGAAAAACAATACACATTTTTACTTTAAAAAATTATGTATACTTTTAAATTAAATTACAGATGCAGACAAACTAGTGTTATTATGTGCAAATAATAAAAAATATAATTGTTGAGATAAATTAATTATTCAATTGAAATTGACGAGTGGTTTTAAGCATACAGTTAGTCCCAAAATAATTCATCTTTCCCTCACTCCAATAAAAAAATATTTTTCAAAATTATATTCTCACATTTTCTATCAGAGTATTTGCGCTTTCAATTAAATTGCATGCATATATTTCTGCTAATTATATGACAGTCCATACTTAAACATTTCGACTATTGAAGTCTTTTGAAAAAGTATCCATTGGGTTATATTCCAAACGGATTGGTTCTATGTTTTATTATTTTACTGTTAGTTGGTTCGTCTATAATTTTAGAGCTAGAATAGTTTTTGATGCCAATCTGATTTACTTTTTAATTCTTGCTAGTCGGATAGCAATGTACACCTCCTTTAATCCTTTATTTTAGAACATTCGTTCATGTACAGGATGCCTACTTTCAACGGCGACCAATGGCTAATTACTAAACCTAGTGATTAACCATATACGTAGTAGATTAGTTACATTAATTATTCAATTGAAATTGACGAGTGGTTTTAAGCATACAGTTAGTCCCAAAATAATTCATCTTTTGGACATATCTTAGTAGACATAGACATATTAGATTAGTCGTAAACGTATATTCTTGTTACAAAATTTTTTTAATGAAGTAAAGAGCGATTTAAAAAAAGATTTAGATCAATAAAAAATAAATTAAAAAAAAATATGAAATTTAAATTTTATTTTTAAATTTAAATCTTTAACTTAAAGTTGGCATATAATTAAGTTATTTGTAGAATACCAAGATCTGAAATTAAAAAATCTAACAAATTCAAATTGGTTTAAATGACTGTATCCGACTCCATTTAGTTTTAATATTCAATATGATTAGTTTCCAAATTAATTTTATGCATCCTTTAAAAATATGATATACATATACTAGTTACAACAAAACATTAAACAATAGAAAATACTAATAATCCATTTAAAAAAAAAAAAAATCTTAAAAGTAAATTAAATTAAAAATAATAAATAAAAACTAAATTTCACTACCTCATTTCAAACTTATGACAAAATAAAGCTTATTATTAAAATTAAATTAAATTGCAAAATGTCTAAAGAAAATATTTATTAAAACTAATTTTAAATTAGCCCTCATGAATATTCATTCTAATGAAGTTAGAAAAATAATGAAATGATGATGTGCAATTTTTTGGATGAAACATTGGAACATCTCAAAATAGCAAAGATAACTCATCCGTGCATGCTTAAAGAGCTCTAGTTCTAACTATGTATACACTTCAAAAATAAAAGTAACCGATCGTTGCTTGGCAACATTAAGCGTAACCATGGACAGTGCACGCATGGCCTGCAAAATTTACTGCGGTCATTTGCCTCTACAATAAAAATAGCAGGACACGGCACTGTTTTTTTACCTCGCTTCCTCTATTTTGATGGACGATGGTCATTTTTGTAAAATTCTAAAACAAGCAGTAAAAAAGATTCGGAACACCAGGTGGAGGGTCATCCTTGGCCCATTTTTATCATAGGAATATTATTTGATAGTTATCAGCATTAAATTTGTTTGGTTCAAGGTAGATCATTGTTCTCTGTACAAATATTTCAGTATCGATTTTTACAGGCAAATATTTTAAGAGTTAAAGGGTTTTCTGAGTATAAATCTTTACTTTAAACTCAGAATTCTTCCGTGAGAATTTTTTTTTTTTTTTCGAATTTATAATTGCAAAATTTTTGTACTATTGACAGTACTTTGGATTGTTGAGTATTAAGGAGTTTTATTTGATAAATTTTGTTTGCAATTATATAACTAGTCTATGAAAATTAAGTATATCATAACAAATGGACTGTTTATTTGAGGTCAGTTTCGATTTACTGAAATTATGTTATTATAGCAGGAATTCGATTATTGTCATTAAAGTGTGTAATTTTTAAAATGTATACAAAGGCAATTTCGCATCTTCTATTTTCTGATTGAAAATACAAGACTGCCATATAGGCATTGTCAAAGTACTGTCTTATAGGCAATAAAGGTTCTGACTGGTGGTACTGTCATATAAATAATAAAGGCACTGTCATAAATATTTTGATCCAAAATTAATGAAAATTCTGAATGTCATAATGGAATAAGTCATTTAATTCATTTCTTTTAAAAATATTATTAGTAGTATCCATAAAAAGTCTTTCTTTGAGATCAACGACATTTGCGTATTTTATTTCTTTTTTGCTTCGCTTTCTCATTGTTATAGTTGAGAAAATTTTCTATAGAAATCTCCGTTATTAAGCTAATTAAATGCTGCTTAAAAAAAAAAAAAAGAAAAAACAATTTATTAACATTTTATACTATGTTATTAATACCCATAATATAACAAAATTTTATGTAAATTGCTAGTTAATTTGCTGATTTGTATCTCTTTAAAAAGGATGAAAGAAGCACGAAAGAAAAGAAAAGCTCGAATTTTGTTTTCTTTTTTAGAAGAAGATGAGATGGTCAACTCAAATTCCGAGCGCTTCTGCCACAGATCGGTTTTCTATGTACAAGTTCGCATTTTCTCTATCAGAGTCACAGTAAAAAAAGTACTAACTCTAACATTATATATTATGATTATAATTAAAGCGTAATTTTCGCCCTACGCCGTAACTTTATTAATTGCATAATTTTTACTCTTCAAAGACACTAAAAAGGAAAATCCGAAGTTTGAAAATGCATTTTCACAAAACCTGAAAAGAAATTTTGTAGAATTTGAAAATTCATTTTTGTAAAAACCTAAGATAAGGAACGAAAAATGTTCGGAACACCAGGTGGTGGGTCATCCTTGACCTAATTTTATCACAGGAATGTTATTTGAGATATATCTGTATTAAATTTGTTTAGTTCAAGGTAGATCATTGTTCTCTGTGTAAATAATTCAGAATCGATTTTTACGGACAAATATTTTAAGAGTTAAAGGCCTTTCTGGAAATATATCTTTACATGAAATGAAAATCTCATTTCTTTTGTTTCAGAATTTGTGGAAATAATACCTTTTGGCAATTTGATAATTTACAAAACTTTTCAACCTTGTGAATGTCCAATATTCAAAATCTGATGATAGAATTTTCGGTTTAATTCAAGGATATTGGTTATTGTTGTGACATAAGTCATATCTATATATTAATCTCATTTCAAGGCTGTTACAAAACTAGATTATTATTGTATTATATTTTTGATTGTAAGTGTTGTTGTTTTGATTTTGCTAAGAGTAAGCAACGCTTTCGCTATGACTAAAAATAAAGGATACAGTCTACTAAAGTATGTGAGTTTATTAATTAAGTTAATACGCATCGCCGCATCACACATCTGGTGACGTCTCCCGGAGTCTATATATATTTTTTTTCTTCACTTCGAAAAGAAAAGTTCGAAAATAATGAACTTTTAACAATGAAAAATACAATTATGAACATACAATAATAGGAAAACTAAAACTAAAAATAAAAATACATAACAAAACCCTTTTTTTTTTTTTTTTTTTTTTTTTTTACATTTCGTAATTAATTTTCCGAGACTTGTTGTGGCAATAACGCAATTTTTGAAATATTTCTTTTAAGTATTCCCCTAGCGGTTTTAACTTCGACGACCCTAATCTTACCATCTGCACCAGGGAAAATATTTATAATGCGTCCTAGTAAGTATTTATTTGTAGGGAGGTCATCTTCCTTTATCAACACTAGGGTTCCTATGCTAACATTATTTTTTCAAACTGCCACTTGGAGCGTTGTTGGAGCGTATTTAAATATTCCTTATTCCAACGATTCCATATCAATTGAATGTATTTTGAAATTCTATGCCATCTAGATAGTCTATTTTCGTTAACATTAATTAATTCTGGTTCAACGATGGCTGTCATAGGCCTTCCAATTAAGAAATGGCCTGGTGTTAAGGCCTCCAAGTCATTCACGTCTGAAGACAATGGAGTGATTGGCCGTGAATTTAATATAGACTCTATTTGAGCAATTACAGTTAATAACTCTTCGAACGTTAGCCTTGCATTACCTACCGTTCGCTTTAGATGATATTTTACCGATTTTATTCCTGCCTCCCACAACCCGCCAAAATTAGGTGCTCTGGGTGGAATAAATTTCCAAATAATATTCTCGTCTGACAAATAATTCGCTAACTTCTCCTCAGGATGTCTTAGTAAATTATGGAGTCTCTGTAACTCGGCGTTAGCACCAACAAAATTTTTTGCATTATCTGAAAAGATTACTGCGCACCTTCCGCGCCTAGCAATGAACCTTTTTAAGGTGGCAATGAATGCATCTGCAGTCAATTCTGACACTAGTTCGAGATGCACTGCTTTAGTTACAAAGCAAACAAAGATTGCCAAATACACCTTATTAAGAATTCCCTTTCTCTGTCCCTTATATTTTATGAAAAAGGGGCCACCAAAATCTGTTCCCACGTAATTAAATGGTGCGCTAGGACGTACTCTCTCAGTGGGTAGGGAACCCATGATTTGTTGTATGGTTATGGGGTTGCTTTTACTACAAGTTACACACTCATGCGTTATTTTTCTAGCTAAATTTCTTCCCCGTAGAGGCCAGTATTTTTGCCTCAAGTGGCATAACAATGCTTGTGCACCTATATGAAGATATTTTTTATGATAGTAAATTGCAATTAGGCTACACAATTTACCCTTAGCTGGCAGAATATATTGATGTTTTTGAGCAAACCTTAGGTCTGCGTTATCTAAACGCCCTCCTACTCTTAGCACCTTATCGGCATCTAAAAAGGGGTTTAACAATCGCAATTTACTTTTCTTAGAAATTTGCTTACCTTCTAACAATGCAGTATATTCTGCCTTAAATTCAAGTTTTTGGATTTCCCGAATTAAAAATATTTCTACTCGTGATAATTCTTCCATACTTACGAGTCCCTTTCTTTTTTCATCTAATTTTCTTGTGTTATCTAAGAACCTGAAAATATAACTTAAAACACGTAATATTTTAGTATAATTATTGCTGATACTTAAAATTTCATTTACAAATTCACTAGAATTTAAACTTAATAATGCTGTACTGTTTTTCAATTTTAATTCTGATGAAAAGTCTATATTGTTTTTCACTTGTTCTAAATCAATGCTGTGTTTGGATTCACTGTCTCTTTCTCTCAAGAAGAGAGGGCTATGCCACCAAAGTTCATAATCAATTAATTTGTCAAAGGATAGTCCTCGAAACACAAGGTCTGCTGGGTGTTTGATGGTATTTACAGCATTCATCTGGTACATTAATTGAGTAGTATAGGCAAATCCTGGAGAAGCAGAATCAGCTTTGAAAAGAGCAGAATTTGAACCTTCTATATCAACCTGTGGCTCCCCAGAATTTTGCAACTGTCTTGTTAAGGGTGTCTTGAGATTCGAATCCATTGGTGATGGTGTTTTTGGATTCGGAGGGGTCGGTACTTTGAATTCCGGTTGAGAATTTTTCGGAGAAGATATCACAGGCGAATGCGAAATTTTGTTGGCTTGAATGCATACTGGAGATTTTTTACTAATATTGCCTTTATTTTGAAAATCGTTGGTTTGAATATGTTGAATTTTTTCTCCATGAGCGATCATTTTCTTAGGCGTGATAATTTCAGTATTCTTTCCAGAATCAATCTTCGATACAACTGCTGCTTGTAGGATGTTTGTATTGAGAAGATTATGTAATTCATGCTGTTTACTTGCATCACTCACTGTATAATTATCAAAAGGCTCAACCTTACCGTCAATAAACATTTTATTATCATCAACCTGATGTTGAACTGGTGCTTCTCTTTGTATTTCACCGGAATTTGAATTCAGATACTTATGGTCAATTTTCTTTTCATTTAAAACAAAGGAATAAATATTCTGTTCATTTCGTTCTAAAGATGATTTGATTTCCGCTTCAGGATTTGTTTGTGGTAATGAACTATTCACTTTCATATTTTGAAACTTATCGATAGTTTTCTTGTTATTTGATTCAAATGAATAGAGACTTTTTCCATTTCGGTCTATAGATTGAGCAATTTTCTTTTCACGATTTGTTTGCAACAGCAAACTACCCATTTCAGAATTTTCCACAATTACTTCTTCATCATCTCTTCTATCTCTTCTAGTATGTGTACGCAGGAAATGTTCCTCACAATACTGCTCTTCTTTAATTTTTATTGGGGTTTTATCATGAACCGCTTCAATTTCCCAAAATTTTTGCATAGTGTTGGATAAATCATCCGCAGATTGAACAAGACCACAATAATTATTAAAATTCTGTAGGGGCATAGACGTAGAACCACTGGCAACATAGCCAAAAACAGTTTCTTGAAAAACCAAATTTTGCATATTTATTTTATTTTGTCTGATTAATTTAAAAAATACTTCGTTTGATAATAAAACATGTATTGGACCTGGTTTATCAAATTGTGGATCAGCTAACTGAAAAGTTTGTAAATGCTTAATAGGCATGATGTTTAGATATGTAGCTGGTGTTGTGTGCGTAATTTTAGGAACAACAAAAAATTGCAATGTTTCATTAAAACTCCTGTTTTTATTTGCTATGGTTGTTATAATACTTTCCCTTATATTCATAACTGAACCATTTAGCCCTGAAACTGATGCGTTTATTTTCCTTCCTTTCAAGAACAATAACTCAGAACATTCCTTCGTTATAAAGTTATTTTGCGATCCTGAATCTAACAATGCTCTAAGAGGAACTAATTCTCGTCTAGCATTTTGTACATATATTATCGCAGTTGAAAGCAGTACTTGTTTACTAGAAGAAGATGTCATACTCATTACAGTATTGTTAATAGTTGAATGCGTGTTATCAAATGAATGTGTATTTTCACCCAAAGCGGTAACAGACATCTGATTATTTGTGTAACTATGAGGAGTAAATGCGTTTGCGGTTGGCGATAAATTACTACTAATATTATTTTCATCTTGGATTGCTATAGTCTGATTAGTATCAATATTTTCCTCACCGCGTTCCAGGTGGATCAATGTGTGATGCCGTTTGTTGCATTTTCTGCACGTGCTTGAACTTTTGCACTGGCTAATGTTATGAACTGATGATAAACAGTTGAAGCATAATTTTTTCATTTTAACAATATTAAACCTTTTTTTTGCTGGTAAATTTAAGAATTGGGAACATCTCATTAAAATGTGATTGCCTTTACACATTGAACAAATGTGTGGACTTTCTGCTAACAAAGTCAATGACTTAAAATTAAATGAACGTTTCTGATCCTTACTGAAAGGTTTAACAGACGTGACTGTATGAATATTTTCCAAATATTGAGATCGTTTTTCTAAAAATAAAAGCAATTCATCTAACTTCGGAACTTCTTTTGAACTTATCGTCATTTCATAATTTTTTCGGGTATCTCTATCTAACTTTTGGAGAATGATGTTCAATATTAAAACATCTGAAAGATTATTTCTATTATAATTCAAAATCTTCAAGGCGCGAATGCTTTTTTTTACATTATCGACTAGATTTCGAAGATCTTTAGCTGAAGGCTGTGTAAGTTTATCTGCGTTTAAGAGTGAATTGATGTGTATTTCTGTTACTATTCTATCATTTTCATATCTGTCTTTTAATGCTTGAAATAAAGATGAAAAAGTGTCTTCTGTGCTAATCAAAGCTCTTGCATCACTTATTAATGCCGCTGATAAATAATGCAACTTTTGCGCATCTGATAGTTGCTCATTTGAAGTTATTAAGTTGTTAAATTGTAATTTAAATAGACCCCATTCTTCTGGTTTTCCGGAGAATTTCGGAAGAGATATATCGGGTAATTTAATATTTATCGCGTTGTTTATTTGAGTAGAATTTGGTTGAATTTCATTGGAAACTTTACTTTGTTCTAAATGTTTAAGTTGCTTTTTAATTTGAAATTTGGCCTTTATAATTTTTTCCTGGTATTCTTCGCTAGCACTAATGTCAATTTCATATTCTTTTTCTAAACTAATACCAGATTCTATTTCTTCATTTAGATTTTTTAGAGTTTGTTCTCTGTCATTTAATTGTTCTGAAATTTCTAAATAACTATCAATATCACTATTTTTATCTTTTATTAATGTTTCTAATTTACTAATTAATTTCGTAATTGAAGTGCGTAATGTTGCACGCTTCTTTTTTAATTTTTCAATGTTTTCCATGTTCAAAAACTTATAGTAAGAGCAAAAGGAATAATAAATAATTCATTACCTTGATTGCTGTGGCAGACGATTTTCTTTCTTTCTTTTTTTTTCACCAGTCCAGCTTGTAAAATAATGTTCTAATAAAATTCAAGGATGAAAACAGTTCATTATTTTCGAACTTTTCTTTTCGAAGTGAAGAAAAAAAATATATATAGACTCCGGCTCGACGGACCAGATGTGTGATGCGGCGATGCGTATTAACTTAATTAATAAACTCACATACTTTAGTAGACTGTATCCTTTATTTTTAGTCATAGCGAAAGCGTTGCTTACTCTTAGCAAAATCAAAACAACAACAAACTAAAAACACAGACGATTTTCGTTTCTATAGTTACACTTATGTGATGCCACATTTCAAAGATGAATTACAAATAACTCTAACAGTAAGAGAATGAGTTAGGTTTTATGAATGTATTTAAAAAGTTATAACTCAAAGGAAAACAACATCTCTTTTAAGAAATTAAATATTTAAAGCTGTAAACTCATCCTTCCTTTTTTAAATTTTTAATATAAAGTTTTTGCTTATTGTATTGGGGATCAATTGGCTTAGGTTTTATTTTTTATTGTTAAAAGAGACAATAATAATTATGACTGAACCACAGTCATTAAAACTTTTAAAATATTGTAATTTTCTTATGTTTTTCTTTATACCTGTTCAAAGAGAAATTCTTATAAAATTTAGAAACACTGTTCACTTATTCATATGCTAAAACTATATGAAATTTTTTTTTTAACACAAGTGCGTTTCCAATGACAATGCAACATTTTTATATTTTTGAATAGGATTAAAAATTAATAATTTAATTTAAACCATCCTTTCGTTAGCCGACCGCGATAAAACCTCAAATAGCCTTTATGGTTACAACGAGATCGTGTTACAAAAAGAAAAAAAATAGAGTTGATTATGCGCGAAATTTTTCTCGCTAAAATAAGTCACTTAGTAGTGAAATTGTAAGTAAGACATTATAATTAGTATTCATAATTGACTTAATTTTTTTCTTTCAACAGAAAACATTGGGAGAAACTTAATTATTTTAACACAATCTTACTATTGATAAAGCAATCATAAGAAGTGTAGCTTTTCCAACAATGTGAAAAAGTCTTCATGCCGGTATTAAACTTAAGCATACTAATGCTCTTTTAGCTAAGCTATACTGGACAAATCCGGTGGACGCATTTCACTCACTTTTTTCGCATTTCACTCACATTGACAACTAGTTTGTTATTTGTTATAGTTGAACAGAGTAAATCGCAGGTAAAGGAATGTTGGATACGTAATTACATTTATTTACTTCCAAACTAATAACATCTTAATCCAAGATTCTGGATTCTAATCTCGACCTGCATATTTCACTGAGTTGAGAAAATGTCAACTCGTATGAATTCTTTACCAATCATTATGATGGTATTAAAAAATTTAATTGTAATGGCTACCCGACGTTTATTGGAGTTGTTTTACTGGAGTTAGTTTATTCTGTACAGCTATTTAAGTTAACAAGCCAAATGCAAATGCCAAGAGAATATCTGTGTGAAATGTTTCCGAAAATTTGTCCAGGATATGTTAATTGGAAGAGCACTGGCATTTTAAATCAAGGTTCTGGATTCGAATTCCAGCTTGTACACGATCTTTTCTTTCATCGGGAAAAGTACAACATATAATATTTAGAGTGTTCTTAAGAATCACCAACGGATGTAATAAAATGAACTGACTTATTTTTAAATTCAATAACGTACAAACGGTGACATCTGTTTAAAAAAATCTTGCAGGATAGTAATGTCTGAGGAATTTTTTAATGTGATTCTTATTCCTAGATTTAGTTACAATTACCAGCAGATAGAAGGCGTTGCAAGCACTAGACGTCTAATCTAGGAAGAAATAGAAACCATTCAGCTACGAGTCCCACTAAGAAAGTCAAACTTATAGAGTGGGTCTTATTCGTCGATTCAATATTGTTTTTAGAGTTCTAATTATAAAGCTAGTCTGTATGATTCTATAACATAACATTTTAAAATCCAAATTCGATATAAACGCCATTCAAATGATTGTGGCTGAGTTCAAAATCGGGCTCTAAAAACGAGATTATATAGGTAAATGAGAACGACTGAATTGATCATTTATTCCCACCACTAATAATTGATATCTTTTTCCTCCTCCATCGAGTGTTTAATGCCATCTATTGTTCACATTTCAATCTAAAACCGGGAATCGCAGTAAAAAAAAACTCTTGATATCATATGCAACACTTCTACAAAAAAATTCTTCAACAGGTGTCAAAGTTTGTATAGTATTGAATTTTAAAATTAGTTAGTTCAATTTAGGTAACCAGGTAGGTTAAAATTGTTAGTTAAATTTATATCTTAAACTACAGAATTAGTAAGAAATAAGTTGTCACTTCTGAGGGCTCTAGAACCACTTCAAAATGAATCGAATTTGAACAACAGATAATTAAAATGATGATCTTTACATTTATTAGATATAAAAAAAATGATTGAGAAAATGTGGCTGCCGTGGCGGTTGTAGCCAACAATCAGTCACCGCGTAGTACTGTGGGTTCACCAGTTTTTTCCGGATTATAAATATACCATATTCTACTGTACATATTAAATGTTTTCATGCGTATTACAACAATCCCTATCGGTGGAATTTTGTATTTTTTTTTCTAAAAATAAAATTATTTTATAAATGTCTAGAATATCATTTGATTTATCTTATTTAAACTAATAGAACGCATTCTAGAGCCCAACGAAGTGGGTAACTTATTTCTTGATAACCCTAAATTGAAGATTGATTTCTGAATTGAAAGTTCGGAAAGTTCAAAATTCAATGTATGCTTTGAAATTACATTTCACAGATCATAGTTTATCCTTTGCAAGAAATTTCGGTGCGTTTCTTTTATTTATTTGTTTGATTTTTATCTATATATTTTGTTGGAATTCACGAATATAACCTCAGTTTTTTCCCCACAGAATCATATATTTTAAGGGTGTATTCGGAAAAACGCTTTTCCATCTTCAACAGCTCGAAATTTTCCGATACAATTTCAGACACATTTTTAAACCTAGAAACATGAAATTTGCTGAGAGGATTCTTGAAGGGACGTATGAGGTGCCGAGTGAGGTTTTTTTACGCTCAATTCATCAGAATTTGAGTTATAAACAATTATCTTCTCAGTATGACCCAGTTTTTCGTTCTCAAATCTCCCGCTTGGGACAAATCGGTTCGAAATGCCGTTTTTGATTGCTTTTTTTTTTTTTTTTTGCAATATTTTGTGCACTTATCAAAGAATTGACCTTTACGGCACCTTGTGCACTTTCCAAATAAGAGATTTTGAAAGTTTGGTGTATTTGAGAGCAATAATGAGTTCAAAAATAAATCGGAAAATAGGCAGTTTGAATCGAAATACACCCTTAAAGCAATTTTTAATGCATTTCCTGTCGGACATCTAGATATTTTTCATCTCTTCCCTGAAAATTTAGGTGTCATAAAAACTAAACAAATTTGAGCATTTATATAATCATTATAAAAAATAGCCAACGAAATATGGCATTAAAAAATAATTGCATATTTTCAACGAAAATTAGATGTATGATGGTTGCTTTATCTTCTAAAATAAAAAAAGACATTTTTATTACTAAATAATTCATGTCGTTTTAAATCGGAGTACATCATTGTATAAAAACGATGCATGATAGAAGAAATCAGACTTCATATCATAATTCATCAAACAAATTTAATAAAAATGACTGGATTCAGTTAAATGACAAATAATTGTTATAGAATGTTGCCACACACTCTTATATTAGAATTTAAAATGCTTTGTTTTACTTGATTTTGATTAGAAATGATCACAAGCGTAACACATTATTTCATAAAGAGCTGGTAAAAAAGTATCTTTACTTAGAACCTTTTTTTATTTTTTTTAATCAAAAACTTTCAGTTTCTCAGGTTCAAAGGAAAGGTCCTAGGAATCTCAGGTCCCAGAAATTTTCTAATAAATAAAATGATATGAAATGAAACAATGAGCACTTATGTTAGAGACATTCACCCATAACTATCGGGATATCTGTCTGCTAGAAAGAAAATCTAGCTAACCATCAACGTGAAGCCTTACGAAGGTTGTTATTTATACACTACCATACATCATACGGGATTTAAAACTAACAACAATTTGGCGATAAACTTTATATAAGCAGCGATTAAAGATATCATTGATTTTTACATTAACTAGCTTTTCTAACGGTTTCTGTAAGAAAAATTATCAAAAAACTGCTTAAATGTAATAAATGTTAAAATAGGTAAGGCGATTTCACATAACAAAAGTCTTTTCCATGATGATTTATGTACAAAGTATATTCAAGTTTTATGAGGAGGGGGGGGGGGAATAACAAGTTGTAAGTCAAGACAACTAGCGTGTATGGGTTTAAAAAATGCATACATACGTACTCGTATATATGTACTCGTATTTACTATTTTGTTAAATTTGCAAGTCGAATAAATTATTATAAGCGTGACTTGAAAAACAAACAATACTTTCGAATGCTATGTATGCGAATTTTGGGTTTGTCTAAATTTTTAATCTGAACTGCACAAATAAACTACTGTTTCGAAAACACACAAAATTTAATAGAAAATATAAATAACATAAAATCAGAAATTTAATTAATCATCATGTTGTATGTGCATGTTTTGCCACTGCAAATGATATATTGGGAGCAACGTCCCTCTCCCAGCATTGCCAGTCAAGCGCAACTTTAACAAGAGTAATTCTAGCAATTAGCTTTCTCTTAAGGAACTAATCTTCCTAATTTACAGAGCAGTAGCCTCAAATCAGAAAACTATTCTTTGAAGAGGTGAAAAAAATACAACTTTCGAAACAGTTATAATTTTGTTAGAAATATATAACTGTTTAAAATTTGATGGCGTAAAACTTTGTAAATTATGGGAATGCCACAATTCGTCATTTTAGGAATATCCGTAATTAATAATAGTAATGCCAAGATAGAAATATGTTTAAACAGCTTTTTTTGTTGTTGTTGTTTTGTTTTGTTCGAAAAGTATAAGAAAGTCCTATATGAAAGTACCGTAATATCCGGTGTATAATCCACGGATTAAACACTTTTTTTTTCTTTGAACCCAGAAATCTTTAGTAATTGAAGACAAATATTTGCGGAGATCTAATAATTTATATTTTGCTTAAAAAAGTTTCTGGGTCGAAAATTGATTGTTTGATCCGCGGATTATATGCCAGAAATGACGGTATTTCTCATAAAACATTATACTTAGGGTACATTACTACATCATACATACTACATTATACATATTACATTACTATATTACTACATTATACATAACATTATACTACATTATACATAAATAACTTCAATCATAAAATGCTTTGAACTAAGCTGCTATTTAGAAAGTAGTGATTTCTGAAATGAATGTGCAAAATACTTCCTAATATTTAAATGCTGCCAATCTGACTTTCAAAGAATATTAAAAAATCTTCATTTTTTTAACATTTCATATATTTAAGTAACACAAAATAATAATTATATATTTTTTGTATCACTATTATAATAATTATTCTTATTAACTATAAAAATAACGTAGCAACGTTTTTAATCCAATAACAATTTAAATCAACAAAGTCTAATTCTAAAGAAACTGTAAGATAACTAAGATAAATTTATTAATATGAAAAACCTATAAATTTATGACAGTGTTTATGACAATAATGATAATCGTAAAAGTGTTAACGCCACGCGTGATATAAAATAATAAAAAAACTACTTGTAATTGTTGTTAATTAATTACTTTCCACATTACTTTCACTTGAATGTTTATCTTTTAGGAAATCTAAATAATAAATACAAGATAATATAAATATTGTCTAATTAACATTTGGCATTTTTAATAAACAAAAGATAAACAATAACCAACAGTAACACTATATCCAAAAGTATTGCTCTCTTTAAAATAAAGAAAATATTATCTCTATCACAATCGAAAGAGAAAGGTTACTTAGTGTTTAAATGAATGTGAAACAGGATAAAAAACACTTTCGATATCGCTGAGATTCTCTCATAAAACATATCATCTATCCGCATCTTGAAAATATAGCAATAACAAAGATTTCCTGTAGGAACCGAATCTGGGTCAAAAAGGTAACAATTATTCTCTCTGGGGAGTTATTACTCATGCTGTTAAAAATGCTCTATTGTTTTCGCCAACACTATTACGTAATGAGCAGCAACTTAACTAATTATACGGCCACTAACAGCACATCGTGAATGGTAAGATTACATCTTTGGCGATAAAAAAAATTCTATGAAGTAGTTCAGGTTGTTTAGAATGCAAGTGATGTAACTACAGAAATGTTTATGAGAGGTAACAATGAAACTGAAAAGGAAAAATATTGTACTGTGCATAGAATATGACACATTTTAAAACTTTGTACATATATTTGCATTAAAAAATATGTTTCCATTCAAAAGCTTGTCTGATTAATACGCACCAGTTGAAGAGTGCGTGGGAAAATCCCATAGTTTTGTTTTTGCTTTTGATACACTGAGATGGTGACAGTAGTCTAATTACAAGGTGACTGCGGCTAAAAATGCCATGTTCTCAGAGAATCAGAAAGATCAATAATAATATCACGAAGCAAATGCAAAAGAGTAGGGGGGAAAATTACGAACCTCGCATTTTTAGGTATTATGATGGAAAATTACAATGAATTTTATCATAGAAAATTGCTTTTCTTTATTTTTTATTTTTATGTCCAAAGAAAGGGTATACGAATTTCATGTATATTTTAATTCGTTTCTTCTCTGCACTCAAACATTGGTATATTTTTAAAAAATATAATTCAGATAAAAAATAAATTAAAAGAAATTGTGCATAATATGTTGATGTAATATCTTCATAAAAAATAGAGTAAAATCTGAAAAAACGGAAACTGACTAAAACAGAATTGTATCTTAAACAGAAAAAATTCATGCTCCCGACGAATTGAATATAAAATATATCAACCTACTATGACGGAATATAATTTAAAATGAATATATTTTTTCTGGTCCCTAGCTAGTCCGTTTTTATTTTATTTATGAAGAATGAATTATCTATACTAATAAAATAACAAATCGCTCTGTCTGCGTGTGTGTGTGTGTGTGTGTGTGTGTGTGTGTGTGTGTGTGTGTGTGTGTGTGTGTGTGTGTGTGTGTGTGTGTGTGTGTGTGTGTGTCTGCGATGGCTAGCAAAATCTATGGGACGTACGAAGCTCAAAATTTTTATGAGAGTAGCCCAATATCTCTCCTGATGCACCTGAGCTTCAGAATTTCGAAATTCTATTTATTAACTGAGTAATTAATTAAATTCCAAAGATCACTCTCATAAAAAATCGCCTTTTTTCTTCTTTTTTTCTCTTCATTCAGTTATGGTTGGTTGGTTGCATAAAATTTTCGCATAAATAATTAAAAAAGCTGGGAATAGACCTTTAAAATTCATAGACTGGCAAACTGTCAGTTTAAATGATGATTTTTTATCACAGCGGTTGTAAACCATGGAGGAAAAAGATAGGTGGTGGTGAAGTGAACCGAAAAAAGGGTTGCAATATTAAATCATTTATCGCTCAAATTTTAATGTCCCAAACAAAAGCATGTGGAAGTGATTTTGTATTAATAAGACGAATTGAAAGAAATGAATTACAGCCGAAGCGTATTTTATGAAGAAATAGTAATTTTTTAAAATGGTCTTTTTTTTATTATATTATTTATTTTTAAAAAAATGTTTGCTTTTAAAATAATTGAAATTGATAAAGTCGAAATAATTAAATGTCAAAATAAAATAAAATAAAATATTGAAAACATTTGATTTGAACTAAAAATTGTATTACTAAAAGGTTTCTTTTTTTTTCAGAACTTTTTAATACTTTATAACGTAGATGAAAATATGGTTTTAATATAACAACATATTAATAACTCTATATCAATATATTAAATATATTTATGAAAACATTCTTTTAAAATCATGCGCGAAAACTTAAATAACAAATATTAGTCTAAAATCTAGATTTCAGAGTGCAGACGATTTTAAGACATTAACGAAAGAATGCTAACTTTTCAAGCAAAATCTTAAATGATGCTTCTATATTGATATTTCAAAGTGACGGCTAGGTTACATTTATGTTATATTTAAGTTACGGTAGGGTAATTTTAAGTCGCAGTTAGGTTACAGACAGATTATGGTTATGGTACAAAAGTTTACGGTTAGGAATTTGTCCACAGAGTCAACATTACGCATGCTTTGATTAAAAATATACACTTTTGTTAAATGGCTCTGAAATTATAATACTATATACCAATCTTTTATCATCGCGTATCGATTCATTCAAGGTATAGTCGGGTTTAAGAATGATATAATTAGTTTGAAATTCAAAATATTTCACTTGGGATTTCTATGTGAAAAAAATAATTAGTTACGTGATTTAACAGTGATTTTTACGGGTAAATATCAACACTTTAACACGAAACTAACGCAATCGTTGGATACATGTTCCCTCCCGTGTTTCTCATTGCTCATTTTAAGTATTTTTAGAGCTTAATATTAGTTGTTGTTTTTAAAACCGATTTTTCACAAAGTCAGCTGCAACGTATTTCAGACAATGCATTTCTGCATGCTTCCAGTTATTGATAAAATCATACAAATTTCAAGTTCGTTTAATATTGTTAATACGGACCCGGGCAACGCCGGGCGGGTCAGCTAGTATTTTCATAAAAATTCAAAGTTTACCGTGTTTTTGGGTCTAACAAAATTTTTCTTCATACATGCAAACAAGAATGGGATAGGGTAACCGAAACATAATTTTATCATTGATCCTATAAACGCAGTTGGAAGTTTATAAAATTTAATTGTATATAAAGACTTCTTCATATGTTGTAGTCATGTATAGAATAAATTAGGTTCATTCAAAAAAATTTTGTAACATTTAGAGAATTAACATCATTGTTACGGGATAAATTCCCTTAACAATTATACAAACTTTTAGTTAGTCTTTTACAAAAATATCTTCGAAAATCTATATAATTACTTTTCTTTACCTATTCAATTTTTTTTCACCTATTTTATTATTATTTATGTAGGTGTAACCACAAAATGTGTTCGTAAGAAAAACATTTTACATAGTCTCTCAAAAACCGATAAAGCTTTTCAACGTTCCTAGGAGATCAGACCAAAGGCTAACAGTTTCAAAATCATAATCTCTCCTTTTTTCTCCGAATTTACTAATAAAGGTACAGTCAGGTCTTGATTATCGCATGAGCACCCGGAGCCCATGTCCTAGACACAAATTTTCTGAGGATCACGAACTTTTTCATCATTTCATCAACATTTCCGATAAAAAAAAAATCATAATTTTGAAAAAATGTGATACGTGAGACATTAATGCGATGGAATGAGACAAAAATATATCTCAGTATGTAGTTAAAAGCCCATTTCAATAAACAATTTAAAAAAAAATATTTTTATTTCTTGAATCATTTTTTATTTTTTTTTATTAAACAAATTTTTTTTAGTTGGCACATTTCGAATAAGTGTGTAACTTGTAAAAAATAAATAAATAATAACATCAGTAAATCAACTAATGTAAATGGCCGCGAAAAGTGGAAAGTATTCTGGGCGCAGAAATTTGCTAATCAAACCCTGGTTGCAGCAAGAAGTAACGACGCATTTTCAAGCAGATTTAATATAACTTAAAATAGTTAAACATATATATTTTTTAATATTTAATTTGTATTTAAGTTCCAAGTTTTCTAGAAAACTAAAATTTACAAAATTATTAATACGATTTTTCTTGAAACAAAAAAAAGATTTTTTTTTAAAGTTGGATATATGAAGAAGTGGCCTGTGTTTTTAGGTTTAAAAATATATTAAAAAAAAAATAAACAGAAGCCGTTCTAATTTTTTCCTTTTATTTATTAAAATCATTATATCAAGCAAGTGAGTCGATAACTTGTTAAATTGAGATCAATTAAAATCTCGTTCTACGTATAAGTTGCATAAAAAAAGCATTAGAAGATTTAAAAAAAAAATGAGAATCAAATTTACTTTTAATATAGTCCTTATCAATGTATTCAGCATTTAAAATTTTCCAATAAAAAGTCATTTGTTTACAAAATACTTTTTGGAATATAATGAAAACAATAATGGAAATCTTGATCTTTATCCTAATGTCCTATCACATTGCATGTTCCTGAGTTTAAGGACAATATTATGTTTATATTAAAATGCTTTTATTAGCTTCACCTGTATGTAGGGATGTAACGAAATCTTTGAACGTTATTTTCTCCCACTTTAAAACATCAGATTAAATTGAAACTTTGCATAATTATTGAGAACCGATGAAAATTCAACATTTTGTAGAGCCGACGCTTAAAAGGATCAAAAACGCCGTATAAACGAAGCAGAAGCAATTTGAAAAATTAACAGTCACCTGACACCCTAGAAACATGACAATGACTGAAACACATATGAAAACTGTAACTATGCAACAGAAAAAAAAAAAGAAAAAAGAACATTTTAAAATTTTTAGTTCGACCTGATATAAAAGCGTGTTTTTTAGTTTTTAAAACTGTTTAACAATTATTTATATTTATTTTTGTTTTTTACTGCATTTTTCTTCTAATAAACATGATAATAGTTTTACATCAATTAATCAAAAGAAGTCATTCTTTAACAAGTTTGAGCAAGAGGTAATGCTAATTTTCAAAGTTTCGATCTTTAAATGTCATTACAGTTAACTAGTTGCTACATTATAATATATAGCTATTGTCATATGTTACAATTATTGTTATTATTTGTAGAGGAGAATACTAATGATGTAAGAAACTCATGTGGGGAAATAATAAAAATAACATTGCTTGATTACTAAAAATAATACTTTTATATTTTTCCTTGTTTATCATCTATAATATACATTGTATTTTGCTTCGAATTTCATAATGAGGTAAGCCGAACAGCAAAAAAAAAAAAAAAAAAAAATGGTCTACAGAAGAATCTGTATGATTCATTATCAAGTCGGTGTAGCAACAGAGTACTGAGTATTATTACATTTTTAATTTATCAGGGACAAGAGGAACAATAATCTAGATAGGAAAAGTAATTACAATAAAATAAAGTCATTCATTCACCATTATTCTATGCACGGCATCGGAAAATTCAGGTCTTTTCGACGAAACTGAAAAACTACTCGCATTATTTAAAAGAGAACAATGAAAATTTATCTTAGTTTTTCCCAAAGCTTATTGTTTATAGCTTGCAATATGAAATCTATCACAAAAAGGGGATATCCCGCGGCTGCCGTTTATCACATCTGAATAGAAACAAAAGTTAAACATGGTTGCGTGTGCCGAGAAAAGAAATTTCAAACTCATTTTCGGATGTGATAGGGATTAGCAGAGGATTTTGCAAAAAGAGTATTTCCTGCTTCTCGTTAAATTTAGTATCTGTCTTAGTAATCTTAGGTATGTCCAGGATCGGGAAACAATAGTTGGATTATTTATTGCTTCTGACTTATTGCAAAAATATATACAACTTGGCACGCTACACACCTTAAGATATCCCTGGTGCTATTTGTAGTATCTGATGCCGTATAATTAAAAAATTAGTACAATGAAAGGTATAAGGAATTAGCCTTCTTAATCTCGGAACATTTTTCTGAGCTTTTTTTTTTTTTCTTTTTCTTTATCTTTGTCTTTCTTTTTGCATTATTTGGAAGGGCAAAACAAAATAAAATATAAAAGATTAATTTATTAAAATTATTTGGAGACCTTTAAGCGTTTGCTTTTCTCCTTTTTCTAACAATTTGAGTAGCCAAATTATTAGTTTTAATTTCAGTTTGAGTGTTGTGTTTCTTAAACCATGTTTTCAGGACGATCTAAAAGTGATTATTTTGCTTTAAATAAGATGAAAGGAATTATCTAAATTCATTGCCTTAATCTTCACATCTTGCCGTAGTGCGTATTAAATTTTTCAATCTAATAAAATGTTTTGTTTTTCTGAAAACAAATGTTTTTAGCGAAACATTTATTTTCAGTTTTTTTTTCTATTTTTATTATTATTATTATTATTCATTATCTTGTGCGAAATATGTTTAACTCCAACGTGTTGTATGTTTAGCATATTTCTTTTCATTTGAGAACGACTATTTCAGAATAGTACGTTTCGCTTAATTTATTTGCTGAAATAATCTGATTAGAAAAATCGGAAATTACCTTAAGAAGTATTGGCATTCAATTTTATAGATATTGAATACACTATATTGCCATTGATTATGGGACACTTGCGATTTCAGACATTTTACTAAATATCTAGAAAAATACATGAGGAATCATCTCGAAACTCTTAGTGTATAAATATAATAGTATAAGTCATACATCTCCGTGAAGATTTTTTCCCGAAACTCTAAAGGGGGCCGTCAACAAATTAAAAAAGAATGAATATCTTTTGAATAACCCTGTCAAAACTAATGTAGCAAAAGAGCTCAAACTCTAGATTGTAATTGAATGCCTTATTGTAATAAGCCTTGTTCATTTTTATGCAAATAGCATGCATACTCGCAGAGTAATTAAGGTTTTTATAAAAATGATCCCAAATTTTTCCAAGTTTTTTCCTTATAATTTTCAGAGTTCTTAATATAAAATATTATTTTTTTTCAGAAAATATGACAAACAACATTGCACACAGTACCCTGTAATCAGAATTAAAAAATAATGAAAATTGTATAAAAAATGAGTTGGTTTACTAAATAATTTTTTACTGCGCATGCGTCAACGATATCAAAATTTCATTTGCATATTATGTTAGCTAAATGTATAGAGCAACTTTTGTGAAAGTCACAAAATCATAACTTGAAAATTCTGACAATAATCGTCAATTGAATAAGTCGAAAATCCGTTATTTTCAAAATGAAGCAAAAACAAGAGGGGTTGTATCCATATATTCATTGATTAGTGTCAATATAGACACACAATATGGGATGTACTACTGCATTTGGATAAAATCCCTCATTTTTTTGCTTCATTTTGGAAACAACGGATTTTGTCCTTTTTCTATAGACGATTACTTTCAGAATTTTCAAGCTATGATTTTGAGACTCTTACAAAAGTTGCTCTATACATTTAGCTAACATAATATGCAAATGAAATTTTGATATCTTTGACGCATGCGCAGTAAAAAATTATATAGTAAACCTACTCATTTTTCATACAATTTTTATTATTTTTTAATTCTGATTACAGGGTACTGTGTGCAATGTTGTTTGTCATATTTTCTGAAAAAAATATTATTTTATATTAAGAACTCTGAAAATTATAATGGAAAAACTTGGAAAAATTTGGGACCATTTTTATAAAAACCTTAATTACTCTACGAGTGTGCATGCTATTTGCATAAAAATGAACACAGTGTATTACAATAAGGCATTCAATCATAATCTAGAGTTTGAGCGCTTTTGCTACATTAGTTTTGACAGGGTTATTCAAAAGATATTCATTCTTTTTTAATTTGTTGACGGTCCCCTATGGCGTTTCGGTAAAAAATCTTCACGGAGATGTATGACGTATACTATTATATTTATACACTAAGAGTTTCGAGATGATTCCTCATGTATTTTTCTAGATATTTAGTAAAATGTCTAAAATCGCAAGTGTCCCATAATCAATGGCAATATAGTGTATATACGGGCTGTTTGTTCATCGAGAAGAGTTTCAGAAATTTGTAAAAGCATTTTTAAAGACGAAATTCGAAATACAGTCGACTCTCGTTAATTCGAAATCGGGTAATTCGAATCTTCGCTTAATTCGAACTAAACATAAAGTCCCAAAATTTTCAATGGCAGATTAACGTTAAAAAATTTCATTAATTCGAACTCATTTTCTCGTGACTTCGTTTAATTTGAACTAACGAGAATTCCGATTTTTCATTTTTCTTTTCTTTCTCACAGATTTCAGATCATTTGAATTACTTTCTTTCTTTGATTTTTGTGAAAATTGTTTCGAACGAGTATAGATATAATACAATTCATTTGATATCCACTTAGGACAGATGGGTCTGTAAGATGGACAGACAGGGCTGTAAGAACAGCCCCATCTGTCCATCAGTGACGCTTTAATTTTTTCTTCCATCATGCTTGTTTTTAATCTTTTAATTAGTTTATGTATTTATACATTCTAATTTAATATTAAGTCATATTCTAATGATAAAAGATGAAACAAGTTTAAAAAACACTATAACATTAATTCTTTTGTAATAGTACCATATTAAGCATGTTTTTTTTAATTCGAACTTCGGATAATTCGAACATTTCTTGTGGTCCCGACGAGTTGCATTAATGAGAGTCGACTGTATATGACACATTTTTTTCACTTTTGAATTAAAGAGCTCAAATATTACCTCCTAAGTATGAGTAAATGAAAGATTGAAAATTTTAGCTTGATCATTTTTCTTAGTTCAATCAGAAAGTTTCATCCAAATATATAATTTATTTAATTTTTTACAAAATCAGCTATTCAAAGGATAGATTTTACATTTAATTATTTATTTGTAAACACATGCCACAGCACATGTGTTCACTTGCAAGAAAACAAAGTGATTTGTTTCCCTGCAAGTCAATACATATGCATGCAGTGGTATAGTATTACAAATATTTTAAGAATAAGGACAACTGAAATCCTTTTTTTTTAATTTTTATTTATTGTTTTATTTATTTCTGATGAACAATTAATTTGCAAAGAAACTAAATGATTATTTCAGCTATTCTGTCTTACAAAAATCTATCCATATTTAAACAACTATCTTAGATAATCATATGTTACATAAATCTGAGTTTATTTCAGAACTGGTTATTTCGTGCAAATAAAAATGATCGTATGGTCAGACATTTTCGTTGCAAAATTAAACCTTGCTTATCTGTAATCGATGCTTTTTACCACTGGTTTCTTATTCATTATAGTCAAACGTTGCTGGATGATACAAATCATTTTTCAAATGAACATGTACAAGAACTCTTTTCTGGTCTAATAATATTTTATATGCATGCAGTGATAGTGAATTAAAAAGCTTTTATCTCAAATCATATGTAGCGAAAAGCTTACATTTTCTCTAGATATGACGATTTTATCTGGCTATCATCACGATTTTACGCGTATGTTAAAACTTTCTCTTGAACTTATCAGTCGAGTCAAATCAAGTCTCTTTTGTTATTAATGCAGTTTTTAATGGTTTGCCTTTTCTGCTTGCATTTTTTGTTTCCGAATATTTTTGACAAATTTTGACTAAAAAAAAAAAAAAAAATTAAGGTCCTCCTTGCTCCCAGAAAAAATTAGTCATTGAGGGCCACCGTAATACTTATCCATCGTGGATATGCATAATATAATATATAGAAACAAAACATGTGTTAACTATTTACAAAATGCGTTGCAATGCCAAAACAAAATTTAAACGCATATTTCAATATTTTTAATATACATAGTAATGCTCAAATAATGAATGGTTGTTGAATCCATTTCGACACATTATATAAAACGTCAAATTACTCAAATAGTACCAAATTGCGTAAAAGAAACATCCTTATAACTTCGAAAATAATAATTATATTAACTAACAGTTTACTGCGCCGGATTAAGCTTCTCATTTCCAATTAAAATATATCTCTGAATTGAAATTTGATTGAAATACAGGGTCATAAAAAAATCGAAGAATGTGGAAAACAGGATTCCAAATATCGAAAACTAATAATTCTATCGACTTTGTTCTTTATGCAAAATTTGTGTTATTTTATTGCGTTTTATCCACATTTCTTAATATTAAAAATTTCAAAACATTTTATGTACCTTTCATTAGAACGAACTTTTTGAGAGTCCGAAAACAATAGTTCCGGATAATCGAGATTACTGATATCAATTAGGATTCGTCCCATTCCTACATACTAAGAACATACAAAATTTCAAGTCTCTGTCTCAATTTTTTTGGGAGATAGAGCGTTTACAGACACACAGACGGACGGCAATTTTTTTTCTAAAAATATGTTTTTCGGAATCTCCAGTGTTTAAAACATGTAAATTCGTCAAAAAAAATTTTTTTTTCGATTTTCAAAACGTCTGCAAGACTTTCCCTATACTATGTATGATGGATAAGTAAAACTGAAAAACACAGGTAGATGTATAATAACTAATAAAATAAAATTCTGTATGAAATATCAGAATATATAATATCTCATGGCATGTTTAAAATATACGAGTACTATTAATAAGTTATTTTTATAATGACTTATTGATGGAATTATTTTATAAATATATCTGACTTAAAATATTTTAGAATAAAAGTAAAAAATTTTTAAAAATACAGGCATACACATTTTTATCAAATGTAGTTTAAAAGATAGAGCTATACCGAATTTAAAATTCATGTTTTATGTATGAGAAATTCACGTTCCTTATGTAACGTATTATTTCCATGTAAATCTGTTAATTAAAGGTTATAAAATAACGGTTAAATAAAGGTATATATAAATAAAAGTTATAAAATAACACAGATTTGCTATAAAAAATAATATATAGCAAAGAAACACAAATTGGTATACAACCCACTACAAAAGAATGAAAATAATTAATTTCACATTTTATGCGAATATAAAACATTATATAAAACATAGTTGTACAATTATAGACTATTAATTTGATGATTTGTTACACTTATAATTTTTTTTAAATAAAATTGCATGTTTCAGTTTCTGTCACTTTGAGAAATAACAAAAATAATACCCTTCTAATTTGGAACAAGTACTTTACTTCTTTTTCAAAAAAGATTTCAATTATTTCTTCCATAATGATCCAGAATGAAATTAGATACATATAGATTTGCAAAACAACTTTTTCACAATAATACACCAATTAATTCATGCATTAATGATTTTTAAAGAGTTTTATTTTCTTTACAAACAGAGAAAATCAATTATCGTTCATTAGTGAATAAAAATTAAGTTAATTACCTATTTACATAAAGAGTAATTTTTCACGAAATACATGCAGTATTTTACACATTAGCGAGTTTTAATGAATTTAGCATTTTTACTTCATTTTATAGTTTTTTTTCTAAAAATTTCAATGCATATTTTTGGATTCTAGCTCCCCCCCCCCCCCACCCAAAATAAATAAATAAATAAATAAATATATATATAAATATATAAATAAAATAAAATAAAAATAAAAAAAGAAAGAAAGAAAACCTATAGAAAATCATCAATGTTCCCCTGTAATATAAAGGTAAAACTGTTTTCTTTCGCTTGAAGAAAAATATTTTTCATTTAAAATTACTCTTAGTTACTTTATTTTACTTCAATTTTAATTGCACAATTTTTACTAAATAACTTATGTTTATGCGAGCAAAACCTTAATTCAATAAATAATATTAAAATTAGTATGCTGTGGCTATCCCAAAACTTTCTTTTATACAATTCCCAATATAATTAGGCTATATAACAGCATCAAAAACAAGTTGGAAATTGCACGTGAAGCGTAGCAAATGTGGTGCGTTCGTACGCTAACAAAGTTTTTAAAATATCACTCTCCTATATCAATCTCATAAAATTGTAAATAGTTAATTACAAATAAAATGCGCACCAAACAATGTTTTCCCTATACCATGATGTAATGTAATACTTTTGTGAAGCCTTGTAAATCAATAACAAATGTTCTTTCCACCACAGATTATGCAAAATGTATATTATACTATGTACTCTATAGATGCATATCAATTTTATTATGTTCGAATGAGCGTAACACTATTAAAATGCATTTGAAACTTTTCCCCCCATTGACCGTAATGTAATGGAATATTTTTGATTATCCCTGTAATTGATCTATGCATCCGATTTTCATAAAATTTGAAATGACTCGACAAAATTATGTATTAATTATATATTTTAAATTTCAAACGATTCGGTAGGGTATTTTTTGCGTTGTTATATGCTGACGGTCGGACGGACAGATGGACGAACTGAACGACAACTATAGGTGCTACGTATTTACATATTTATGAACCCATCTAATAATGAACATAAAACATAGTGCCTTTCTTCGAATTTGACACGGAGTTATTCTAATCAATAATTTAAAATAAAAGAGCAACGGTGCTGCTTTTTGGGTGTTGGAATGTAACATTAGATCACTATATATATTTTTAAATATTAAACTCAAACATAAAATATGCATCTCTACGCAATAGAAAATAAGATACATTTATGATGCTCATCGCAAAGCGTAACGTTGATATTCCATAATTTGGTCTACAGCCAAAAGTTGGCATCGAAAATGAGCTTTTCTGGCAATAATGTGCTAAAAAAGAACATCAGAGTAACAAGAATGGCGTTAATAACGTTGAAAACCACGCTCACTAATTGCATGAAGCGATTGTGAACCCGACTAGGAATCTTTATCCAAAGATAGAGTAGCAGTGCCCTTTGTTGAGTAAATCAAGTTAAAGTTGAATCAACATCTATTTAAGTCAAGATCTAATAGAATATGCAACTGGATGAAATTCTAGACATTAGGTCTTGTGATTCAGCTATCGTGGAAATCACGAAAATATAGCACTACCACCTGTTGAATAAAGTGCCCCGAAAATGAATAAGCATTTATTTATGACAAAGAGCAACCCAATACAGAGTTTTATAAAATTCTGTGCGTTATTCTTTAAATATATAACTAAGCAAATTGTGAAAAATACAGTATACTGCGCTACGTGTCAGGCAATATACATCAAAACTTAATCAGCATCTATTTATATCAAGATGCAAGATAATATAAAGCTGCATCCGTTTCTATGTAGTAGCTTATCACGTTCGCTGCCGCTTACGTGAAGATGCGATGATATTTAATGCCGCATTGTAGAAGTGGGTTTTTCCGAGAAGCCGATTTACTTTTTATAACAAAGAATCAGTGAAATATTTTCCCGCGCTAGCGCGTGACTGGCTATTGGACATCACCCACATCACGCGCTGGCGCGTGAATGGATACTTAACGTGGGCGCCATATCACGCACTAGCGTGTGATCGGCAGCGAATGTGTTAAGAAATATTGTTGCCGTAAAAATTCTAAAAGACACAGTATAGCAGCGCTACTTTTTTGGAGATACAAACCCAAATAAACAGTGTTTGATATAAATAGTTATTTATATCAAAATATAACAGAATGTGAAATTTTATAAAATTTTGTGCATTAGTTTTTGAGATATAGCTATCACGGAAATCTTGAAAAATACAGTTTGGCTATATAACATGTCGAGAGATTTGCATCCAAAACTATAGCACCAACCACCTTATGTCTAGTTACAAGTAAATCTTAAGTTTGGTATTCCATGCATTAGTTTTTGAAATGGAGCATGCACAAAATTTGGATCGCATACAGACTAACAGACAAATAGACAAACAGCCTAAAGCACAGACAAGTATTTAAAATAAAATCAAGTTCAAACCATCATAAACGTGTCACTTCAAGATAATATATATATATATATTAATGCAAATTGCTGCAAATAGATTTAAAACACTAAAATCTTGATAAAAAAAAATATAACAATAAAATTTTTTTCAAATAAATTAAAAATTTAAAATCCTTTTTAAAGATTCAACCTGATCAACAATTCAAAAAGTACTTTTAAAAAAATAGGAACTTGTTGAGATGGACTCAAAAAAATGAAAAGAAAAAAATCAGTTTTAAAGATTCTAATTGTTCAAAAATTCAATTTTTTTTTTTAATTATTAAAAATACATCCAAACAACTAAACATTCTATTTTCAATATGCAAATTATTAAATATTATTATTAGAAGTAATTTCAAATGAATTAGAAAAAATTAAAAAGAGACTTTTTTTTAAGAGTAAGTATTACATTCGACATATGGCATTACCTCACCCTACCATATGGGTGATAACAATCACAACAACAGAAAGCGCGCGCATGTGTAAAACATATTTCTATGTGCACCCATTGCATTGACGTAGGAGAAAAAAAAAAAAAAAAAAAAATCCGTAAAAACTGTTGCTCCCAGAAAAAGCTACTTCCGAAATCGCAGGGTCGTTCTACCGGAGAGAGATCTTTTGAATAAATGGAGGCCTTCAAGGGGTCCTTCCCGCGTAGTCAGGTAAAGCGAATTAAGGTTATCGAAGAGCAGATAACTTCAAAGCTTCAGAATTCGTGATTCAATGTGTTACAGGAGTGATAGGCTGCTTGCTTGAAATCGCCAGCGAAGCATTTTTCGAGATCAGTTGCATTAGATTATTCGTTAGGTGGATTATTCTGAAGAGATTAAATGATATGTAGTATTTTATATATAAAGTGAGTTAATTTAAACTTTTGAATAAAAAAAGGCGATTAGTTCCTAAAGTCTATTGTGCATAATAATATTTTTAATTTATATATTAGACCGCATTATTATTTTTTTATCTAAATAGTTAACCATAAATAATCACAAATTATAGACTAAATAAAAATAAGGAATTTTTTGTATCCAGTTCTATTTTTCTAAGAAGATTTTATTTTTTCTAAAACTGTTAACCATTGTGTAGCTTTACATGAATCATCCCTTTTAGTTCATGACCACAGCAACGTGAAAAAAAAAAAAATCTCTGAATTTTCAGAAATATATACATTTAATTTCTAATGCAAGCATTTATAATTACAGAGAAATAACTGTAATAAAATGATAAATATCAATACTCAATTTTTTTTTTTTTTTTTTGAAAATACATATATTTTATTTTCTCGATTTATTTTATATTTACAAAAACAATAACGCACTAAGCATTGTTGTAATCGTAAAAAACAAACAAAAGGTAAACTCTATAGGCAGAAGGTATATGTTAAAGTCATAAACGTTATGCCTAAGGCATATGTTATAACTTTATTTGAAAAAAAAAGGTCTATATGGAGTGTTTAAAAAATCTAGAAGACCCCTTGTAGTAAGCAAAAAATCTGGTTACATTTACAAGAATAAAAACTATTATTGTATATAAAACAAATTTATTCTTTCGTTCACTTCCAGGGCATGATTAACCTCTGAAATAAGGGGAAGCACAATATTATTTTGGGTCCATTGGAATCCCAGTAATTCTACAAATATTATTCAGAAGGATGGCTTAACCGAATTCACAGTGGTTTAATGAAATATTTTTTCATGTTTTTTTTTTATAAAAATATTATAGGGTAATTTACACTTTATATAGTTGATGTTGATATATGTTCAAATTATCCGCATGATGTCTAACCTGCAAATCGGATGTCATCTCATATTATGATCCATTAACACCATATTAATCACATATTCACATTTCACGATGGAATGGCAGAAGCTTTCTTTTGAATTAACATATATGTGTTCTTTCACTAAGCGTTCCCCTCCCACATTCACCAGAAAAAAAAAATGTAGTGATAAAAATCCACAGAATACAAAAATGCTTAAAAAATCATTTTTTCGAGTATACAACAAATCTGCCTTGAAGGCTATTAGCTAACACAACTTCCGAATTCTCCTGGGCAATATTAGATCCATGGGCATTTGGCGCATTTTAACATTCAAAATATCTCCCCAGGAAATTAATATTTTAAACTTCTTTTTTCTGTGTTCTTTTCTTAAAAGATATTTTCTTTTCTTATTTCTAAAATTAAAGTCTATGCTTAATTTAATATTTTATGTGCTAAAAACTGACGAAATAGAAGAGAACACTGAAAAAAGAAGTTAAAAATATCAGTTTCTATTTTGAGGCACTTTGAATAATAAAAATTCATCAAACATCCACAAACGTAACGTTACCGAGGTGAAGATGAGTGACCAGCAGCCTTAACAATTTGATTTTTAACAGGCTATTTTAGCTATAAACAAGTTGGAAATCGCACATGAAGCGTAGCAAATGAGGTGCGTTCGTACGATAGCGAATTTTCAAAAATATTCAGATCTTGCTGATATAATAGACAGTACTTCGGATACAGCATACTGGTCGAAATCTTGTTTGCGTTCCTGTAAATATACAGTAAGTAATTTTTATTACACCTCAGCAACGTATATCATATTCATAAAATGTGAAATAGTTTAATATAATTAAAACACGCCCCAAACAGTGTTTCCCGGTATAGCATTATGTAGTGGAATGCTTTTGTGTGGCCCTGTAATTTAATAATAAATAATCTTTGCATCACAGATTGTACAGAATGTATATTTTAGTATACATATACTTCATGGGTTCATGTCAATTTTATTATGTTCGAATGAGTGTAACACCATAAATATGCATTTGAAGCTTTTTTTCTCATTGACTGTTATATAACGGAATACTTTTGATTGTCCCTGTAATTGATATATGCATCCGATTTTCATAAAATTTGAAATGACTCGACAAAATTATGTAATAATTATATGTTTTAAATTTCAAACGATTAAAATGTATTTGAAACTTTTTCCCCTATTGACCGTGATGTAACGGAATCCTTTTGGTTGTCCATGTAATTGATCTATTCGTCCGATTTTCATAAAATTTGAAATGGCACGACAAAATTATGTAATATTTATGTATTTTAAATTTCAAACGATTCGGTTGGGTAGTTTTTGCTCTGTTACATGCGGACGGACAGACTCACAGACGGACGGACTGAACGACAACTACAGGTGCTACGTATTTACATAATTACGAACATACCTGAAAAGGTGTCTTTTTATAGTTAATTATAAGATTTTTTTCTAAATTTAGAAGTATGTTTTGTTTAGCATAAGAAATATAAGAAAAGTCACTGTTAATGTCGATTTTTACACACACACACACACAAAAATGCGCAATGACTCACAAGTGTATCATGACGGAGACGGTTAATTAATTGAAAAATTAACTATGTATGTATTAAACTATGATTTTTTTTTTTTTTTTTTTTTAGTAGAAAACGAAATGTTATACCAATTAAGAGTATGAATAAAATATAGCTTAAAAAAAATAAATAAAAAAATAGAGATGACAAATGTTCATTGAATGAAATGTTTCCCGATTTGTTTAATGATATCTAAATATAATATACACTCAGATGTAAACTGATCATTAATTGCGCTTCAATTTTAAACACAATATATTATTTACATGTTCCCTTTAGTCTCGTCTACAATTCTTTTTTGAAAGCAATGACTCATAAAACATTTCTAGAAAACAGATAACACAGTCCTTATCATATGTGCTTAAACTGACAACTGATAATTTGGGTATATCAGATTCTTTTTTTTTTTTTTTTTTTTTTCGAAATATGAAACACAGTGGCTCTTTTACAATAATAATAATGAAAACAATCATCTAAACAGGTATTGAGTTGATTTTACTTTGGAATCATATCTAATATTACCTTTAGCATGTTTTGGTGCGATATATTTGCATAGGCTTATTTGCATACTACATCAAGAATTAACTCTTTATGCACTGGCGGTACTTTAAGTGCTGAAAAAATTTTATGTAAAATTTATTATTATTTTTTAATAATAATTACATTTTTTTATAATATAATTTATAATATTAATAATTTTTTTTCCACACAATATATTCTACTCGATCAAACTTAGATATCGTAGGAAAACTGTCGAAGTAAAATATTTTCAAATAGTGGTAATTTTAAAAATAATTTTAATAGGCGTACCTTTTTTTTGGTTGTTGTTTAAAAAAAAGTTTTATAAAATATTTTCAATTGCAAATGCATTTTCAATTACAAAGAGGAACATAAAACATTTAAAAATATTGCTTTTATAAGAATTGTGATATTTACGCACGAATATCTTTTTTAACTAATCTAATTATTTTTGTAGATATTTTACAAAAAATAAATAAATAAATAAATAAATAAATATAAAAAATAAAAAAATAAATATATATGTATGTATATAACTACACTGTAAAAAAAATTCAAGAGGTTACTAAAAATTTCTTAGTAAATTTGTATTCCACAGAATTTTTTAGTAACCATTACAAACTTTTTTTTTTGCAAGTGAAACAAGCATTTCATTTGTAAACTGAACAAAAGAATTTTTTGTACAACTAACTTAAAAATTTTTAGTATGAGCCACCAAGCAAATTTTAGTAATAGCTCCAAAATTATTTTTAATAACCATTACGTGCACCCGAAAGGCAGGAGCTTCCTTCGAGCTGCATCCAGACTTCTGAAGCGGAAGATTTTCGGCAAAACCGCAATAGATGGCAGCATCACACATTCTTACCCACTCCGACAGGATTTTCATAATCCCTTTAATAACGAGACACTACATACATTCGAAGCATATTTGGCGGTGGCAAGTTTCGAACCCGGGACCTTTTAGCCTGGAGTCCGTTACTATAACCACTATGCTATCAAGGCCACACCAACTGAGTTTTAGTAAGAGCTATTAAAAATATAAAACTATTAACTCTATTCGTTGCTAACTTTTTCCTAGTAATTCTTACTGATTTTTTTGTAACCGACTAAGATTACTAAACATTTTTTAGTAATTACAAGGATCACTAAAGTTTTTTTAGTAGATCGCCTCTTTTTTTTTTACAGTGTACCGATGTATTCAATCGGATTTGATGAGAAAACATACCTAAATTTCACACTATTATTTATCTATTTATTACACTATTATTATATCTTCAGATATTAAAAGAGATAATTATTGAGCTGAAGCAGTTTCGTGTTAAATAATTTCTTTATAAAAAAGTTTTAACTTATTACAAAACAGAAAAATGAAATGCGCATTTCTTATACTTAAAGATGTTTTTGTTGTTATTTTTTATTTTTAAGAGAATTATATTTTAAATAAACTTTTTTTAAAATAGAAAATGTATTTTCTGCTAATCATAATTTTGTATTTCATTTTAAGACTTTTATTAGCTTCATGTTACTTTAGGTTAAATGATCTGGTTAAAGAACTACCAGTCTGAGAATTTGATTTTAAATTCACAATAAAAATTTAAACTATAACTAATGAGGTATTATTTAGTTAATTTGCTATTCCCGTTTCTTTTGATTACCTTTGTATCTTTTGTTTGTTTATCTTTACAGAGAATAAATAACTAAAGACCTTTCATACTTTTTTCCTGTAGAATCTCTTTCCTAATTTCAATTCGAGTGTTATTCCGAATACATATTTTTCTCTTTTTTTAACTTTTAGACTAAAGTTTTTAAGAAAAAAATTGAAATATAAAATAGATGTAGAGAAAATATTAATAATAACACACGCACAAAAAAAAAAAAAAAAAAAAAGAAAAAGAAACAAAGAAAAGAAAATATGAGAGTAGTTAGGAGACTGAGAATGGAACTACGGTAATTTATATCGCTGGTCTCGAAACTTTAAAATTTCAATCGAAAATACTTTAATGTGGAAAATCTAATTCATTTTCAAATTATCTTCATGTTTAATATTTCTTTTTTCCATTTATAAAGTTTTTGAAAAATTTTCTAAAAAAGTATTAAAAAGTTTAACCAAAGACAAAATAAAATAAACTATTCGGATGTGGTAATTCCAAAACTTTCTATAATCTCATGCATCTTAATATTTTCTTAAAAATGAAACGCCTACGGTTAGGCGATATTTACACGAAAATCTAACCAGCAAAAACTTATGTCAAATTCTAACTGAATCTGAAATTTGATGAAAATTCGTGCGTTAGTTTTTGAGATATAACTATTGCAGAAATCATAAAAAAATTGGATAGAAGAGTCATTTGTTGAGCCATTTACTGTAAAAAATGAAGAGCACTCTAATTTATATCAGGGACTAACTGAATTTAAAGTTTGATGAATATTCGGGCATTAATTCTTGAGATGGAGCTATTGCGATAATTATGAAAAGGCAGCATAACTCGCCACCTGTTGAGCGATTTACACCAAAAAGTTATCTAGAATAGTTTACATCAAATTTAACTGTATCTGAAATTTTATTGAATTCCATTCATTTGCTTTCTTGGATAGAGCACCCACAAAATTTGTGCCACCGACAGACATTTTGTAAAAAATTGTTTTTGGGAATCTTTGACCCCTAAAACGTATAAATCCGTAAAAACCAGGAATTTGAAAATTTTCACGAATCTAATACTTTCTTCATGTAAAGATAGAAGAAAATAAAACAATATTCTCGTGACGTCACAGTGGGGATCATGTGGTTAAAAATAGCAACTGCTAGTGCGTTTGTTTCGTTATTTCATTGTTTTTTGTAGCATAAACACAGATAAATGCATGTGTAAAATACTGCAGATTTATTCTTACGAGTTAATTTCGATCAATACCTATATACATAATAATTGAAATCTATATATATTTGTTATTCAAAATTTAAAATTTTTATTTTATAAATGAAAAATATGCATGCAATTGCTTTAAAATGGAGAAAATAATTCATGTATAACTCATACTTGTCCCCAAAAAAGTCTAAAATTGCTTATAAAATTAAAATACAAGCATAATTTTTCTAACTGCAATGTTTTTCAAAGGCGCGATAATGAACGTTATTCCCAAGCAAACGAATTTTTGCAGCCTCGGACCAAACGGGAGACTATGATCCATAAGTATACAGAACATGATTGTGTATACTTCGGTATTTCCAGCATTCAAAATTGCTTTTTTTTTCCTTCAGGCTAAAAAACCTTTATACCAACGATGAACAAAATGATTACAGAGAAAGCAAGCCTTCCAGTGGTAAGATAGTTTCAGAATGTAAGAGATTCATCATCGATAAATGAGTTTAAACCTCAAAATTATGGCATTTTCCCATAACATGCCATATAATTCAATATCATCTGCTTTAAATCAATGTTATTTCTTCGTTTAATGTGGGTTTTTTTTTTCAGATAATAAGTTAATAATGATGAATGCCTTATTTTTCAAAATTCCTAGAAAACTTTTATCAAACTCTTCTAGCCATTTGAATTTTTAATCCAAAATTTGAAATAGAAACAAACGTTTTCTGTTAGAATGCAATACATCACAGTTATTTTATGATATTTGATTCTATATCATTCCAAAAATGTATCTCAATTACGGTTTTTTTTTTTAAAGTTTTTTCTTAATATTAAGTTTATGAAATCTTTTTATATCCCTAAATATAAATGTGCAATTACTCGTTAAATGAATGCGATTTAGAGATTAATATTATTTATCGTAACATATAACATAAAATGGATTTTTATTACTTTGCTGATTTGCATATCTTTTATTGTGACACAAAAAAAAAAAAAAAAAAAAAAAAAAAAAAAAAAAAGTAAAGTGATGACTATTTTTTGAAAAATATGAATAATTTATGTTTGTGGTTTTTATTTGAATCTAGAACACTTATGCATATTAAGTAGTCATCAACATTACATGGAATACAACATTGTTTAAATATATATATATATATATATATATATATATATATATATATATATATATACATATCATTTACATCAAAAAAGAAAATTGTCTACAAGAACACCGAGATTAAAGAAGTGGAAAGTTATGTGTACCTAGGACAGGAAATATCATAGGATAATAGTATCATGAATGAAATCAATAGAAGAATGAGAAATGGGTGGAGTGCTTTCGGGAAGAACAGTATTATTCTGAAGAGTAATATGCCTCTTTGTTTGAAAAGAAAAGTTTTTAATCAATGTATTTTACCTGCATTAACGTACGGAGCAGAAACATGGACACTAACAAAACGGATGATACAAAGATTACAAACAGCACAGAGAAGCATGGAAAGATGTATGCTAGGCATAACTAGAAAAGACAGAAAGAGGATAACCTGGATAAGAAATCAAACAAAAGTTTTTGACATCCTTGAAAGAATCAAGCAGCTAAAATGGAAATGGGCTGGGCACATTGCAAGAAGACAAGACAATAGATGGAGCACAAATATACTACAGTGGTATCCTAGAGATGTAAAACGACCAAGAAGACGACCACAAGTAAGATGGAGTGACGAAATTAGAAAAGTGGCTGGTGTAAATTGGATGACGAAAGCACTAGACAGAAAACACTGGAAAAATCTGGGGGAGACCTACATCCAGCAGTGGATCGAAAACGGTTGATGATGATGATGATGATGATGATATACACATATACTACACATATGCATATAATAAAATATTTTGTAACTGTAAACCATCGGAACATATGAAAGATGAAAAAATAAAATATTTATGATATACATATGTGTACTGCAGTGTAGTATATGAGTATAATTAATACGAAATAACAGAATAGAATTCCATAGAAATGACATTAAAAATCAATGAGTATTTTTATTGTCATCTTTTTTTTTTTTTTTTTTTTTTTTTTTTTTTTTTTTTTTTTTATGACATGTAAAGTTTTACAAAATTCAACAATGTTTCATAAAAAATAATCAAATCGTTTTAAAGACCTTGTATCGAATACATACATCACTCCAAAAAACATACAGCCTTTTCTTTGTTTTGTTTTAGCTAGGCAAAAAACTGCAGCATCTTTTCGTAGACGAAATACTGCAAAATTACTGTTTACTGTATATGGTAATGTAAAATCGTAAATTTAAGTTTATATGAAATCGAATGATAATATACTAATAAAAACTAGAAAACTTGTTTTGAAATTTAGTCATGCTTAAAATTGTAAAAGATAAAGCGAAGGACACCAGATTATAAACAGATCCAAAATAAGATATTATGCTTATCATGGTACTTCGTATAAATTTAAATAATAGTATAGTTACATGCGTTTGTATCTTTATAAAACGTAAAGGAAATTTTATTTAGACATAAAATAACAAATTTTTATTAAAAAATTACTTAGTAGATAATTTTTTTCCAAAAACTCTCAAGATTAAAAAAAAAAAGAAAGTTCTAAAGTTTATGTTAAAGTGATAAACATTTCAGTAAACAAAGCTATATATAGTTCACTATTATTCAAAATATAGTGATATGTTTATTATTTTAATGATTTTTCCATTTATTTTACGTCAGAAAATGGCTATATGTTGTAAAATAAGGTATTTCAGTTCAATTGTTTTTGCGATAGCACTGCTAAAAGGATTTTAAATAAAATGTCTCGCAAAATACAGGCAATCCCAAAGATGAATAGTTTCACATATTAAAATCCGATTTTTAGCAAGACTTGCAGAAATAATTGAACTTTTGGTTTGTAATAAGTAGTATTACTTGAATTTGGAGCATTTACAATATTTATTATGAATATTTGTCTTTTGTGGATTTAACTAAAAGCACAAGACAGCAACTGATTTTTTTAAATTGGCGCCATTTTTGTTTCAATTCTATCCCTCCCCCTTTCCCGCTTTCGACAAGCACAACAATATGTTTTTTTTTTTTTTTTTTTTTTTTTTTTTTTTTTTTTTTTACTAGGTTTATTTTAGTTTTTGGAGCCATCGTGTGAGATTGGAAACATCAATGTAAGGACCCCGACTGGCGTAACATAACGCAATTTCTTTTAACAGTACTCAAATTTATAGTTAAAATTACATGTATTTTTTTCTCTTTACCAAACTACAATTTTCAAAACTTTCGATTGCCAATCTGCATGAAACAAAATGAATAAACACATTTCCTCTGTATTTCCTCTATAGTTCCACTGTATTTCCTCTCAATAACAGTTACTTGTGAATTTCTATTGAAATTCTATCGCCAGCTGATATCTGTAGCATATACAGTGGCGTAGCTAAGGGGGGGCGGGGGGGGCGGTCCGCCCCGGGTGTCACCCTCGAAGGGGTGACACCCGAGCGGCCTTTATTTGCAAAAAAATATGCATAATCTTACAAGATTTCGGAAAAAATTCTGACGTAAAATGAATTTTCTAGGGCAAAAGTAGTCGCAACAGACTTAGTTTTCTTTTCTTGGAGAGTGTGAAACGGTTAAAAAAATGGGGTATATAAATTAGATTTGCAACAGTGAGGAAAAACCCATTTACGCAAAGTGCGGGTAACCAAAACAAACTTTAAAAAGAAAGAATTTTTTTCTACTTATACACGCAGCGCCATGCTAAATGAGGGACGAAGGGGGCAGGCCCCGGGCGCTGAAATTTAGAAGGCGCCAAATTTATACTACCATCGTCATTTTTGGTCTGTCACAAGAAAAAGTTGGGAGGGGAGGGGCGCCCCGGGTGTCAACTTTGAAGAGGTGACACCCGATCTTTATTTGCAAAAAAATATGCATAATCTTACAAGATTTTGGAAAAAATTCTGACGTAGAATGAATTTTCTAGAGCAAAACAAGGCGCAACAGACTTACTTTTATTTTCTTGGAGAAAGTGAAATGGTATAGCAAATGCGGCGTCTAAATTAGGTTTGCAACAGTGAGCAAAAACCCATTTACACAATGTGTGAGTAACTAAGACAAACTTTAAAAGAAAGAATTTTTTTCTACACGCAGCGCCGTGCGAAATGGAAGAAGATAGCGAAGGGGTGGTGGTGGTGTGGGGGGGGGGAGGAGCGCGGTCCCGTGCGCTGAAATTTAGGGGCGCCAAATTTATACTACCATCGTCATTTTTGATCTGTCATAAGAAAAAGTTGGGATGGGAGGGGGAGTGCCAATTTCTAACTTTGCACCGGACGCAATTTTCTCTTTGCATGTCCCTGTACATACGCGCTGCATTGACTTGTGCAGAATTTGCGATGAGTGATGAGTCATTGTTGTCAGGGGTGTAGTCATAAAAATAACAGAGGATATAAGCTCTAAGCAGAGGGTATATTCTGAAGACAGAGGGTATACCCTAGAGTGTGTTACTGCAAGCTTTCTTGGGTAACAGAGGGTATAAGACGTGTCTTTAAAAATTACAGAAGGTATACGGCGTATACCTCCGTATACCCTTCACTACATCTCTGATTGTTGTGATCTTCTTATTTTGGAGATCCTGTTCGCTTTCGTCAACGTGAAACTAACAGAAAAAAATTATGAAGTACTAGAATAGAACATGATTAAAAATATTATCTGTATACATTTAAAAATAATATTAATTTTGTAAGCCTTAAAAAGCAACTGAGTTTTTTTTTTTCATAAAAAAGGGAACAAGTTTGTTCTTGAATGTTTCTTTGTTTCAATTATCCAATCAAAATCTTTTAAATATGTTCGATATGTATCCAATGACGGGACCTTCATCGCAAAAAATACATAGACTGTCTGGCACCGAAGAGCGTCACTTCTGTTTCATTTTTTATCCTTTCTTAGTATTTAGTTCATTATAAAATCATGTATGATAAGTATTCATTTGAAAGATGTTATACATTTTGTATTATTATAATTTGAAATGTTATAATTGTTAGAATATAGGGTTTTATCAATTAATTTTTTTGTTCTAAGATTGAAAGATCCAAGTCCAAGCAATTAATAGGTAATTAAAATTTTCTTTTTTATTTAAAAATTTAATTTTAATTTGAAAACAAAAGTGTTTGAATGTTCTCTATAAATGTAAATATACGAAAGTCATGTCATTCGAGAATTTTGTACATACGTTAGAGCAGGTCTGCCCAATACCGCACTCCAGGGTGTCCTTTGAATGTTCTCTTTGTGTTCCTTTCATGTTCCACTGCATCCTGTTTCTAAGTTTTTTATTTCTGTATAAGATTGAAGGGAATCTGTCTAAAGTAAAAAGATATTTAGTTTCCTTACGATTCAATCCAATAAATTTTACGGCAGAAAACTGTCAACAATGGAGTGGTTTTCGGTCTGGATCGATTTCATCCGAGACAGATTTTTTACGTATAAAAAGCTGTTTAAAATATACTCTGCTTTAAAATCTTTGTTTATACGCTTTTGTTATTACAAGCAGTAATAAGATTTTTGGTTTCTTTCCTTAGAAATTTTTTTTTAATAAAGGGGATCATTAGAGAGATGAAATATTATATTTACCATGTTTCATATTTTTTCGACATTTTTTTTTTTTTTTTTACATAGGTCCCTACATATAGAACAGCTCTACATATAAATCATAGAGAGCTTTATATTATCACCTTCCGTTAGGAACGGCATTTTTATGTACGTGTATCGACAACATTACTATAGCGAGTTAAGAGCCTACACTAGTTATGTGGTAACTCAAACGCTAATGTTAAACCTGTTGGAGTATTTTTTACGATTTTCTCTCTTTATTGTTTTAAATGATTTTTTTAATGGGATACCTGAAGTCAATATCTATTGTCCATTTGTACTTTTTGAATTTGGTTATAGTTTTTTTACTTAAGGATAGTAGCATCACTTTTAGAACCGGGTATAAATAAGGTTACTGATCTCTTGTCTAAATTTGTATTTTGTTTGTGATCTTTTTTTAAAATACGAGTTTTTATGCAGTCTTTTGTCGAAATAATAGTTTTTTATGCAGTCCTTTGTCGAAATGCATGTTTTTTTACGCGATTCTTTGTTGAAATTCGCAATTTTTACGAAGTCTTTCGGAGAAATTCGCATTTTTCTCACGATCTTTTGGCGAATTTTTTCCCCCCTGTCTTTTGATGAAATTTGAATTTTTTCGTGGTCCTTTAACGATATTTTGCGCTTTATCCGCAGAACTTTGAATAAGTTCGTGTTTTTTCCTTGATAATTTGACGAAATTGGAGAGTTTTTCCTGAAAACGATTGACAAAATTGATTTACGACAACTGCGATGTATGAAATTCACGATTTTTGGTGTTCGATATACCGGATTGAGGAATTTTAAAATTTTCAGCATGAAATGACTTAAATTTTCGACTTTGCTGTTAATTGGACGCTAATAGCAAATAAATCGTACATAAAATTGGCAGAATATTTTTAATTTTTTGACGCTAAAAAAGTTTAAAAAATAAAAATTGTTTCGTTCCTAAAATTTTCTGCAAAGTTCATAAATTTTTTCTGCACATGGCGTGCACGCGTGCGTCTATATTATAGAACTCTGGATATTGGTATTGGTATAATTAACATTTTGATGCTCCCTCAGAGCTGTAGCTAGAAGTGATGTATAGGGGGGGAGGAGGCTCATAATTTTTTTCTCTTTCTGTGACGCAGAAAGATAAATTAGTGCATGTTTACACTGTAGGTATTATGTTCCTTATTAAACTGTTGTAACAACTTCATTTTAATACTTAGAAAAGTATATGATGATGAAAATTTCGAATGTATAACTGGTGCAAAATTAAACATCATATTAACTTCATATGTACAAATAGGATGAGGGAGTGTTGAATTGCTTATTTTAGATACAATTTAGTAACTCTGCAAAACTGTAAAAGGATCTCAAAACTAAATTAGATTTTTGAACAGAATTTCATTTGAATTTTCGGAAAAGAATTTCATTTAGTGACCTTGGAATCTTTTCCAGGGGGTGGGTAAAAATATTTTAGGGGGGGGGCTGAGCCGCCCATAGCGCCCCCTTAGCTACAGCCCTGTGCTCCCTGAATCCATTTCCCCCATCTATATGAATGTATGTTGATTTCTTCTTTTTTTTAAAGATTCCAAAATCCAAACCAAGTGGTCCCAAACTTTGTTTTTAGTGTTTTTTCGATAATGTCTCAATGTAATTTGTGTGTATGTGTGTGTGAGAGAGCTATTACAATATTGCCAAAGTTTTGAAATTCTAATCACGCACATATATATGCAATAATTTTTAAATAGCAAAAACGGATTCATGGATCCTCAAATGTAAAAATATATCAATTTTGTCGTAATCTGGTTTTAAACATGAATACAATCAGGGTATGCTAATGTATAGCAGATAAATTTTTACTATACTATCTGAAATATAAAAATAATTCTCTTCTTCCTGCTCACGTTTATGTTGGTGGTGTGTGTGTGTGTGAGGGGGGGGGTGACACCATTTACGTCCGCCCCGGGTGTCACCCACCCTAGCTACGCCACTGAGCATATACTGTACTAAACTTTTATTAAACATTTTATTGTAGTCAATACATGCGAATAAAATACACGCAAAATTAACCGTTATGTAGTTTATTGTTCATGCAAAAATACAAGAGTAGACATCAGCACTGACGCGTGATCCATCAACAATTTGACCAGCTGTGATGACGTCAAGGCAGGTGAACACATCTGTCAGGCATGCGGACCCCGTGTTTTTACGCGAATTACTTTGTGGCTTACAAAATGCACGGGATGTCCGCTGAAACCGCACCCACGCATTCTAATGACCCCAAAACTGATTTCTAGAAGTTGAATGTGAACAAATATTAAAAAAAGAGAAAAAGAAGTCCTTTTATACAAATAACTTGCTCATCATAGCATTTTAAACTGCTCACTGAAATCGTGCCAAATTCATTTCACTGTTATTATCTTTTCCAAAATTTTATCCTTTAAGAAAACAAAAATGAAATAATGTCTTCGGCTGGTCATATTCTTTTAAAATACGACAATTTACTTATAACATTTAAAATGATAAATATTATTATTACATTGGTCAAAATATATCGATCACAGAAATCATTCATTACGGTAAAATATTTCAACATTTACAAAATAATAATTTTCGAATCATCAGCAGTCTATTTTCGGTAAAATTTCAAAAGTTATATCCTTACTTTGTGTTTTCTATAATTATTTATTCTTTATTAAAATCATCAGTATTTACTAGTGAGGGATATTGTCTATGCCAACTTTTCTAGTATTACGACAGTCTTCGTGCACACGTTTGTAGAATAACTTTAGAAAAATTTGCAATAATTTATTGTAATTATACTCTTTTCTTTTCTGGTATATTATATCCCATTGTGCGAGTTTCATACTACATCTTCTTTTATAATTTTGATCAAGTCTCCCTTGACATCGACCATAGACTGCTGTTTTTCTCAGGCAAGTTTTATATTCAGCAGTAATTTTATATTACTGTTGGTGAAGCAATTTATTATTATTATTATTATTATTATTATTATTATTATTATTATTATTATTATTATTATTATTATTATTATTATTATTATTATTATTATTATTATTATTATTTTGTCTAGTTCTATTTTTATTGAAATACAGTTGACTCTCGTTAATTCGAAATCGGATAAATAGAATTAGTTCGAACTGAACACGAAATCCCGAAATTTTCAATAGCAAAATAACGTTAAAAAATTTCATTAATTCGAACTCATTTTCTCTTGACTTAGTTTAATTGGAACTAAAGAGAATTTCTATTTTTCATTTTTTCTTTCTTTCTCACGAACTTAAGGTCATTTAAATAACTTTTTTCTTTGATTTTTGAGAAAATTGTTTCGAACGAATTTACATATAATCCCATGCATTTGATATCGACTTTCTTAGTGCTCTACCTGTCCATCAGTGACATTTCAAATTTTTCTTCCTTTGTGCTTGTTTCTGATTCTTTAATTAATTTATGTATTTATTTTTTAATTTAACATTAAGACATATTCTAATGATAACAGACGAAAGAAACTTAAAAAACACTATAACATTAATTCTATATAATAGTACCATATTGAACATGTTTTCATTTCACACTTTTCATAATTCGAACATTTCTTGTGGTCCCGAGTTAACGAGAGTCGACTGTATTTTTATGTGTATATTTTACGTTACACGTTGTTACACAGTCCCGAAGATTAAAATCAAAGAATGAGGTTCATTTCCAAATTTAATATGTTAAATACCGATGATGTACTTTGAAGTTTTCAATAAGACAAAATTAGTGAGTAATGAAACACACACAAAGTACCATTATAATTTTCATATTTTGCGAAGCGATTTAAAACTCTCATATTCAAGAATCCGATTAAGAAACTGATTCAATATTATTAGAAATACTTTTGAATTCGGTGACATATGAGACAAATATTGACCTTAATGTATATAAGTAAAACAAAATATGATCTCAGAAAAAAAAGCTGGTTTGCGTATTTTAAACACAAATAATTAACCCTTAAATTATGAGACAAGGCAGAAGACTATATTTGTATTCAGTCGTACCATAAATAAATAAAAAAGAAGCATTCTTTGCGATATATTGTCTTTGAAAATATCCTTCTGTAAATTTATGGCGGAGAATATTTTTCAAAACATGGTACAGATAGAATAAAAAATACTCCACTGGGATGTATTTCCGATCCGTAGTCAAAAGAGCTAATGCAGTAAACACCCACCAGAAATTATGAGTATTATAATTTTTTGTATAATTCAGGACTCTAATTATTTTTGGTATATTTTTGGAAGAAAAAAATTAGCTTATCGTTAGAACAAAGAATTGTCGATTGATCTTTGTGCATTCCGGCTAACAAATTTTGCAAAATAACATTTGAGATCCACTAAAATCTAATATCTAATCTTATGAACATCATTCGAATTCCATTTTTTTTACCTTTATTATGAAATTCAAATGTAAATGCCCTATGCGCCAGATACATTGCTATTCTAATGGCAGAACTATATTAATTCAATATTTTTATCACTAACTGGGAACTATATTTTCAAGACAATTGTCAATATTGTATGATCATTGTATGATCATTGTATGATCAATAATTTGAAGAAATCTCCTGACATTTCATAGCCAATATTTCCAATGGAAATACAATATTTCTACAATATTGACATTCAATGCAAATATTTCCATATAAAGCTAATATTTCTCTAATAATGGTATTTCATTAACATATTTCTAATATAAAGCTAATATTGAACCAATATTGGAATTCATTCCAGTAATTAGTGCAATAGTGTTGCAATATTGCAACTACATTGGATTTGTTTCTTTTAAGTTTACAAATAATTACTAAAAGCTTCTGTTATTTCATTGGCAATATCTAGTGAAAAGCCAATATTTATCCAGTGATACCACTTTATTGCAAAACTTTTTAAAATTAAGCCAACAATCAACCAATACTGCTTTATGATTAAATGCAAAATTGAGCAATATTTCGCTCCAATGTAATCAATATCAATTTTCTGCTAAGTATCGCATTGTGATAGCTGCAGATTTCCTCTACGTGTAACTACAATTACATAAAAAGACGGTGTATAACAATTTGTTCTTCTCATACATCTTAAAAAATAAATTAATAAATATATAAATATAAAAACTAGTGTGTATGTGTATGAAAGAAAAACTAAATTTACAAAACATAAGACAAGACATGTGTATTAAGTCCAACGTCATTTCTACTAATCTACTATAATTATTGATTCCCATCTAAGGAAACAATTTTTATCTTGGACCGTTGCCACTACAATTTTCCCCCAAAAGCAAAGCTTTTTCTAAAATGAAGTATTCACTTAGTCATTTATTGAACTGGGTCATATGATGTGAGGAATGCCCATCCACCCGATAAATCTGCTAGCACACAACTTTCGTGTGCTAGGAATGTGCTTCGAAATGGACTATAAGATCAAAATTTTCACAACAGTTATACATCATCGTATAACCAATGTACTGAATGTGACCGTTTCTAAGTCCTTATTATTAGTTATTATGCTCGAAACACTTTTGAGGATTTAATTTAATTATTTAAATGAATTTAAGAATTATCGACAAGATATTTTGTAATTGAATATTTATCATAATTCATTGATTTCTTTGATTAACACTTAACTACCGTGTTTGCGCCATCTGTTTTAGTTAAAAAATATACAGACCCTCGAGCCTGTACTTCTCTCTTGTTGATGTCTTTAATTTAAATAATTTTCCTTTCAAATTTGTCCAGTTTCAATTTTCCGAATTACTTTTCCTCCTTTTTTTTCAGCATGGCTTCCACAAGAGTCTCTGCTAAAGAGACGCAGGTAGAGACCATGGAACTAAGAAAGATATATCTTTCTTAGTTCCATGGTGGAGACGTCTGACGGACACGCGGAACGCCGCGGTCCGCAAATTGTTCGGCGGCATTCGATTACTTTATTTTAATGTAAAATATGATTGAAAAATACATGTATGTAACATGAATAAAGCATTTTTTTCGAAAATAAGCTATTATTTCATCAAGTAAGTTAATTAATGCCCCGCATGGTTTATTAAATATCCAACTTAACGTTCTGAAAGGATTTATTTTTTAATAGCAAAAGTAGTTTACAACACCAAGCGTAACAACAAGAGTAATTAGATTAATGAAATCGACAAATGATCAACATACAGAGTATTTGTAAATTCCTTTTACAAAATAAGTTTATAAAATAAAATAAATGTTAGTGTTCATTTATATTGTAACAAAGAGTTTTTATATAGAAAACTAGAATCGCAATCCACTTACTGAGTCGGACATTCCTAGCTGAACTCAATTTTCGTTCATAATTTTAATAATAATGAAGATATTTTACCTATATTTTTCACATTCGCCTACAATACTGGGTTAAAGACTCTATAAGTCAGAATTCTAAGCACATATACTGTCCCTAAATGCATCTCAGTGCACTTCGAATTTCATCTACAATATTATAATATACATATATATCAACGCAAAACAAAATTGCTTTGTTCATATTTTCAGTAAATATCGTCATTATTGTTAAAGTTACGAATGAAAATCGAATACGAATGACATTTTATTTTTGACCGAATAGGCAACCTTGGGTTTTCATAGAGAAATTGTTCGATTTTATTGATACTATCATTAGTTTTACTTTGTTAAAGTAATTTAAGAACTTTGTGTATGGATGTAAAATCGCATTATTATTTACAGAAAAGTTAAAAAGTCTTGTATTATGAGCAATAGACTATGCTAAATTTTATAATACATTATTTATTAATATTTGTTTGCATAATATTTTATATTATAATCGAAAAATTAATTTATGTAGCTGCGAATACCTCAGTTTTTTTTAAGTCTAAAAAGACATAAGGAACTAGAAAACTTATTTAATAAAATTATCTAATAATGTGCTTTATTTTTATGTGATATTTATTTGATTTTCTTTATTAATTAAAATTTCAATTTCAAAGCATTTTTAGCTAAAAGCTTACTAGATATGAAATTAAAAAATTAAATTTGTAACCTTTAAACATTAAATAAAGTAATTAATCTTCATAAATGTTTTCGTGTACAATCAATCAACAAAAAAAAAAAAAAAAAAAAAAAAAAAAAAAAAAAAAAAAAGAGAGAGAGAGAGAAAGAGAGAGAGAGAGAGAGAGAGAGGGGGGGGGTTGGAGGGAGATAAAATTAGCAATTTAAAATAACATCTCTCTCTCGAAAGAGAGAGAGAAAGAAATATCATCTAATCGCCAAATGACCAATAATAATTTAAAAAACACCAATCGACTGCGAATAGTCTTTTATATTTTTGAATAAAAAAAAACTCAGAGAACCATACTTCTATACTAGAATAATAACGAAATTTAAACATTTATTAAACTTCCTAAATTCGTTTTATATTTGAATTCTAGAGTAAATTGTTGCTTCAAATATAAAATCAAAAGTTATTCGTTAAAGTTTACGAATTATATCGATGCAACATTTTTGTGTTTTTCATGTTAAATTATTTATTTATTTCTTTGATTTATCTTACACATTACGCAGATCACTAATTTGTAGGAAAATTTTTAATTACAAAAAATTAAGGGCCACAAACAAAAATTAAAGTCTTCAGAGCGTTGATCAGTGCAGAAAAACCAATAAAAGATAAATCAAATTGCAAATTATAATAATTCATAACATAAATGATATTGGATCTTGTCCTTTTATTATTTTTGTGAAACGTGCAAAAAATATAAATTATAACTAAAAGAGCAGTAGGTTTTTTCAGTTGGCTTAGATTGTAGAACAATATCATGCTTGGCAGTACAAAAATTGTAACTAGGACTGAGCTATTAATATTATCCAAGTACTGTACTGGAATAACAAGCACTCGGTAGGTATTACAAGCAAGACTGGGTTACCAGCATAAAAAAATCATATTCAGCAAAAGCCAAAAACGTGAATGTTAATGACGGTAACCAGAATTTACGTGACTAACGGTATTAATGATGTTAAAGAAATAAGGTGATGGTTTGTAAGAGTTATCCCTACTTATCCCTAGTTTTATGAGGCAGTCAAATTACACGATTTCAATTTCACACGATTGAAGAGATGCGGAAGAAAATCCGTGTACGGCATTTTAATTTAACAATGTGAAAAAAAAAGTATCTAATAGAGTATTTAGAGTATTTAATAAAAGAGCTTATAAATTAATAAATATATTAAATTAATTTTTATAAGTTAATATATTATAATTTCGTATGCGGCGTTTTCTGCATTTGCATGTAGTAGCCTTTGACTTATTCTGTTGAGCTGATCCAAAATATCAGACCAGATTGTGTGATAGTTAATGATGGTTGGGTGAATGAGTCCTCCAGTATTCCTCCGAGATGGCTCAGTTGGAAGAGCATTGGCGAATGGCTCTAATACATCTCTGGTTCGAATCCTGGCCCGAACTTTTGTCACCCACTTGGAAAATCTATATCTGTTATCAGAAATATTAGTTTTAATATTTTGTAGCTCTTTTTAAAGCAATGCTTTTAGTTGCAAATTAATTATTTTAATTGAAACTTAGTTCAAAAATTATTACACTCCACTTTAACTTTATGGTACCCTCCAATAAACACGATCTTTTAGGGAACTAAGAAGTTTTTAAAAAGTCAAAATGACAAATTGAAATAATTGGACGCCATAGTCAATTAATGTAATCTTAGTTTTTTTTTTTTTTTTTTTTTTCTAGAAAGGGTATTTTTTTGTTTCTTTTAATGCGTCATAACACAGACAAAGCCGTCAAAACACGATATGTCCATATTAAATGAAGACGATACTAACCTTTATTATAAAGAAAATACCTTTATTAGTTTTTATATATTACTTAGATTTTAAGAACGAAGTAATTAAATTCCCATACAAATCAATACAAAATCTTCGATCGGTATGCGAACACTGTTGTGGAACTGATTAAATTTGTTAATAGATTACGCACATTTTTTTTCCTTTCTCAAAATCTTTGTTTTATTGCATAACTTTCCATACAGCACATATAAAGAGAATCAACAATAGAAAATAAAGATATTTCTGAATAAGGAAATATGTACATTTGCCTTTATTCTATAATGTTCTATTTTCAAAGTTCAGTTTATTTTTTTCATTAAATTTATTTTTCCTTTTTCAAAAAACAGAAATGTAATCGGAGTTCAGTACGTTTTATTAGGAAGACGGAAGTTCAAAAAGTAATTAATTTTTAAAAATTTATTTCCTTCTGGCAGTTTCATCATATCAGTATCCCGGAATTGATGTATTTATGTGGTGTTGTTTTAATCTTAGAATTGTGCAGCAAATTGTACATCATTGTAATCAAGGTGAATGAACTTCGTGTTTCAAAACGATTTACACTAAGGAGTTATATTACGGATGCAACATGCCAAATTATATTTACGAAAACATCTTTTAAGAGTTTTTAATTCACTGTTTATTTTGAAAAACCATTTATTCTGAAAATAATAATAATAACGGGAGGAAAATAAATTGAAAATGTGACTATAATTTATTGATTTGTTTCAGATTTTTCAACACCTGAATCCTGAATCCAAAACATTTAGAATTGTATTATATATGCGTTTCTTTCATTTTGCGTTACATGTAACTATATAAAAAGCATGATAATATTCCAAATATATTGTGTAAGTGTAAAATATAAAAATACTCAAATACAAGTATTTTTACCCGAAACAACATTTTGGACTTAGTGTTGAAAAACTAGGTAACATGTCTCATTTTAAGTAAGGTTAAAATCGTGTAACTCGACCAAATGTAGGACCCTATTTCACAGTATCTATTTCAATGAGAAGTGGTGACAACATTGCTATAACTTTTAAGCCCTTAAAATTTATCAAATATGTAGCATATGTGGCAACATGCAGCAATATTAATTCTATTTTCTCGAAACATGTAGCATCAGTTGCACGTTACATCCAGAAAGAAAATTTTCACAGTAACTTCATATAAGATAAAAAAAATACATAACCCCAATAAAATTCAATAGTAATGCTGAATGTGTTCTGTGAATGTGCATTTAAGAGTTGTAAAATGATGAACATTGATCTTGAATGGCTTCTTTGCAATCGAAGAAAATGATTGTGACAGGAAACAGGAAGATCCCGAATCAAGATTCCCAAAATTAAACTGTATGGAGTAAATATCTTGGTTGGACGAAATTACCACTACAAACCACCCAGAAAAAATCTACTAATCTCTATTTTTAACAATTAAAACAAGGGTTACATAGTGAACGATTATGGTTTCATATAATCAATGTAATTATATAAATGTGACTACATAAATTTGATTGCATAAAGCAGGGCTGTCCAACCTTTTCTTAAGCAGGGGTGCATCTCAAATTTTGGTAAAAAATGAAGGGCGCTTTTGTTAACATGGCTAATAACATGCAAGAAAATCATCTTTTTAATATTAGTAGCATTTTACATATATAAATGCGATATAATGCCTTGTAGATTAAAAACTCTATGTAAAAAAAAGCTAAAAATAATAGAAAATTGTGATAAATTTCGAATAATACATTTTTCTGCAAGGGGTTATCTCAAGCATTTTTGAATTGGAAGGAGTCAGAAAGTTGAACATCATCTATTATTAAAATAAAATGGTAATCAAAGATACTGTTAGGTTTTTTTGGGACGCATATACTCTGCAATAACTACACTATTTTGAAAGTGTAATTTACGTGAGCTTTATTATATTTATGTATTTTTTCATTATAAAAAGTGCAGAAACAAAGTCATAGGTCGTTCCTAAGAGAGAGCCTGAAAGAGCTGTCATCAATGGAAATCCTTCGCACGATTTCATAGATTTTTAAAAAAAGAAATTACCAAAGTATCAAATGTCTGGGATAGAAAAAGACAACTTTTATCCAGTTTTATAAAATAGCCAAATGGCCAGTGAAATTAACGTCACTAACAATAACAAAACTGTTAAACTTTCATGCATGAAGGAGAAGAAGGATCTCTTATTTTTTTTTCTATATTTTACTTCTCAATGTGAAATTAAGAAGTAAATTAGAATTTGAGAAGTAATTGAGATGTAAAAAAAGATTGTATTAAAAAAGTTATTGCCAACATTTATTAATTCCAATCAACACAATTTCCGATAAAAGATTTTTAAAACATAACTATAAATTAGTAAAGAAATGCAACAGCACATGAATAGTTAAAAAAAAAAACTAATCTTGTGTTGTTGCCCTTTTTGCATACATTGCATACAATACATACATTTGCCCATACATTACATACGTTATAATTAATGATACGTGAAATACACTTGTAGAGATTTTAAAAACAACTCTCAGGAAAATATTAAGGATTTAAAAAATATATATATATCCTTTACAGGGAAATTGTATTTAAAAATAAAAGTCTAGCAACGGGAAATTTTTAAAAGGGCATCAAGAAAACTTGCAAAGGGCGCCATGGCGCCCGCGGTCGCCGCATTGGACAACCCTGGCATAAAGGAATTATTAAAAAATAATTAAAAAATAAAAAACCATGAAAAAAAAGACTGTTAAAAAAAAGATGGTCTTAAACTTCAAAAACGACAGATAGCTTTGTCGATACGAATTCAAAAATCAAATTACAGCAGGCAGTATCAGTTCCAGTTTTACATTGCACACTTCATATAAAACTGAATTGTTACACGAGCACTACATTCAACTTTGATAAATCAAAGATGACGTAAATTTATAACCAAATTGAAACATCTGATTACTTCTTTGAAAATGGGTCTTTTATTAATGTTATACTATTGTTTGTCTCCTACAGAATTTTCCAAAAAAATGATTCATAAACGAAAAAAATAACTATACGTCTGACTTCCTTTCTCATTACTTTTAATAGATTTGAATTTATTACATTCTAAGCATGGATTTAAAAATACTGTTCTTATGATATTATATTCTATTTTATGATTTTTACTTTATTAAGAAAACAATTAAGGTCACCAGAATCTAAGGGATGTAATGAACTAAATGCACAGAAATAGAAATGCATAGAAATATGCTTTTTTTCTTTTCAGGTAAAGAAGTATAATTCATTTTCTAATTATATGCTGCGTTCTAGAGATAAATCATTTTTGTCGAATAGTAATCAATACTGATTAATTATTAATTAAAAGAAATCTTACTCTATTTTTTTTATTTATTTATTTATTTATTTATTTATTTATTTATTTTACAGTTATTGGAATAAGAGTTCGAAGACCACAATGAAACAAGCGGTACTTTCCTATTTCAATTCAGTCAATTGTTATTGATGTTCAAATGTAACTTCAATTATCTTTGAACTCAATTTACACCAAATTGAATTTTTGTCCCTTGTAAACCTTGGCTTCTAAGACCCTCAATTGTAAACATGAAAAGCTTAATTTTTGAAATTATTTTGCGTGGTGTTTTGCATATTGTCCAGAAACAAATTACTTTTTTAATGAATTTAGGGAAAAATCATAAAATATTCGTATAATTTAATGTTACGAATAATTTTTAAGCGGCCTCAGTATCTTTTGATTTTTTTTTAGTTTAAACAATTTAATAAAGACTATAAATATAATAATAAAGAACATGATAATAAAGAACTCTATGAACAAAATTGACTCTATCAAGAAATTTTTTGATTTTTCTGGTAAATTTTGAAAAAAATTATTTTTTTTTCCTTTGAAAAATTTAAGCGTATTTTAAAATGTATCTTCTCGTACATTTTTGAATATTTGAGCTAATTTATTTATTTATTTATTTTGAAGTGTGCTGTATATTTTTAAGTATCGGATTTATCATAAGTTAATTAGCTTGGGAGAAAATAAGTAAAATGTGCAAATACGTGTAAAATTACAGTAAAAATTAATTTATTTTACATTTCTATGTGTATAAAAAAAGTATATAACTTTTCAGTTTATTGTAAATCCGATAATTAGTTTTATCAAATATAATAAAAGAAACAATAAAAAAAAAATGGAGTCAACTGAAAAATATACATAAAAGTTTTATTACTTTGAAGATGACTATTGCCTATTCGTAGAAAAACACGAACTGAAAGCCAGTTTCAAGTGAAGTGGTAGAGCCATTTAAAGAAACAGCGATGTTATAAACTGTATTTATAATACTCGGAACGTTACTAAACTTTATCAGAATGTACTAGGGATAATAAAGTATAATTTAAGCAAACAATTTGAAAACTGATATTTTCGTCATTTTTCGCCGAATAAAGAATACCGAGTCCCCTTAAATCATAAGATGTTGCAAATTAATTAGTTAAAGCAGATTTTTTTCTGCTAAATTGAATATTACAAAAAAGCAGGATATCATTCATAGACTATTAACATTAGAACACCGAACAGGCATCAATTCGACACCGACAGATGGACTAATTATATGGATTCTAACCTTCTTCATAGAATAAATTACTAATGTATTACACTACAAAAAAGTAAAATATTAAACTTAAATATTTTTATATAAATTTTCAGGTCAAAAATATCTTTACAAAACTTTCAGAAAATTTCCCGGTGTTCTAGTGTTAATCAATTCAATGATATCATTGCCTAATCTTTCAGAAAGCGAATAAGACATAAACATTTCATATACACTGTTATACAAAAATGTTTCAAAATATCCTCTATTAAATCAATTATCGACAACTAATCCTACAGGAGGATCTTAAATTATAGCATTAACTGTTTGTTTCAGTTGTTTCTGAATAATATTAATGAATAAAGAACACATCCTCAGGATACTGAATATTCCTTGTAGTGTGCATATGATTGTGACTCCTAAAAGCTGTTCTTAGAATTAAAACTAGGAACCTTCTGTGTTGAAAAGATACGCATCACTTGTTTAAAAACTACGTAAAAACAAATGATATTTGGGTTAAATGAATAAATATCCTTACGTCTAGTATCGGAGATAATCCAAGTTTCTAAGAGGATTTCAGTTTAGTATGGGTCAGCTTTATTCTTTTCTACCGTTCCAAGAAATGAAGAAATAAAATCAAAACCATCATATCAAAGGGAAAAAAAGAAACATATTTTGATGTGATGCCAAATTCTTGACAAATGTGCAAACACAGCGTGATTGATTACATATGTAACCGATGACTGATAAGTGGATTAGTGTGAAAGGTTGTCAACAACATATATGTGTGTGTGTGTGTACATATATGTGTGTATTTCTAAATGTGTGTGTGTACATATATATATTTTCTCATTCTTTGATTTGGTCTGTATATGGTTTTCATATGCCCAGGTTTCTTGACTTATTTCTGTTTTAAGGTTTCGATTAATCGGGCAATGGGAAAAATATTTGCATTGGGCCATTTTCTTGATTTCTACCGCACAAATTAATCGTAGTTTTTTTTTACAATGTGGTATTGCCCTTGACAACAAGCTACCTATCAAAAACTACATTTTTATTCATAAATGATCCATTTTTGCTTATTCCATATGCTTTTCTTGTTGAATTTGTATGTGGTCCATTGGGTGATACTACATTTTTGCACGGAAATGTTTGTATTTATGGTATTTTGGAATAGATTTTTTGCCGTGAGTATGTTACACAATTGTGAATTATATTCGCTGTGAATGTTGATTTGCAGTATTGTAATATGGCTATATACAGGGTGATTCCAAATTTTCTTTACAATAAAAGAGGGGTGATAGTACACATCAAGATAAACAATATTAAATAGGAGACCAAGGGTCCAAAACGTTTTCCTAAGGAGATAGGCGCCATTAAAGTTTAGGGACCAAAATTTCAAATAAACATAAAAAACGGAAAAATCGGTCGATTGATTTGCGGTTTTCACTAAAATTATTCTTTATGTCGGCATTTTCTTGAAATTAAATTATAAAGATAAATTTCAAAAAATGCCGATAGAGGGCGCTTTAGACTTTGGAGTAACGAACAACTATCTTTTGCCGGTATTTTTTGCATCTCATTAAATGTTTTCGTAAGCTTAGACTCAAACTTAAATTTTGAGCTCAAAATCTGTAGTTGGGAGTGGTTAAGTAACACAAACTGAGCTGTTTTCAGAGGGTTCAAATTTCAAATGATTATAAAAAACGGAAAAATTGGTCGATTGATTTGCGGTTTTCACTAAAACTATTCTTTATTTAGGTATTTTCGTGAAAATAAATTATAAAGATAAATTTCAAAAAATGCCGATAGGAGGCGCTTTAGACTTTGGAGTAACGAAACACTCTTTTTTGGCGTTATTTTTTGCATCTTATTAAATGCTTTCGTAAGCTTAGACTTGAACTTAAATTTTGAGCTCAAAATCTGAATAGCTGGGAGTGGTTAAGTAGACAAACTTAGCTGTGTTCAGAGGGTTCAAATTTCAAATAATTGTAAAAAACGGAAAAATTGGTCGATTCGTTTGCGGTTTTTGCTAAAACTAATTTTTAAATCAGCAGTTTTCTTGATCAACCAGTGTTTTCTAGAAAATAATTTTTAAAGATAAATTTCACAAAATGCCGATAGAGGGCGCCTTAGACTTTGAAGTAACTGTTTTTAACTGTTATTTTTTTAATCTCGTTAAATGCTTTCAAATGCAACGACTTAAATTTTGGGTTGAAATTCTAAATCGTTGGGAGTGTTTAAGTAGCAAAAAATTGAATTGTGTTGGAGGAAGAAAGAGGGTTAAATTTCAACTCCTGAACACACTTCAGTTTGCGCTTCTTAACTCCTCATAACGATTCAGGATTTGAGCCCAAAATTTAAGTTTAAATCTAAGCTTCTGAGAACATTTAAAATGCTTTTGTTAGCATTTAATTAGAACCAAAAAATAATGGTTAAAATGAATTGTTGGTTACTCTGAAGTTTAAGGTGCCCTCTGACGGAATTTTTTGAGATTTATCTTTAAAAATTATTTTCAAGAAGATACTGACTTAAAGAATAGTTTTATTTTAAACCGCAAACGAATCGACCAATTTTTCCATTTTCTATAATTACTTTAAATTTGAACCTCCCCCTCCCCCTTGAACACAGTTCAGTTTGTGCTACTTAACCACTCCCTACTATTCAGATTTTGAGCTGAAAATTTAAGTTTAAGTCTAAGCTTCCGAAATCATTTAAAGAGATGCAAACATTAAAGGCAAAAAATAGTTGTTCGTTACTCCAAAGTCTAAAGCGCCCTCTATCGGCATTTTTTGAAATTTATCTTTATAATTTATTTTCACGAAAATACCTAAATAAAGAATAGTTTTAGTGAAAACCGCAAATCAATCGACCAATTTTTCCATTTTTTATAATCATTTGAAATTTGAATACTCTGAACACAGCTCAGTTTGTGTTACTTAACCACTCCCAACTACAGATTTTGAGCTCAAAATTTAAGTTTGAGTGTAAGCTTACGAAAACATTTAATGAGATGCAAAACATACCGGCAAAAAATAGTTGTTCGTTACTCCAAAGTCTAAAGCGCCCTCTATCGGCATTTTTTGAAATTTATCTTTATAATTTAATTTCAAGAAAATGCCGACATAAAGAATAATTTTAGTGAAAACCGCAAATCAATCGACCGATTTTTCCGTTTGTTATGTTTATTTGAAATTTTGGTCCCTAAACTTTAATGGCGGCTATCTCCTTAGGAAAACGTTTTGGACCCTTGGTCTCCTATTTACTATTGTTTGTCTTGATGTGTACTATCACCCCTCTTTTATTGTAAAAAAAATTTGGAATCACCCTGTATATGTGTGTTGTGTTTATATATACATATATGTGTGTGTATGCGTGCGTGTGTGTGTACGTGTTTGTGTGGTGCGTGTGTGTATGCAATTGTATATGAAACACGTTAAAAATTGTAGGATATAAAAGCGTGTTTTTAGCAGGAATGTTTTCAGAGGAAATAAAACAAGATCGAGAAAAAGTTTTACATGCGGAGAATAATGTTTTTTATTTTAAGCTAAAATTTTTAAACATTAAATTTTCAAATAAAAATATGATTGTATAAATCAAATAACTACAACTAAAAATATATATTATTATTGTTATATGTCATTACAACACTAATCTGAAGATAGGCATGTTGCAACTTCGGATAATGATTAGTCTTACAGATAGGAAAATAATCCTCATCTCTCAAGAAGAATAAGATTCGTTGACTTGCAATCTAGAAACAAACAACAAGCAAACTTTTAAATGTGTGAAAAAATCAATCACCAGTTTCAATTGATGAACATACACTATCTTTGATCGTGAATTGAATGCTGTTTGCCTAAAAGGGACAGTCCAGACGAGGAAACCAGGTCTGTAGAGCAGAGTGTCCCTCCCGGTCGCCTTTATTAAGGTCTTAAAAAAGTTACAGAATTCAGCTAAAACTGAAACCGCCAGAATCACGGCAGTGGGCGGTATTGAAACAAAAACTCATAAAGGGCCGCACCTACCAGGTGTAAAAGAACCTAACGCGACAGAGAGCAGGTAGGAAAAAATAAAAACAAACAGGAATCATATAACAGTAGAAAATAACAAAACCGGAAACTTCCCGCCGGGGAACAGATCCGCTACTCGACAGTAGGCGAATGTATGTGCGACACTTGTAGCACTGAGAAGAAGAAGCAGAAACTGTTGCATGCTCAGGCTATGTTGTTAGAATTGAGAGTTGGAATAGGTGGTTATGGATGTGTTTTAGTTTGTTTAGTAGGAGGGTGCGTGTAAGTATATTTAATAGTCAGCTTTCTGGTGGAATTGCCGGACGTTTTAAGTGCCAGCGCCTTGTGAGAACACAATGGAAATAGGCATGGCTTGCCGTGCTCATCTCACCGCACTCACATAAGTTTGAAGAAGCGCACTTAAATTTCTCTAGGTAGGTCATAAAAGGGCCATGGCCCGTCAGAAAACTGGCCGTGTACGCGTAAGGTTATAAAGTTGTAGGGAAACTTTTGGAATGAGCTCGTGTGTATGCCTGCCCTTTGTTGATTGTGTCCCAGTACTCCTGACAATAATGTTTACGTAAAATTGCATATACTGACGCTTGCTACGTATTGCATTAAAAGTTATTTGAAGAATTTTAATGCTGATTTTCGTGCTATACAGCACTAATATTTCCCCTATCACATACATTTTCTAAATTGAAATGTTATTAACAAATTTTTGCTTCCCATGTTTGTATTAGTCACTCAAACAAATTTCGTAAGATTCGAGAAGATAAATCAAATGACACGAGACTTTAAACAGTTTTAGTATTTTCATGGTCACCCAATATTTAGAATACAACACTAATATTACAAAAGAACTGCCATTCTTTGGGAAAATATATAGTAGTTTATTTATGAAAATTCTTAGAAATACATTCAATACTATGGCAATATTGGTAGTTAAGTCCAAAATGTCATCAACTCAATACTTGCGCGACGTTCGAAAAAATTCGCCTAAGATTGTGACAAGATACCACATATTTTGAACCCAAGTTTCACGCTAGCATGATATCACAAGATTTCCTCATTTTATATTAAATTTTTTTTTTAGGATAAACTAAAGACAATTTAATTTAAAAAAATCCCCAAAACAGTGAAAAAATTACACATTTCTTGTTTCTCGATGGGAATTTAGAAAACAGTATTAGTTTTACTATTAGAAATATTTTTAGGTATTTTATTACAAATATTTTAATATCGTGTTCACACAGCCCCTTTTTATATAACATTTTTTTCACTGTGTTCGAGAGAAAAATTAGACCAATGTCAATATATCAAAATTCGAACGAAAACGATTTTCGAATTATTAGAAGTTCCGTTTTCTAAATTATAATTATAATAAGCTTTTATTTCCACGCAAGTATAGCACTTTTTCGAAATTTAGAAAATTTGAACTATAAAAATTCATCGTAAGATGTAGAAATGTAACTATAATTAGAACGTATTTTTATGACATTTTTGATTGAAGTATTTTTTTTATTAAACTTATACATCATCATCAAATATTATGATATGATTATCCAAAGTATATTGATATGTTTACAAACTCGACAGCCACTTATGCCAAATAACAGCCACCATCTGCCGATATTATGACACTATTTCTCTTTCAGATAAGAAGTCAAGTATTAAAGTCGATATAGCTTACAAAGTGAAGATTCTTGTAAATATTAACATTAAAAAATTAAGTTTTAATGCTCGGTAATAAAGTCATAATTATATACTTAAAATAATAGAGAAGAAACAAATTTAACTTTTTTATGTCATTAAAATTAATAGTGGAATTTATTAAAATATACAAACATTCTGATTAATCAAAATATACATATATTTGAATATTATATATAATATGAATGAAATGATATTTTAATAAAAGGTTTAGTGTGCAAATTCATTATTTTCCTACTTTTTTTTAAACAGGGCGTTACAAACGTGGTGTATTAAGTTGCAAAATGTTTTAGAGAAGGTTAAATTTTTTCGAAAAAAAATAGCTATTTTTACCAAAAAAAAGGACACATTTGAAAAATGAATTTAGATAACAAAATGCATTGTACATTCCAAACATCAGTATTGTTATTGCACGTTCTTTATTTTTTAGTTTTGCGTTGCTTGAAAATTAGAGTATGATCTTTGCCAATAAAAGAGTGATTAAATTTCGTGTGTATATGTAGAGCAATTTTAACAGCCTAGACCCCTTTTTGCTGAGTCCAAAGATATTTTTAAGCTTTGTTAAATGATAGTTTAAAAAGAAGCTGTTAAATTTTAACCAAATATTTTAAGTATTTTCCGCCTCTTAGCTTTTAACACCTCAGCCATTTTCTAAATTTAACCCTAGATACCTAACTTTCTTCGAATCGACGAATACGCGACAAAAATAAATTGAAATAAGTTGTTTTATTTAATAATATAATACATGCCTGATATAAATGTGCAGTAAAAATAACAAATACAGTTCATTTTAGTAAAAATTTAGCAACTCAAAAAATATTCGTCGAATCAACAAATGGTAAAGTTTTGTAGGAGTCTGGGATTTAAAAAAAAAATCTAAACAGAGGCGATCGATTTACATCGATAACGTTATCATTTTGCATAACAAAACGTTCCATGTTACTTAAGCATGCGTCATTTTCAAGCATTTTTTATCCCTCTGTTATTGCCAGATGTTTTTGAAATGCTATCTGTTTTGAAAAGAATTATTCAATAAATATATTATACACTACATTAAATAATATTTTGAAATGTAAATGAAAATTAAGATTCTCCTGGAATGCAATATATAATATACATGTATCACAATGAAAGACTCGATGAAAAATATGCATGGGGATGAGTACAAATTTCTTCCAGTTATCTCAAGATCTTAAATAATTTATGATATGAACTAGAATATAAATTTTACGTTTTAAAACATTTATAAATTACAAACACGGTGATTTCACATCCGATAAGAACAACGCGTCAAAAATTTAATGATACATTGTTTTTTAATAATATCTTATATTCATATCTTATTATGCACGATAGCGTTAAATAAGGCAATACTTGAATAATTCAGTAGGATCCGTTTAAATATTTATGAATATTTGCCTCAAAGGGTTAAGATGGAATTTTGCTGTTCTGTTAGAAGAAATCATCATAGATTTTACTTCCTTACCACATTAACGGCGAATACACGAGAGAAAAATGGAAAAATTCACACAAAATAATGTCCCGTATTTTTTCGGCAAAAACAACAAATTATTGATACAAGATGTGGGATGAAAATTCTTTTTTCAAATGATTCAACAAAATAAATTTTTTTAAATCAGAAAATGTCTTTTAATCCGAAAGCCTTTGCCAGAGTATGCTATACCACATAAAATTTTTAAATCAGTGGCGTTTTTTATAATAAATTTTTGATAGTTCCATTTTTTTCTCACATCTATTCGAGTTTATACTGATAAGACGCTTTAAGATATTAGGTTTAAGCGAGAAGTTTTGTGTTGATATATAACGTCCTTAAAATATTAACTGCTACTTTAATTTATAAAATAGCATAATTAAAAGCTATCAGTAGAGCCTCGATTAACCGAGTTGATTAATTGAGGTTTCTGTTAACCGAACCGATAATGAAGTCTGATTTTTTTAATTATTTTTTTCCCCTGTGAATGAGCTTTGAAAAAGACCATATTTTTTAATTCACCATCCGTGCTATAGTGAATTGTGGATTCAATTATTATAAGTCCCACTGAAGTTGTTCAAACAATAATAACTGCCCTAAAATATTTCGTGGAAAGAAGCCATGTTACTTCAATAAATGTTTTGGTATTCAAAACATTGTATAATCGGACAGCCACTCTTAGAAATTCTTGACTTTTTCAATTAAAAAAAAGCAAATTTTTTTTTTTTTTTTTTTTTTTTTTTTTTTTTTTTGGTATATGGATCGTTTAACATTTAACTTGATACAGTTAAAACAATTTCAATTTGCTCTTTCAAATTTGATTTTTTTTTTAATCTACTCAATTGTGGAACATAACGTCATATATGTTGATTTTTATCATTTAAAAAAGTTTTATTGTCTTTTGTTCTAAGAGAGGTAAAATTCGCAAGTACAGTGAATTTTTATTCACAATTTCTGTTTACTGGGAATTTCCGATATACGAGTTACTAGCTGTTCCAATTAATTAGGATAATCGAGGTTGCACAATATAGTCTTTTAAATAAGAAAGTTATATAGATTATTCATAAGTCCAAAAAAGAAGGCAGTGTTTTAATTCCAAAATTAGCGAAATACAATAAATAAAATTTATGGTTGCAGATGTTTGTCATTTTTGTTAATTTTCATTGCAGAATTTTTTTGGAATGATAAACAAAAAGTATTACTCTGATGATGCAATTCATGTAAATGTTGATGAAAGTTTAATGTTAGTAAATATTCTCTAGCGGTATCTTTCAATTAATTTCTGGAAAATACAATTTTTGAAAAAAAAAAAGTCATCATACAAAATCTATTATTATGCTTAAAAATAGTTATACATAATAAAGTACATCTCATTATGTCATCAATATATCAAATATAAAATCGTCTTAAATCGATCCTTTCTAGTTGTCGAAATTTAGCAAGAGGAATTTTTTACAATAAAGTATCTTTTTAACAACATTTTAGGTTATTATATCATTCCTTTTAAACCCCACCATTGCCAGTATCGCTCGGACTTGCAGAAGGTAATCACATATTAATATTTTTGCGTTTCCCTGTAAAACAATCTATGTACGATACGATAACTTTGTTTAAAACTTAGGAATTTGTGTGTTTTTGTTTTTTGTACTTTTTTCTTTATTTGCTGTCTTTCAGTGCGATATAAGAATTACTGCTTTGCATATATTACTATCATTCCCAATAACTCAATTGTAATGTAAAAGTAATAGCAATTTTTCTTTGATCAAGCTATATCAAAAATTAGGTTTCGCTTTCAGCCCAAAAACTAAGTTTTGCCAAAATTTAGGCCCGCCGGAAACTCGACCAAAACTATCTGCATTCCAAAATACTCGTTTCTTCCTTCGGAAATTCTTAACATTACTCATTGATTTGAGCTGTATCGGCTTAAATGTGACATTTTTTATTCATTGTTATAAACTTCACTGCTTGTAATTATCAGTTACGATTAACTCAAGGTGTGAGTGCAAATTATAGAGCATGAAATGCATATATGACTAAAGCTTGAAGACGCTTTTCCTGTGTTCATTAGAAACAGCAGACGTGGCAGTGATAGAACTTTCTAAGTCTGAAAGCGCAGGAGTATTTCGAATATTCTGAGTATAGTATAACAAATTATAACATATGATCATTTATAAAAAATCAACATAAAAGATAAGTCGATGTATGTGTGCCTGAAACATTTTTCAATTAGATGAAATTTGTATAATTAGAAAATCCTTTCGAGTTTCTGATGAAAGGATTCCATTTTATTTTATATGAAACTAAAAAGATTTGGTCAGAGGCACAAATAATCAAATTGGACCACACGTATAATTAATATATTTTTTTTATATTTATCTCTCTATTAAGCACAAAAAATTGGCCATTTTCGTTATCGTTTTCGGCCTAAAATAAAGATAATTACCGAAATTCGGTTACGATCTTAAAAATCTATTTTAGTCGATCCTTAGTCGTTTTCATATCTTGATTCACTAACCTCAGTTCTGTAGATTTACCTCTCACATGCCATATGTATCAAACAAAATATCAGAGCCTTGATTTAGCACACAGTACAGAATTAATATACTCTATCTTCCAAAAAGAAAGTCATGATTCAAGGTAAACAATTATGAGAAGCCCTAGGATTCCATTCAACAGTCTTACAAGATTAGTAAATGTCTTAAAGGGGTGGAGGAAGAAGCCTGCTCACATCCGTAACATCTATGATTGGCAACTCTTGTCACGTATATAGAAAACAGGAACGTGACGAAAAAGTTACCTCACGAAAGTGATCCCGCAAAAAAGAAAAACGTGTTCGACTGATGGTGACTGCTGGTCGCAGAACTTATAGTTTATGTAATTCATCCAGTTTGAGAGAAATGTTTATTGAATTGAGCTTTAAAATATTTATATAAGTTTTCAGAATTTTTATAAAATAAATAAGAAAAGTTTATTTCAAGGTTGCAGAAGTTGCAGTAATTTTACTTAGTATCAGAGGAAACATTTGAGTGATTTTTGTTTAAAAGTTACATTTATGATAATATTTTAAATGTAATTATAAGGAGATGATGTTTCTTGATTAGCACTTTCAAATATTTATTTACATATATTAACATAACTATTAAGCATAACAAAATTTAAATTACGAAAGCTTTCATGAAAAAAAATAAGTATTAATACAGAATATAGAAAAGGATGAAAAAAAATTCACTGCAAAATATTTACTTTTTTGGGGGAAAATTTACTGCACAATATTTATTTTTAGTGATTGTTTTTGAGGAGACTCAAAAACATATTTCTGGTCAATAGCACAGAATTTTCTGACACATTTTTAAACATAAAAGAGTGAATATTTCCTTGAATAATTCTTGATGTAATTTTTAATCAAGCACAAGACAGGCGGACCAATGAACGACAACTATATGTGCTACGTATTTGCATAATTACGAACGCACCTAAAAAGGAAAGATACAAAATATAGTTAACAATTAAAATATAAAGTTTATGGTGTATTTTCTATAGTCTGTTGTTTTTAAGACAGCTTAAAAATTTATTTATCCTGTCTCAAAATTCCCTTACCTGTGGAGGGTAAAATGATTAAATTACCCAATCCTTTTAATAAGAATTTCTGGTAATTAGATGGGTTTACGAATAGGAATGTGTTCAAAAATGTGTCGAAACATGGCCATTTTGGACTTGAGAATAGCGTTTCATTTTCTTACTTAATAACGTGATTTTACATAATGTTAATAGTTAAATACGAATCCTTATAATCCAGGTTCATTTGTCGTTTATTAGAATTTTAAATGAATTTTGTATTTTATGTTAAATAAGTCAAAATACGTTCAAGTTAAATATTCTCAAGAAATATAAATCTTCTATTGAATGTAAATCTTTTCATTTAACTTGCTACGAAAATATTTATTAATGCGAAGATTTCTAGAAAAATCAAAGTTATAGAATCTTCTTTAAATGATATGTAACTTCGAAGTGGACGCAAGTCCCATCGTTCATCTTTAAATCTTTGCATTGCACTACCTACAAAGATATTTATTAACGCCAAGGTTTCTAGAATAACCAAAGTTAAAGAATCTTCTTTGAATGATATGTAACTTTGAAGCGGACGCAAGACCTATCGCTTGTCTTTAAATCATTTCATTGAACTTCATATGAAAATATTTATTAACCGGAAGGTTTATAGAATAACCAAAGTTATAGAAATTTCTTTAAAAAATATGTAACTATGAAGCGAACGCAAGTCCTAACGTACATATTTCAATATTTACATTGAACTTTCTACGAAGATTTTTTTAAGGCAAAGGTTTCTAGAAAAACTAAAAATACAAAACCTCCTTAAAAAAAATATGTAACTTCGAAGCAGACTCGAGTCCTACAACGACTTCATATTTTTTAACCTGTATCTCAAAGACGCTACCTTTCCACTCACTTAAAAGACCATTTAGCAGAATATTAAACATAATTTCTGAGAAAAGAGGATTTCTCATTTGATATATCCACGCAATTTGTTTCCCAAAGTACGGGATAATTAAAGCTCTGAAAGACTTAGTCGGTTTTACGTTGCAAGTTAGAATGACATTATCCTAAAGTTTGAACCAGAAAAACTAAGCAGGTAGTTCCCAGGCATTCTTCCCCTTGCACTTTTTTTTTCCTTTCCTTCTGTGACAAAGGTGGAGCATATGTTTCTTTAAAATTGACAGTTTTCACGAAAGAGAAACATTTAAGTGGTGATTATAGTTATTCATGTAATAATAGGTCGCCGAAGAATTTGAGTTCAGAATTCTGCTTAGTCACATACTTTGATTGCTTATTTTTATGTACAGGATGGCTCATAAATCCATTCATATTTCAAAAATTCATAAAAAATTTAATTGTCGTAGCGGTTTGCAATTTTTGCCATAAGACTTGTCAACAGAAAAACCATTTTACAAAGATACCCAAAAGTTATGTTGCCAGGTGTCTCGATTTACCTGGTACATCATGACTTTCAATTATTCAAATAGCAGTCACCTTGTCCCGATTTTTCACTTTTTTTTTTTTTTAGTTAGACTCTTTTAGTCATATACCGGATATCCCAAAAATGATTGATGGATTTTAAAATTCAATAACTTGCAAACGGTGACAGCTATTTAAAAATTTTTTGCAGGAGGGTTATGTATAATGCCAGGAGTTTTTTACCGTAATTTTTTATTTTAGTTCGCATCTCAAACAATAGGTGGCGCTGACGGCGATTGAAGGCCAGGTCGACGCTTCACTCAGCACTGATCACCTGGCCTTCAATCTCCGTCAGCGCCACCTATTGTTTGAGATGCGAACTAAAATAAAAAATTACGGTAAAAAAAACTCCTGTCGTTAAACATAATCCTCCTGCAAAAGTTTTTTAAATAGCTGTCACCGTTTGCAAGTTATTGAATTTTAAAATCCATCAGTCATTTTTGGGACACCCGGTATATTTCATATGTATTCATTTGTATTTCACCTGTTTGTTGTTTAAAAATATATTATAGTCATAATATTTCAGAAAATAATAAAAATCAAATTTGATGCAAGAATTTCTAAAACAATTGCGCTACAGAAACTTTAAAATTACAGCATGATGATGGATTTTTTTATTGAACTAGAGCTCACAACAGTAAAATTTACATCACGTTTTATAATTTTTAGCTATCCCCGGACCATTTTCGATCTAAAATATATTTAAATTAATTTTAAATGCGAGAGAAAAAAAAAACATATAAAAGTTAAATATATTCAATAACGAATTTAACATGTACCTTGTGATTGTTAAAATTCAAATTAATATTCACTTAGTGGTAAAACTTGCAAAGAAAATGTAAGTGATAGTACAGGAGCTGTGTATTTTATAAATACGAATTTTCTAAAATTACTATAGGTAAAATATTATAAATATTTTTACTTATTTTGTATTTTAAAATATCTTGAATTATTCTGAAATTTCAAAATCACCCAAATACAAACCATTACAAAAAATGTCCAAATAGAAGTATTGAGTATTTATGTAACAGTATTTTATACAAGTAACTGAAACTGCAACCACGAAAGATAATATTTTTGTGTTTCATTTATAGCCATTAATTGGAAAATATTGTTAGGATAACTCTAAATCAATTTTCAAGGATTAAAACTTACACTTTTAACTACTTTTTTTAAAAACAATTGGTTGGAAAAGATATATACAGTAAATATAACTAAATGAAACAGATGATATTCAATTGTAACTATTCCAGTGTACAACTATGAAATTATCTTTGAAGTGAAAAAATGCAATTCGGTATGAAAATATCGCACTAAAAACGATATCACCATGAAAAATCTTCATTCGGTCTTTTTATTTTTATTTTTATTTATTTATTTATTTTTATTTATTTATTTTTTATTTATTTTATTTATTTATTTATTTATTTTTTTGAAATACAGATGTACGATGTTATGATTTTTTTCCAAAAATAAATATTTTTAAATTAATATTTAAAAATGTTTGAAATATAACCTTTTTTTTCTCTCTCTCTCTCTCAGCAGAATTCGATTTCTAGAAGTTTCAAACACTTGAATGTAAAATTACAGCTCATTCCATCAAGTGTTATAAATTATGCCTAAAAAAATACCCGCATTGCAGTTTGTTTTGAATAATATTAAAAATGCCATTAGAAGTTTCTAATGTTTTTATAATCCGCTTAATAAAAATAAGTATATGACCTGAACTACTTCGACAAATAATTTTCTGTTTGATATCTCGAGATAAAATTTATAGAAGAATAGAAATAGAAATATTTTTTATATTAACTGCACCGTGTGCCATATCTGGCACATACCTAAAAACACTATAATTCTTATTGAGTACCACAAATTTGATCAATGTGATGTCTACACCTGATGAAGAACAGTCCAGAGAATTTAATAACACTTATTTTCTCCATGTCAAGATGGCTGAACTAGACAAAAAATTAGAATTTGTTCTTTGGGGGAAAAAAATCAAACTATTAAGACAAAATTTACTTTCATTTTTTTTACTGAATACTTAAAAATATTAATGCAAAAAAGTTGCAGAGTGTCAAGCAGGTAAAATTAATTAATTTAAGCTCATTTGATTGCAAAATATAACAATACAATATTTTAAAATTCTAATAAAATACATAGGGTGCACGTAATAAAATATAAAATTTTAGCTGAAAATTTGAAATTTTTTTAAAATTGTTTTTTTATTATTAGACCGATATAAACATTTCAAATATTTTTTCATAAAAATAGAAAAAGTTGTGAAGTGAGAGTTTAATGCTTAAAATAATTTTTTTTTACAACTTCAATAAAGATTTTATAGACTTTTGGGCTGAGGGATACCGGAAAATTAGAACTTGTAAACGTTCTCCAACTAAAGCATCAGCAGTTGTGTTGCAATATGTTGTTAAAAATTCACTTTCTTTTCTTACATTTAAATTTTTTCCCGGCAAATTGTGGTGTTGCGAATCACCAATGATTTTACTAAGACGTATCTATAAGGGAAAAACTGTACCAGGATGATGAAAAGTGTCAATGTTAGGAGACTACAGCTGGACCTAGAGAAAAAATGCTTCAGAAATAGAGCAAAAAAACAAAAGAAAAAAATTCTTAAGTGATTATATAAGGTTGATATTTTGAAATTGTTCATAAATTTTTAATTTCATGCAGAAAGTAAAAAAAAATGAAAAATTAAATAAATTGATTTTGTTTTTAATTAAGAATTTTAGTTCTTTGACATTTAACCTAAAATCATAACTTTTTATGCTAGTCATATTTTTACACCTAAGAGCTAATATTAAAATTTTGATGATTAAACTATATTTTGTCACCCCAAATTAGTATAAAAATAAAACTTTTATTTAAAAGGGGAAAAATATAGAGAGACTAGAGTTATCTATCAATCAAAAATTGTATAAACATTAATTTTTAGTACGTGTCATCTACTGACTTAATTCAATTTCAAAAAGCAATTTCGTCTTGCTATGTAAATATTAAGTACATAAACTTATTTTTAATTATTTTAATTTTTGCAAGAAAATATTCAGTAATTCACGTATAAGCCATTTTTTAGATGTAATACTTATATATATATATATATATATATATAATAAAAGATGATTTAAAAAATAATAATAATATGCAGATCTTATCGAAAATAAGTATGGTAAATGAAAAAAATATATTATTCATAATTATTATTTATATAAATCTTGGATTAAAACAGTATTGAGAAATTGTTATCTGTTATTGTACACATATTAACAAATTCACATACCTATGTAAGATCATAATAAGTAATTATTGAGTTCGTGTTAAAATTTTTCTTACCTGAAAAGAGACAAAGAAAATAAGTCATACATATGACAGAAAAAAAATTAGAATTTTCATAGTAAATAAATAGATAAATTGATAATGATATTTGCAGTTTCATAAAATATGTGAACTAAGTATTTAAAAAATATACTTATAATTATTAAATATAATTAAATATAATAAATATAATTATTATTATTATTTACAAACATTCTAACGGTCACAAGAAAATTCTAATTTAGAAAATACCTCATTAATGAATTAGTTTTTATACATTTTACCAAATTACTTTTTTTTCTTACTCTAAATTTGATTCCAATCTTATTTATTAGGGTGTAACATAGCCAATCCGCATAAAAATCAGCATCAGTTTATAAATGGGATTTCCTGCTATAACTCTTATACCAATTTTCTTTCATGTTTTGTCCTTTTTAATTACATGCCTTTACAAGTGGCTCCACTGGATGTATTATTAATTAAATCGTCCTTAAAAAATCAAATACAAAAAATAGAATCTTTAAAATGTATACAAGCAAATGATTTTTACATGACAAACGGCTTTGGTGAGTCACAACATATACAATATTTGTCTCCTACAGTAGAAATATAATATATATATATATATAATACTCCATAATGCCACCTTAAATTTATATATTTTGTCTTTGTTGATTAAAATTTGTTTGTTTATTTATTTATTTTCCAGACGAAAATTCGCAAACAGAAGGCATCTTTACTTTCATCTGTATATTTTCTTACCTCAAACCGTGAAAATTTAGTTTTGACAACAAGTTCAGGTTTCAGGTCTTTAAAACCCAAGTTCCCATTCTAAATAGAACAATAGGTTTTTAAAGGTTCATTCAGTTTTATGACTTAATTTTTTTTCTTTCGTGCAACTAAACTTGTGCTATAGTAAACTATAGACTTTGTTCAACGCACTGACAAGCAGATAAGCAATTTTCCTAATAAGCCCTTACACTTTTTTACAGATTTGGGAAATATCAGTGAGGCGTAAGTGTTTGGCAATAAACGTTCGGAAAAATTATTCGACTCAGTCATTTTCTAAAGCACGTTTTTTGTTAAGACAAAAGTTTTGGTGCTTTTATCTATTGTAAAAGAGGGTCACACGAGATTTTATTCAATTAGGTCGAATCCATGCTTTAAAAAAAAGATTAAGAAGAAGTAGAGAAACAAAAATTAAATTTTGATAACATAATTTCAAAAAGTCCTTCCGGCAATGCCGGGAGGAAGAGGTAGCTTTCATATACTTATATATTTATTTATTTATTTTAAGGTAAGTTACATTGTTCAAAAACACTAAGCTCAAATTAGTGGAAATAATCTTATAAAATTAGTGATTTTATAAGATTGAAACTAGTTTTTGTCAAGACTGAATATTAATAGGAATTTTTAGAAATTAGTCATCTTTTATTCAACCTGATTTTATTTTAAGCGATTTAGAGAGTCACCAAATTTTACGATATCATAAAGTGTATGCCATTTTAAAGCAACATTGTGGATCGTTCAGATCAGACCGTTTCAAAATGTCAGCCATAAGCAAAATTCAAAGTGCTATAACTCAGTCATTTTATAAGATATAGACAAAATAAAAAGTGTTCTGGAATCGTTGTTTAAAGTTCTAACACGAAAAATAAAAATATTTTTCAATTTTTAATTTTTTCGCATTTAATTTTTAATTTTTAATTTTTAAAAAAATTAAAAATGGCCACCATTTTGAAACAAAATGGTGGATGATGCTGGCCAACGAACACGGTCGAGACATTTGTATGTACTATGTACATCCCAAGTTTCATTGAAATCGGTTGATAAATACGCGTGTTATCACGTGACAAAAATCAGATCGTTTCAAAGTGTCAGACATAAGAAAAATTCAAAGTGCTATAACTCAATCATTTTGTAAGATATAGACAAAATAAAAAGTGTTCTGGAATCGTCGTTTTATGTTCTAACACGTAAAAGAAAAATATTTTTCAAATTTTGATTTTTTCGCATTTAATTTTAAATTTTTAAATTTTTAAAAAATTTAAAATGGCCACCATTTTGAAACAAAATGGCGGATGATTCTGACCAACGAACTCGGTCGAGACATTTGTATGTACTATGTACATGCCAAGTTTCATTGAAATCGGTTCATAAGTACGCGTGTTATCACGTGACAAAAATCAGATCGTTTCAAAATGTCAGCCATAAGAAAAATTCAAAGTGCTATAACTCAATCATTTTTTAAGATATAGACAAAATAAAAAGTGTTCTGGAATCTTTGTTTTAAGTTCTAACACGTAAAAGGAAAATATTTTTCAAATTTTAATTTTTTCGCATTTAATTTTAAATTTTAAATTTTTTTAAAAATTTAAAATAGCCGCCATTTTGAAACAAAATGGCGGATGATGCTGGCCAACGAACTCGGTCGAGACTTTTGTATGTACTATGTACATGCCAAGTTTCATTGAAATCGGTTCATAAGTACGCGTGTTATCACGTGACAAAAATCAGATCGTTTCAAAATGTCAGCCATAAGAAAAATTCAAAGTGCTATAACTCAATCATTTTTTAAGATATAGACAAAATAAAAAGTGTTCTGGAATCTTTGTTTTAAGTTCTAACACGTAAAAGGAAAATATTTTCCAACTTTTAATTTTTTCGCATTTAATTTTAAATTTTAAATTTTTTAAAAAAATTTAAAATGGCCGCCATTTTGAAACAAAATGGCGGATGATGCTGACCAACGAACTCGGTCGAGACATTTGTATGTACTATGTACATACCAAGTTTCATTCAAATCGGTTCATAAATACTTTAGTTATCGCATGACAAAAATCAGATATATATATATATATATGGTTATATATATATATATATATATATATATATATATATATATGTCAACATTTGAACGGAGGGTGGTTTTGGGGTCTGGGGGTCATGATCGGTGAAAATATACCAAAATTTTCCGGAAGTGTTTTCCTCCGGACGGCTGCAATAGGTAGCTTTTTACTTTTTGTAATGAAAGCTACCTAAAACTATCGACACGTATTGTAAAAGTTAATATATATATTTATTTAATGATAAATACTTTAATTTTTTTTTTTTTAATTTTGGAATAGCAAAAGCAATAAAACTACAAAAACGTTTTAGAATAATATATATATATATATATTTTACATAATTTTAATATAGTATAAAGTTGCAAATTTAAGGGTGTAGAGAAAAGATATCACGGAATGTAACATATATCTTATGGATTTCGAAATTAAACGCTGTATATCATATGTTTCGCAAGGAAACTAAAGATTATAATCTGTAACGCATAGCATCTGTTTATAGCTCATATCCTCTCGTTTCTTTTCGACTAGAGTTCTTCATCGTATAGTTTCTATAGTTCTTTATTATTTATAGTTCTATCTAGTATTACTTTATCCCTTATCCTAATGTGCTAATAGTAAATTTTTAATATTTTAACACGTTGAGTGTCACGTCAATCACCGATGACTGACACTGAACTTTCTGTTTACACCGCCTCTTATTTAATGATATAATCCTGTGATAAATAAAAGTTAAATAAATTTTAAATGAGTTTCCAATAATTACATAAAACAGTATATATATATTTTTTGGTTTTATACTATATTTTACACTGTCAGTCACCGGTGACTGACGCTGCCAAAAACAGAAAGTTCAGTGTCGGTCACTGGAATGGCATTCAACGTATTAAACTAGATTGTCAAGAGTGTAAGTTTATTCTTTTTTAATGCATTCGTTTATTTTAATCACTGTAAAATATTTTCTGACTTTTTCATCCTAAAAAATTTTCACTGATGGCGACTACGAATGCATGACGAAAGTACTCAAAAATTAAATAAAGTGTATATTTTAAACTTCAAACACATTTATTTTTTTTTCACCTCTAAATCATTCGCGACGAGAGCATTTTGCTTAACTTTTAATCTTTTACGGCTAGATTTTCAAAACAGAAAATTTTCTGTAACTGAGTTGCGAAAATGCTCCGATTAAATAAGATAATTCTTTACAAATAAAAAGTAAGTGGTGATAATAATGAAGGATTCTGAGCATCTTAAGTGGCATATTTATGAGTTGCTCGTCCCCAAGGGTTAGGCCCCTGTCTCTGCCCGCGATGACACTCACAACCTAATGCTATTCCTATAGGGAGGCACTTTTCTAATAACTCTTTTGCATTTTGACATTTTTAAATATCTTTCTTTTGCATTGGATAGTTGCGGTTCTGAACCGGTTTTAAAAGTGAAAGTAACTTTATAAAAAATATCTGCGACCAAAATCGAAAAAGTCATCAAGGAACGATCTTGAGAGGGACCTCAGCTATTCAATGAAAAAACAAGTAAGAAAAATCATGCGTTAAGCATAGATTATGAAGCACTTTCCAACACTTAATGAAATCTTTAACAAAACTTTGTAATTTAGGGAAATAATAGTGTATAGCAAAATATACCCAAATATGTATTCCAGTACATTAGAACAGCTCTGTATTTCATATGTCACTTCATATAATGGGAAAATTTAGCTTAGCAAGAAAATACCCAGTAGCTTGTAATTTCTTTTTCAGCAATTCATATTATTAGATGGAAACATACTTGAGTACTTTTGTTCAGCTCTGTAGTTTACATTGTACCTTTATTACACGTCAGCATTAGGCTAAAATTTATTGTAAACTAAACCACTTTTAAAACAACTGAAATCACATTGTCATAAATCATCATTCATAAGCGTCCATGTACAGAATTCTTTGCGTGGCCCTGTATATCCCTTTATCTATATTCTGCAAACATTTCTCAGTAAATTGAATGCATCTCAGCGTAAAAATACATAGCTTATTTAAGAACCACGTTTAAATAATTTACGTTCATATTCAGTAACGTTGGTGAGCTCTTTTGGGTAGCCCTGTATATCAACTATAACATTTATACACACCATATAATGTGCATATATTTAGCGAAATATAAACGCGAATATCATAATTAAAATGCATTTCATCATCGGATACATATACGCTACTTCGGAAAGAATATACTCTTTGAAATCTTTTGTATGGCCCTGTAAATGCTATGTACTTCATATTATGCAAAACAGTAGCGTATAATTTATATTAAGCTTCAGTGACATATATCAATTTTAATATACACGAAAAAGCTTAATATATTTAAAATATGTCACACACAATTCCCCGTTTTACCATTATCTAATGAAATTCTTTTGTGTGGCCCTGTAAATGAATAATAGCTACATTTTCACCTTATATTTTAAAGAATGCATATTTCAATATGTTTGACAGGGTATAACATCTTTAAAATTCCTTTGAAACGATTTTCCCCATAGGCCGTAATGTAATAGCAAACTTTTGATTCGCCCTGTAGATAAACTAATCATGGTAGAAACTTCATTTTCGATAGGACTTGTGCTAGGGTAAACGACATTAACGTCCTAAAATTTCATGGCAATCCGAGTATATTAACGATTTTTTCCCATGGGCCGTAATGTAATGGAAAACTTTTGATTCGCCCTGTAGATAAACTAATCATGGTAGAAACTTCATTTTCAATAGGACTTGTGCTAGGGTAAGCGTCAATAACGTCCTAAAATTTCATGGCGATCCGAGTATATTAACGATTTTTCCCCATAGGCCGTAATGTAATGGGAAACTTTTGATTCTCTCTGTAGATAAAGTAATCATGGTAGATACTTCATTTTCAATAGGGTTCGTGCTAGGGTAAACCTCAATAATGTATAAAAATTTCATAGCAATCCGAGTATATTTACGGGAGTTAGAGCGCGGACAGACGGACAGACGGACAGACGGCCAGACAAACCGAATGCATAAGCACTTTTCAACTTTGTTGGAAAGTGCTAATAAAAAAATCGAAAATATCAAAATGCGAAAGAGTTATTAGAAAAATACTTCCCAATAGGAATAGTATTAGCTCGCGAGTGTCTTCGCGGACAGGGACAGGATCTTAAAGTAAACGATGAATTATATTAAAGCTCACATTACATATTTTGCGATTAACTCAAGGTGGAATATTGCATTTCGCCTTATGATAGATTACGCATTTCGAGCAATTGCTATCATTTTTGTAATAACATAATCAAAGACATGAAAATATGACAATTTTACCTCTTACAAGAAATTTGAAATTCGATGACCTTGATAAATTATTATTATTATTATTTTAACTGTCGTTCATGTAAATCAAGAGAGAGAGAGAAATAACATTAACGAAACCTAAATTTGTTAAATGCATACAAAAAATTCCAGAATAAAATATGGATCAGAAACAGATTGTTTTAGAAAAATTCTACAGAGAAAGGTAATGTATGAAATATCTGTATTATAACGGACAAATATATCCACCATAATGTTGACTTCATTTTCACAGCAGCAACAGTAAACGGTTAAAATTTTGCCCTTATTGCAATTATTTAAACTTCTAAACATTGCATTTTCAGATTCTACACTGGCTGGAGGGAAAAAAAATCTACTTATGAATGCAATTTGCTTCAGAACTGTATTAAAATTTGTTTAAAAATTGTGCCACGTGTATTTACTCAACTTTTATTATTTTTAAATTAATTGTCAAGCATGATTTTTTTTTTTGCTTTTTAATCTATCTCAATCGCATACAGACTATTACGAAAGTTGCAGAGTATCGCATACAGAGTATTACGATATTCAATTGCATTGAAAATATTACAAATAACTCACATGGAAGATCTCCATACTAAACAAAAAGCCTGTGATTGTAAATAACGTTTCTTGGCGATTTCTTTGGTCCTTAATTTCTAGCTCGACGCCAGTAGAAAATTATCAAATTTTAACCATTTACACTAGAGAGATGATTGGACATCAATATTTTAAACTAATTTTCTTCGACTTATGTAATGGTCAAATAATCTATTATAAAAGATGGCGAAATAAACTGTAAGATATTAGTGGTGTCCAAAGCATTTGGCGTCCCGGTTTACAGAGGACACCTAACAACACTAGTGGTGAGTGAAAATCACCTCTCGAGTGCAAAGGTTAATAATTTTTTTAATTTTATTTGACGCACTATTCCCTTTTTCGTGTATATGTATGATTTTTGGTACTGTTAATGGACATACTGAAAAATATATTACAATAAAAAATATGCATTAACTATAAAATATTTATTAGAATTACCAGCTTTAAAAAATTGTTTTCGCCTATATTCTGTAACCCGGGAATCCTGAATTTATCCTCCTATTATGTAATAAAAATTAAAAGATTTTAAATAATTCGCAGAAAAAAAATTATTATGTAAAGAATGGCACATATTATTTTATTTTATGACTGTTCGCATTGTAGTGGATGTTGTAATAACGCGAAATGAATTTTCCTATTCTAGTTTAGTGCTTTAAATTATTTAAAATTGAATAAGACAAAGTAAATCTTCTGAAATCTACAGTGGGGAGGGAGGGGGGGGGGTTCTAAAAAAAATTTCGAAATCTTCTTTATTTTATTTATTTATTTTTAAGATTGAAATTTTGTAAATAAGTCTATATAGAAAATGAAAAAAAAATGTAAACAAAAAATATTTATCTAAAATGTCAGGAAAAGTATCACAAATAATTTTACTTATGATTCTTTTTTTATGTGCTAAGTGTGAAATGTTTCCAATTTGTGTACTATCAAAAGTCGTATGTAAACTAAATGCATTCTTTTATTTTGAAATTAGAGAAAACAAAATTATTTAATTTCGCATCAAAGACTCAGTTAACCCCTACGGGCTAATAGCCGATAATCATTTTCTTAAAACAATTTTTTCTTTATATAAGAACTATGATTTACATGATCAATTCTTTTATCTTAAAAATTATGGACACCGTAGGCAGACTAACGAATTCAGCGGGTTTAAGAATTTCAATATCCATAGATCATCGCAATAACGTGGGTAGTGCAAATAAAACAGAAATGTTATTTTCGTGCATGAAAACATTCGTTATATTTTAATTTCTTCTTTATTTTTAAAAATATATATAAAGAAAACATTTTGGTTGACAAAATTGCATAAAAAACGAGAGTAAAATGCTGTAACCAGTGTGATTTGACTCTTATAACATCCGCAAAAAAAGGTTGGAAATGAAATGAAGATGAAAGATTTTTTGATGCAATGGGCTTATTGAGTTCAAACGCGATTGAAACACTTTTTTCAATCTCTGAGATAAATTTAGAGCCAAATCTTGGCTTGGATCGAATCTTAATAGAAGACTATTTTTGAGACTGCAAAACATTGTTTACTTTTAAAAGAAATTACAAACTTTTCATCTTTTTTTTCTTTTAAATTTATTAATTTTCTTTTATCTGAGCCTCTTAGACGACATACTCACAAACAGTAATATTCTGCATACATTTAAAAAAGCAAAAAAGTAAAAAGAGCTAGAATATATCGAATAGAAGAGTTAGAAAATTAGATTTATTGGAAATAGATATGCCAACTTAGAAAATTATTCATCGGAATTCTCTCTCTGAACTCTCGGAGTATACTCTCCAAGATATAAACTTCTTAAAGAAAATTTGTTTTGTTGTCGTATGACGCTACATACGATACTCATCTCCAAATTTCTATGTTTCATACCTACGATTTTTAAAAAGAAAAATACGAGATTTTTTAAAATGTAGATCATGAAGATTTTATAAAAACAATACATACAAATCCTCGAAATTATATGCCTGAATGTTTTTGTTATTTCATTTTATTTGTTTGGAGTTTTTTCAAACTTCCCGTCACGTATTTTGAATAAACTAGTTCTTAATTCATGCATTTTTGCTTTATGCATTGCCAAAAATCGTATTAGCTAATCATTACCTAAAATCGCATTCTCGTATTATTATTATAATCGATTATTTAAAAAAGATAATAATGGAACCTTAAGAGCTCAACCAACGTTTTTTGGGACATACCAGTAACAACTATCTTATATATCTACTTTTATTTTTCACGGGAATTATGATTTACATAATCGTGCCTTTTCTTTAGATAATGTAGACAATATTGGAAGAGTGGGCAATTGTATGCGTTTCAGAATTTACATTATCTAAGAGAATATCGTAATAAAGTATGTAGTATGAATACAGGAAAGATTAAATATTATTTCTATGTGCAAAAACATATGCTACTTATCAACTCCTTCTTTTTTGTAAACTTCTTAGAAGAAGACGCTTTGAATGAGAATATTTGTTTAAACCAGCTGGATTGGACTTCTGCAATCTCTCAAAAAAGTTGCAAAAAATCTACAAACATTACATGCAGAAAAGTGTACGCTACCTTATAAAATTATTCATCACAATACTAATATAATCGACATTCGACTTTGCAAACGTCTGGTGTTACATACAAAGATGTACTCAAAAATATTAAAATTTGTTGATAGTACACACAAAAGCAATGGGGCACCCAAAGCTTCAGCATTTTTTAATTAAATACGCTACAAATAAAAAAATATATGTATATTTTAAAAAATGCGATTTTAAAAATATAGTATTTTTTTAAGTGCGAAACTTTTTTACACAAAATATGAAGGGAAAAAACACCCTCAAGATTGGATATATATTATTATTATTATTATTTTTTTTTTTTTTTTGAAAATATATTCAATAAATTATTGTTTAGTTTTTTATTTATACTTTACATCCCATCTAAAACCATATCTGAGTTGAATATAATCTTTTTTTTTTCTTTTCAAATAATAGCAAGAAAGTCGCTTTAAACTAACAACGCAGTCACCATCTTCGAGACATGTCAGAAACCACTTTCTTAAATCCGCTTTTTTATATATAAGAATGGTGATTTACAAAGTCGTGTCTAGTTTTTTATCTTAAAAAATACAGACAATGTAGGCAGAACGATGAATTGTGCGGGTTTCAAAATTCACATTATCTAACAGAACATCTGAATAAAGTGGGCAGTATAAATACAGTAGAACGTAATGTTATTTTCATGTGTAAAAGCAGATGATACTTATCAACTCCTGCCTACCAAACGTGTTAAGAGAAGTCGTTTGGGCGAGATTCTCCGAATAAAATCTTGTAACAAGATTCATTAGAATATCGTATATCATCCACAAAAATGTATAAATAAGCATCAGTTAAACGCCAAAAACCTAGAGTGGAAAGATATGGCAGATAAAAAACGTGGAATTTACAAATGTTTCATTTTACAAAACTAAATTTAAAATTGAATGGTAAGCTAACTAAAAAAAAAAAGACTCGATAATAAAAATTAACATGCATATTTAGATACATAAAAGGTTACGATTTATCACTTTGGAACAAAGTTGAAAAGTGCTTATGCATTCAGTTTGTCTATCTGTCTGTCCACGCTCTAACTCCCATAAATATACTCGGATTTTCATGCAATTGATAAAACTTATTTAGAATCACCAAAGCATGTTTGATATCGCATATGAAATATGCACGATTAACAATTCCTTTACAGGGACGCTGAAAAGAGTTCGATTACATTATGGTATATGGGGGGGGGGAAATCGTCTGTAGAGTATATTAGCCCTTTTAGGGGCACAGCGCTTCTATTCTTAAAAATCTGAAATGATTGATCGACACCAGAATTTAAAAACAAATTTATTTCATAATAGATGAAAGTTTTTCTTCGTGTATTTGATAAAATAAAAAATTTCTTTTCAAAATTCTGGTGTCAATGCAGCATTCCGCAATTAAAATTAAGTGGGATATATTTTATCCCACCGCATTTCAAGGGATTAATGACAAATAACTCCTGATGACGCTGTTTCAAATGTATTTAAACTTAAATAAATCACAGAATTTCAATAAGACAACGTTAAAACAGAGCATTCATAGCACTTTTTTTTATTAATTTACAGGAACACACTAAAGAAATCAGTTACACTATTGCCTTTGTGTAATAATTGCTGGAGAAAACGTTTTAAAATTCAGTATGCGTTTTTAAATGTAATTAGTTTTTTGCATATTACTCATTATATATAAATCCTATATCTCATATACAGGGTTGCACAAAAGTATTCGCATACCATTCTCCCTATTAGAGGAAATTGCTGAAGGGGAATTTTCAACTGAAATATATGTACCTCTTAAATGAACTAAATTTTGGAATGCATGTTGTTAATAGATACAAATCTCTATATCATATTATAGAACTGTAAAAATACGGATAATTTTCCGATTGTAGATGGAAACAGCTGAAATTCGGTTTTGAAATGACTTATACATTTCTATATGGTGAAATCAGACTAATATTTTAATTTTTTAAACGGTGCAGCTTTGTTACATTTTTCTGAATGTGCTGGAAAGTGCTTCATAATCTATGATTGACGGATGATTTTTTCTTTCGTCTTAGATATCACGTTGATGATATAGTTTGGGGAGTTGTTCAGAGAAAAATCAATGAAGAAGTGCAGAAGTAAGATGTTAGAGCATAAACAAAATAATGTATAGTCCTGAAAAAACAAAAGCGTTCTTAAAGCGTTCTTCAAGTGTTCTTAAATCTCAACTGGTACACAGCAGCTTCATTTGATAAAAAATCTTGTGTTGATCCAGATATATTTCCACTTGTGAATTTAGTAAAACAGCTTTTTTTACAGGAATAAGTAAAATAAATATGTTATATACCACTTCTAACAATAACTTAAAAAAAAAATCTAAGTGGCCGTATCGCAGCTCAGTAGTGTAACAATTCTACGTTGAGTGCGGGATGAATTCAGTTTCCAATGAGTTGTTATGCAAGCTATTATATAGACATTGAATATCTGATTGATAAACGTCAATACTAGTGCAATCAAATATATATGAATCCGTCAATTTTCAGTGTTACAGACACTGTTACAAATACAGATGACACTGGGAAATGGCGGGTTAAGTAAAATATTTTCTTTAGAAAACCACCATAAAAAAAAAATACAACAGCGTTGTTTTCGATCATCTAAAATCTATCCTCGATCAGATGTACGAGCATATTTAGTTAGAACGCAAACGCACAAATAAAAATGTGGTATAATAAAAACCTGTAACTGGAAGTGAAACCAATTTTTTATAATCCAAAATGGCACTGCTGTGTTCAGTTTATTTGTTTTACAATAATCACATTAAAGCTTTACACATTATTTGCGCCAATTTCATGTACTTATTTACAACATAATCAAATGTAGCCACCATTCAAAAGCAGTGTAAAATTCAGAAAATAGAATGAATGTGTCTGAAAATGTGTATGAAATTGTGTCTATCATTTTACATGACCTTACATATTTAATGTATCAAACTGTTTCTTGGTATAGATACTTTTACTACAGATTTGCACATTTAATCGGACTTTTAAAGATTAAAAAGAATAACAATATGCTTGTTCTGAAAAATCAATGGCGTTTTAATATTCCACAACATCCGCATATTTCCAAGTGAATTGACGCGTCTGCTGAATGACATTATTTTTTAATAGCTTGAAGCAACTACATTTCTATTTTTCATTCTTTGCTGAATTTATGATCTCTGCAGCAAATGGCCATTTTTGTGGTTTCGGAATGCATTAGCATCACAAAAAGATTCTTAAAAGAAATAGTCCATAAAAGCAATCCTGTAAACTGTTTTGCCAAGAGTGTTGATACTGAAGTTATTTTATTTATTTTTTTTTCTTCCTAACTTAGGAAAGTCATGATAAAAACAAATCAGAAAAAAAAAATTTTGTTGGATTTAATAACATGTTTTTTGTTTAAATATTCGTGGTAAATACATATAATAGTTCAAATTGGAAGAAAGTATAATTACAGTTAGATGTATATTTTTTGGCACTTTCAATAACCTTTTAATTTTGAACAGAGCTGGTATTTTTTTTTTATTTAATCATATCACAATTTACAAAAAAAGTGTTCTTGTAGTAGACATCTATTAAAACTGCTCTCGTATGAGTCTAGATTTCATTGTACTAGGATGAAAAAAAAAATAAAAAAGAGAATTCTGGCTGGTCGAATGACTCGACCAGGCTAGTTAAAGATGTGTGAAAATGCATTTTCGGAATGTATAATTTATGTAATTTAAAGTAAAGTGATATATAATTATACTTTACAATAATAATAATGTTAATGAAAAACTGCTCACACACTTAGTATGTTTACGAAAGAAAAATCAGGCTTTTCAAAATTTTTGTTAAGTTTTTTTTCCAACACCAGACTCTAATTGCGATGACAAAAGAGCAGGACTTCTTCATTAGCATTTTGTTACAAATATTCTAAAAAATGTTTCACTTTTTATTACGTTATGCAATGTGAGTTTGACTCTGAAATATTTGTGTATCAATCACATTTTGTATTTAATGATCAGAAGATTTCCATTTTTAAAAGGCTAGTGATTTATCGTTGACCGTGACATCGATAAAGCGATAACGTAACTCGTTAATGATGTAGATATGCATCACTATCATGCAGCTCTACATTTATCTTTGATGCGTAAGGATGTACGTTTTTGAATTTCTTTCATAATGTTCCCTTATTCTGTAAATACATCGCAACATAATTGCTGTCTCCTTTTCCCGCAAGATGGATTTTAGACCAACATAAACATTTAAATAATTATATAAAAATACAATTAATAAATTTTAACATTAGGTGAAATTTAATTTAAATATAGAACGAGAAGACTTAATACCTTCAAATAATGCAACAAAAAGTTTTGCATTTTTTCATACCAGTATCAGGAGGTGATACAAATCTTTTGCAATTGAATTTGTACCAAGGATTTAGGACAGGAAGCGGATCAGGAAGTTTAAATGCTCCCCATTCAAATTACAATATATTTTTCTACTTTTTAATTTAATTGCTTTTGCACATTTTTACTTAACTCAACTTGAATTTTGTATGTAAATTTTAATTTTGTAATCAATTTTTCACTCACTGTCTGATCTATTGGAATTATAGAAATATCTGCATACAGGTATGCTTCAAACGACAATACAATATTTTAATATTTTTAGTATATAATTATAAATAAAACAGTTTGAAAATTGCATGTTAGACATAGTAAATGGCGTGAGTTTGAACTATAAAGAAATTTTTAAAATATTCAGATCATGGTACAATAGTATATAGTACTTCTGATTCAGTAAAGAAGCCGAAATCTTTAGTATGTCCCTATAAATACACTGGTGTGCAAAATTTAAGGACGGAGTCCCAAAATGCCAATTTTCAAGGGATTTTCAAGCGATAATTTTCACGCGAATATTCAAAAGGAAGTAATATAATTTGAATAACTACTATCCCTGCATAACAGCTTGTCGATATAACCTCTCATTCAGGTCACACACGGTCACAAGAGTCACAGTCACTACGGTGAAACAAAAAAATAGGAAATTTCATGCGTCTCTTTTATGAGTCTCAAATGACTACTATATGTGACTCCACTGTCAGGTCACTGCGACTGCTGCTTTGTGACGAGTCACCAGGTGACTTTACAGTGTCGTTTTATTGAGACTCTCGTGTGACTGTCATTTAGAGGCTCAATTTCAAAGTCATTGTGAATGTTGCCTTATGATAAGTCACCAAACAATGTCCAATTAAAGTCACATGGTGAGTTTTCTCCACTTTTCACAGTGGTTACTTCACAGTTTAGGGTCTCTGTTACCATTTGACAAAGTCTTGTAACAGAAAGTCGCTATGACTTTAATGTGTCATTATTATTTGGTTATTTATAATAATTCAACATTTACAATGACTTTGAAATTGAGCCTCCAAATGACAGTCACATGAGAGTATCAATAAAACGACACTGTAAAGTCACCTGGTGACTCGTCACAAAGCAGCAGTCGCAGTGACCTGACAGTGGAGTCACATATAGTAGTCATTTGAGACTCATAAAAGAGACGTATGAAATTTCCTATTTTTTGTTTCGACGTAGTGACTGTGACTCTTGTGACCATGTGTGACCTGAATGAGATGTTATATGAACTAGCTGTTATGCAGAGATAGTAATTATTCGAATTATATTACTTCCTGATGAATATTCGCATGAAAATTATCGCTTGAAAATCCCTTCGTCCTTAAATTTTGCACACCAGTGTACTATCTACTTTCTATTATACAGGAATTAACTAGTAGTAAACCTCAGGACCTCAGGTTCTTTGCATCGTCTACCTTCCTCAACCCTTTTCTGTCTTGTCAATTTATTACGTTTTCAGCTATCTAGAATTCATTATCTTAAATCGAATGTCTAAAGCAATTATAATGTTGATTTTGTAATTCATCATAAATATGAATGATTAATATTTTATAAATATTTTGTTAATTAATTATAACTTCGATATAACTGTTCAATTTGTCGGAAACTAAGTCACTCTCATAACTTTTAAATTGCTACTTCACTTGTTTGCACATATTTCGATGGTATTTTACAGACTCCAGACATGTTTTCAAAATTGTAAGTAGAGATGCCAAATTTATCTCAGAAAGAAAAAAAGAAAAAAAAAAACGGAAAATTTTGATTGACATTAATTTTTTTTTTTTTTTTTTTTTTTTTTTTTTTTTTGCGACATTGTCTTTTTTTATACCATACTAAACTATGATGAATGTGTCAGTAACGTTTTTGTTTAGCGAATTTGTTTAACAAGAGATTATTAAATAATCGATTTTATCATCCAATAATCGATTTTATTCCCCAACTGTATTTGCATTACATACATTATTCTATTATTATTGTTTAATTACATTTTCAGTTATATCCCATTATGAATGAAAAATTAATTCAATTGTAAAAACAAAAATAAATCAAAGCATCATACAATTCAATAATGATGATCATGAACATCTTAATGATGCACATCCAATAAAAATAAATGTTTTTATTAAAGTAAAAAAGGAGATAACAAATCAAATAAAATATTAAAACTTAAGGTACAGGTATACTAAATTAAAATTTTTATAATGTAGATAGATACCTTTAGTCTATAATTATGTCTACACAAGAATTTGCGATTCTGCACAAAAGTTTGTGAATGAGCATTTAATAATACAAAATTCTCCCAAGATTTTTGTCATCTTAATTGAAAACAAGCCATTTTTACATTTCATAGTATACATATATATAACTTTTTTTTCAGCAAAAAGTGAAATTTCGAAGCCGAAGCAGGGAAAATCTTCAAATTTTCAAAGCAAATAGTGGTAAAAAAAAAACGGAAAAAAATCATTGTACGGGGCAAATTTAAACCTACACTGTACGATAGACCTAAAATGTTCAAAATAGTACAACTTACGGGAAAAATGTGAATTCTGGCAACCCAAATTGTAAACAACTTTTCAGGAATAAGTTCCGTATTCCGGAAATTTCTCTTGGGACGTGACCAAAGTTTCCTTTTTAGAAAACAGTAGCCTTTTTAGGTTCGTTTGCTTTCCTGGGAATTCTCCAAAAAAATATTGCATGCTAAACAGTAATTAAGATCGATCAGAAGACGACAGAGCGCTTTCTCTTTAAAAGAAAACCATCAATTGTTTCGAAAATGTTAAAAAGAAAAGAAAAACTATTTCCTGAAAATGTTTCGGCCAAATATCGAAAACTAAACTGAAGTATAATTTCAATATTCAAAAAGAAACTTCGATACTGTTTTATTAAAACAATCGCTTGTTACTGATTAAAAGCAAAACTTCGAAACCCATCAGCGTAACAATACAGATAAAAACAATATTAATCACACATAAAACATCTTTAAACCCAACATTTCAAACTCATTCTAACGAGTCATCGTCAGAGGATTTACATGGCCTTAACGGAAAAAAACGTACACTGCAATATAGTCACACACATTAAACTGTGCTTGAGTTTAATATTTTTGTTAGCTTTATATGCATTTTCATTGATTCAGACTAAATTTTTTCATTAATTATTTTATGTTGAAAAAAATATCTAAAAACTAATTCTCAGGAAGAGTTAGCTTATGATTAAAATTATAATAAATTTTCTTTTGATGCATTTAATTGCATTCTTACACTACAATGTAACCACATTTTGTGTCGCAAAAAAATCTAAAATTGAATAATATAAAATCTAAATTAAGCCTAAAACAAATCTAAGCATTATAGTTTTAACTGAACTTGACCTGTTCTTTTCACAGCTTTTCCTTTATAACCATCCCTAGACATTAATATTGTCCAGTACCATACAATCTTGCATTAAAACAGCAAATTAAAACGATGTTGCACGGTTTTTAAAAGGAAACAATTTAGCTATTTAAACTACAATTTTTTATATCGCTTAAATTCAGAAAAACAAAACAGAGATGTCATTTAGTTATAGCTTTTTATCCTCCCATTTACGGACCGCTATTAAAAACGTGACAGCTTCTGTTGACAAGTTCATTCAGATTCGTCACAAAGAGGTCGCCAAGCCTCTTATCTTCCTGGTTGGGCATCGAGGCATTCAGAGAGAAAGCTAAATGATGCATAAGCTACCCAAATTAATAAGTAACTCGGGGTGCTTAAAATAGGCACGGAAAATGAAACTTCAGTTACACTTGTTTAAAGAAACGCAACAACAAATTCTGTTTACTAGCTGCAGAAGACAACAGGCCACCGACTAATTGCTTTTTAGCGTTTAAACATATAAAATCGAAAAAGCGTGCTCATTTCGGATAATGGAATTTACACGAATACACGGAATTAAAAAATGTAAAAAGTAGCTTTTTTTTTAATTTATGGACTGACTGTTTCGTCAACATGACTTATTTTGTTCCTTTTTTATAATCTCCAACAGAGAAAACTTGAAGCACCTTTTCATCTTTTTAAAATACTCTGTATATTAGAAAAAAACAAGATAGATATTGAGAGCATTAGACAAGTTGAAAACTGGACATATCTGATCGAGATATTGGATTCGTAGTTTCCTTTTCCGTTTGTCACTTTCAGTGTTGCAAATAATGAAGAAGAAAATAAATAAAGCGAGACGGCCGCATCTTCAAATTTACATAAAAGTTATAAAACAAATATACTCGGCTGCGAGTTTCGTTCGTTAAATTTAGATAAATTTATGAATCCCTACCTGATACCGCACGAAGCCCAAATACATCACTGGCTCTTAATATAATTAATATGTGGATATTATATAATGTTCGTCAAATGAGATTCAGTATTACTTCTGAAAATATGCTATTTTGGTAGTTGGTAAAACTGTAAAGATACAACCTACTTAAGGCTCCGCTGTAATGAAACTCCCTGATCGCGAAATCAATTGTTAGCCTATGGGAAAACTTTGAAGCGCGATGACTCTTTACCTAATATCATTATTAAAATACCGTTTTCACCATCAGAAAGTAGATTTCAGATTCCGATGATGTGCGTTTTTAAAAATTGTTTCCATAAGTTTTAAGTACATAAATAATCTCTGTAAACTTTGAAATTTCGATTTCATTAAACTTTATCCTCTTTTTAAATATACTTAAAATTCACGCAATTTTTTAAAACGCCCATCATCGACATTTGGCGTCTACTTTTTGATGGGGGAAAACAGCATTTTAATAATTATATTAGGTAATGAGTCAGAGCGCTTCAAAATTTTCCCACAGGTTATCATGGGATTTCGCGATCGGCGAGTTTTTTCTACAAGAAGCAGTACTGTAATCGAAATCCAGGATTCTTATATGAATTATAAACAATGAAACAAGATCTAAATGCTTGAAGTATTACTTAATCACAAACCACATTCATTCTTTAATAATAACCTCAAAAGTACTAACCAACAACTTAAAACTTTATCACTCAAAAACTGATTTGAAAAACCTTTATTCTGATGTAAAATGTCAATACACCACTTAAGCATGTAAAACCTAATTAAAAAAAATAGAATAAAAATAAAAATATATTCATTTAAAAGTACTTTTTTCACAGCTGAAATGAACAGAAAGTTACATATTTCTTATAAATACATGCTATCAATTTTCTGAAACTGTAAAGAATGCGAAGTTATCTTTTTTAAAATCCTGTATTTGGACGCTTTCGGCCTTTTTAAATTTACAAAAAAATACTAAGTTTATTTTAGCAATAACGATGTGGAACCTGCTCAAACGACAAGTAAAACTTTTAGTCTAAGAGCTAGCAACGTTTTCATCACCTGATTTTATCAAGGCTCATTTTTTAATATGTTTTTCCCTTTTATGGTAGAATACGTTTGCAAGCGGTCTGGCAGTCGGTAGACGTTGCGTTTACATGTGGCAGAAGGGGTTATGCAGGTCAAAAAGCTTCAAATTAACGTCATTTTATCAAGGCTCATTTTTTTATATGTTTTTCCCTTTTATGGTAGAATACGTTTGCAAGCGGTCTGGCAGTCGTTAGACGTTGCGTTTACCTGTGGCAGAAGGGGTTATGCAGGTCAAAAAAATTCAAAATCACGTCATTTTATCAAGGCTCATTTTTTAATATGTTTTTATCAAGCTTAAAAATTACAAGATATTACACTTTGGATAGCAGACAACCTATAATCAATTTTCCAGACACAAATTTTGTTGCAAAGTTAATGCCAGACGGCTTTAAATATGGCAACGCAAGTGCTTGTTCCTAAAGTGGTTTATAATTTAAAAATTATAAGACCTCTTTACGTCATTTTATCAAGCTTAAAAATTACACGATATTACTCTTTGGATAGCAGACAACCTACAATTAATTTGCCAGACACAAATTCGGTTGCAAAGTTAATGCCAGACGGCTTTAAATACGGCAACGAAAATGCCTGTTCCAAGAGCGGTTTATAATTTAAAAATTATAAGATCTCTATACGTCATTTTATCAAGCTTAAATATTACAAGATATTACTCTTTGAATAGCAGACAACCTACAATTAATTTGCCAGACAAAAATTCGGTTGCAAAGTTAATGCCAGACGGCTTTAAATATGGCAAAGAAAGTGCCTGTTCCAAGAGCGGTTTATAATTTAGAAATTTTTAAGACCTCTTTATGTCATTTTATCAAGCTTAAAAATTACAAGATATTACTCTTTGGATAGCAGACAACCTATAATTAATTTGCCAGACACAAATCCGGTTGCAAAGTTAATGGCAGACGGCTTTAAATATGGCAACGAAAGTGCCTGTTCCAAGAGCGGTTTATAATTTAAAAGACCAATTAATAATTAATAGATTAATTAATTAATTAATTAATTAATTAATTAATTAATTATAGGTTGTCTGTTATCCAAAGAGCAATATCTTGTAATTTTTAAGCTTGATAAAATGACGTAAAGCGGTCTTATAATTTTTAAATTATAAGCCACTTTAGGAACAGGCACTTTCGTTGCCATATTTAAAGCCGTCTGTCATTAATTTTGCAACAAAATTTGTGTTTGGAAAATTATTTATAGGTTGTCTGCTATCCAAAGTGTAATATCTTGTAATTTTTAAGCTTGATAAAATGACGTAAAGAGGTCTTATAATTTTTAAATTATAAACCGCTCTTCGAACAGGCACTTTCGTTGAAATATTTAAAGCCGTCTGGCGTTAACTTTGCAACCGAATTTTTGTCTGGCAAATTAATTGTAGGTTGCCTGCGATCCAAAGAGTAATATCTTGTGATTTTTAAGCTTGATAAAATGACGTAAAGAGGTCTTATAATTTTTAAATTATAAACCACTATAGGAACAGGCACTTTCGTTGCCATATTTAAAGCCGTCTGGCATTAATTTTGCAACCGAATGTGTGTCTGGAAAATTAATTATAGGTTGTCTGCTATCCAAATAGTAATATCTTGTAATTTTTAAGCTTGATAAAAACATATTAAAAAAAATGAGCCTTAATAAAATGACGTGATTTTGAAGTTTTTTGACCTGCATAACCCCTTCTGTCACATGTAAACGCAACGTCTCCCGACTTCCAGACTGCTTGCAAATGTATTCTACCATAAAACGGAAAAACATATTAAAAAATGGGCCTTGATAAAATGACGTTATTTTGAAGCTTTTTGACCTGCATAACCCTTTCTGCCACATGTAAACGCAACGACTACCGACTGCCAGACCGCTTGCAAACGTATACTACCATAAAAGGGAAAAATATATTAAAAAATGAGCCTTGATAAAATGACATGATTTTGAAGTTTTTTGACCTGCATAACCCCTTCTGCCACAGGTAAACGCAACGTCTCCCGACTGCCAGACCGCTTGCAAATGTATTCTACCATAAAAGCGAAATACATATTAAAAAATGAGCCTTGATAAAATGACGTGATTTTTGACGTTGCTAGCTCTTAGACTATTTGACATGAGAAATCAACGTAATATTGCCCTCTGTTGAGAATTCTATGAACAATTTATGCTACATTATGTGATGAGAAATAGCAACAATGAGTAAAATCGTCTTTTAAGGACCACTATCTTCGTGACATTGACATTATGTCGCGAGGTACTAATACTGTTGCCAGATTTTAGAGAAACGTAGAATGGAAGGTTTTGCAAAAATTTGGATCATTTGACAAATTTTTTTCTCACATTTTCATTTCTGAGGATGGCTGGTTTTAAGGCTAGTTTTTTAATTTTTCGATTTTGGTTACATATGTATCTATTATATATATTAGGATAGTTTCAATTTCAAGACCGGTTCAAAACGACTTCGAAAGTTAAAGTAGTTTTTTTTATTTTTATTTATTTATTTATTTATTTATTTATTTTAATTTGAAACCAAAATTAAAAAAGTAAAAACTAGGCTTAAAATTAGCCGTCCTCAGGTTATTCCATGCAAAAAAATCGTTCAAAATATTAAAATTTGAGCGAAATATTTGAAAAAAAAAACAGCCCTTTAGACTTAATATTATTATCATCCGGATTTTTTTGAGTGATTACTGTGGTCCAACAGGGAAAATAGCGCAAGTGTTTCAATATGATAGTCTTGATAATATCATCATCCGTTTGTACTGGATTTTTTTTTCTTGGTTTACACATTTTAAGCTATTAAATAAATAAATAAATAAATAAATAAATGCTTACAAACAAAAAACAAGAAAATTTTCAGGTTAAATGTAGATACGAATGCTAAATGAATTTCAAAGTTAAAAGATCCGTTTTAAATGATTTTTGTTTTGAGGAAGTTGAGGAATTTAATCGATAAAATTTGCGTAGTTCATGAAATAAAACGATTACTTTTAAACGCTTTATTTGCACGAATGATATTTGCATCAGTTTTTAAAATATCTTAATAGTACATCCAATAATAATACAGAATATTGTTATCTTTAAAAGGAAGTGTAACCATGTATTAAATTTTTAGATCAATTTTTGTTTGTAAGTTTCATTTGCGTGCACACGCAAATTGAGATGCTTTCTAACTGAATTATCACCGTTAAAACAAGCACGATTCAGTCGATAATTTTAATGGCACATAAGATAGCTGTTTGATCATCAAGGAGAAAATTTCAGGTTGAAAAATTTAGATAGTGCACGGATGCAACGGTTGATGTGTGGATAAATATGCAATTAGCCCTTTCCGTTGCCGGGTCGACAACACCTAAAGTTCCCCCTGTTTAGAGACACAAAAACTCCGTGAATATTTCAAAAACTACTCTAATGGTTACTTTAAATCTTTCTTATGAGTTCTAGATTGCAGAACCACAGAGATCAAACTCTACTGTTTTTAAATAATATGTAAAATGTTTTACTCTAATGCGCGCTTCACAGTAATGCTCTTCTCACTGCGCTTATCAATGCTGTGCTTATGGGGAGTTACTACTTCGGCAACAGCTGTATAATTAAAATGGTTTGCGCAATCTTTACAAACTTATACCTGTGGACTCCTCTAGGCCTAAATAGATTGCCTAAATTTTTTTTTTCTTTAAATTCCAACTTTAAAGGGTAGTGCGCTGGAAAGGGTTAACAAAAAATGTTTTCACCGGTATAATACATTGCGTTATAAAATTTAAGACAAATTTGTAAAAAGCACGCAAATAAGCCTGATATAATGTCAATCCCGTTCTTAGGTTTATTAAGTCCAATTATTCCATTAAACGAGATATTTTACAAATAGGGATCAGTTTTTTAACAAGAATTAATGTTATAAAAGTGTAAAATATCACGTGGAAATGGTAACTTCTGCAGTAAAATTTCATTTTTGGCACTTGCAACCGCACTCATGTTACCGCCTCAATTAACTCTTTTATTCACTTAATGTAATTTTTGTTTTAAATCTTTTTTTTTTTTTCTTCTTCTTTTTTTTTTTTTTTTTTTTTTTTTTTTTAATAACAACTGAAAGCTGAACAGCTTTAAAAGCTGAAATAGTTTTTGGTATATTTTGTAGATTCTACAATATAATCATCCAAATCTTTTTTTAATCTAGCACACAGTATCAAGCAATTAATGCATGAAATTTATAGCGTCTAGATTGGAAAAGCATTTAAAAATGCTGTGTGTCATGTGTATTGTGGACCCACGAAGTTAAACGATTCAACCGCACTTTTTTTCTGCATTTTGAGTGGATTTTCAAGGGTATGTGTAATATATGAAACCATCTCATTTGTTTTGACAATTCAAATAATGTGATAATTGTGAATAGAAGCGTAATGAAAAAAAAGTAATTAATACCGATTAAATTTATGAACCGCTTTCGTGATTTCAAAACCAAATTTTATGCAAATATTGATCAGCGTAGGCAGTTATTCTTAAAGTAATCCCAAGAATAGATAAGGCAATTAGGTACAATTTAAAATTGTTATTCCGGGACCGGGCAACATTAGGCTGTCTGCTAGTATCACATAAAGCAAAATATCATTTTAATCTGTATCTCAAAAAGCAGATCCGACTACACAGCTGGACATTCAATTCTAATTGTTTTTTAAAAAATATCAAGACATTTTTTTATGCGCAAAAGAAATAAATTGAGAAAAAATTATGAAAACACTGTTTTGTAATATTCTACATAATTCTATTTTCGTGTTTTTATTTATTTATTTATTTTGCGAAATTCTTAAGTTTAAATTTACACTTGCTTGGTAAAATCTTGTTTTACATCCATTAGTGAAGAAAATTTCAAATAAAAATATAAAAATGAATATTTACTTGATACACATGTAAAATTACTAATAGAAATATTATATTCTTTATAAAAATATCAATATAAGAATTTAATAAGAACTGACTATCATGTCAAACTATAAAATTAGTACAGAAAAAATTATGGGAAAAAAAGACTGTAAACTAGAATCCTAACAACTCAGAAATCTTGCCCGTTGCCTTAATTTTTGCCTCGATAAATAAAAATGAAACAAAAGGAAAAAAACACTTTTACCACTGATAAAAGCTAATTGATTTTGAAAAACATTTTCGTGGTCATTAGTTTAGCGTATTCGAATGCTATATCGATCATAGACCTTTTTCTAACTCTTTTATCTTATTCAAAAGATGTTTATTTTAAGAATATTATCTAATCCATACCGTCAAATACATAATCTAAACTTTCTTGAAAACCTTCCAGCTAATTAACTCTACTCAAGAGCTATCGAGTTAAAAGTTCATTGAGTCTTCTTGCATTATCTCGCTCTTTATCATCACGTGCTTTTAACAAATTCACGTTTTCATCATCAAATTAGAGTTGAAGGAGAAAAAAGATTTCTCATTGAAAAAACGATTTTGGTGGCTTGTCACACTTTTTTACTCAACGGGAGAAGATAATTTCGAGAAGCATTTTCTGCAGGTAAGAAATCTATTTTAAGGATATCGTTATCTACAATTTATGAGAAATGTGTATATAATATAATCCGAATTAGTAACAGGTTTGTGACATACTCTCGTAACAAAATTATTTCAGTATGTTTTTAAAGGGTAATTATTCTGTATCTTGTCTGGTTAAACTAAGATATGTTTTCCAAATTTTGACATTAACTACCAGGATAAAAAATAGAATCACTAAATACTTGATGCGAAACAGTTTTCATGAGTGTTGAATTCCAATCAGGCGCGCAAATTCTGCGGACCACTTAAGTATGGTAATAGTAAATAAACATGATGAATTATTAGTTTTAAAAATTAATACATATTTCTTCAAAATTTATCTGTATCTAAATATTAAATTCATATAAATCTTTAAAATTTATATACATATATTCAATATTTAAAAAACTGTATTTTTAATATTTAAAAATGTATTTAAAATTATATATATTTAAAAATCTGGATCCCATATTTTAGCTGCCATGGGGTCTTCCAAAGATAAGGACCATTGTTCGTTTTTTTTCGTCATATTAGCCATTGTAGAGTCGGACTATACTCATACTTTAATACTTCCTTATTGCAGCGGCTCCCACAATCGCGTTTATGCCAAACTCTCGGTTACGTGTTTGTCAAAGTCGTCGGCAAGCTGATATGTGCTCTTTACACAATTACCTCATATATGTCACATTCACAGCATATATACATCATTTATGCATAATATTTAGATTCTATATTTTATAAATAAGTCAAGTACATCTGTCATAAGTATATTATACAGATATATTATAGACTAATTAAGAAATCCGACTCTTTACAATGATGCTAGGTTGTATTCAAAGACTCAGGGTAATTGGTGAACCGTCTTTTTCCATCAATCTGATACTATTCAGCCATATCACAAACAGCGTATGTAGCTTTAGACTAATTAGAAAGTGATCATAATAAGCCGATATCTCTGTTTATTGCAAAGAGTAATGTGCTATTTAAAACTAATTAGTAAATGGCCGGATGTTTGTATAAATAACCTACTATTATCCGGGTTTATTATTCCAATAAATTCAAACTAGTGAATTTTTATGCATACTTCATTATTAATATACTTCGTATAGAAGTATCAATACGATCTATAAACGAGGTAGATATCCCAACAATACGTATAATATATATGTATATCAGATTTCTAGTGCTTTTCCATAATTACTTGGAATAAATGGCTTGCTGAATGCAAATTATTGTAACATACATAAGAAAAAATATATGTGGAGAAAAGAAAGAAAATTCTTTATTTAAAGTCTTGATTTATGCACCTGGTTGGTACACTGTTAAAAAAGTCTGAAATTCACGAATATTTTTCTCCTTAATTTCACAGAAAAAGTCCCTTTTCACAACAAAAGGGAATTTTCCGTTGAAAATCAGAAAACTCCAAACTTTCCTGAAAATAACGAAACGGATGGAAATAGGAACAAAAAACGGAGGCACACTGTAATGCGGGGAGCTCCGTGGCCGAGTGGTCAAGGCACCACACCGCTACTCGCTTGCAAGCGCAGATTGTGGGTTCGAATCCCACTGGCGCCATGAAACAATGAAAACATAAGAAATCCCTTTTAACTTGCACCTTTTCTGTTTATTTTTCTCTTATTTCTTATTAAAAAAAATTTTTTTAAGTAATTAGCCAAAAAAAAAAAAGTGTACGACAATTTCAAAAAATTGTCTATAACATTACTTTTGTAAAAAATGAATAATTTTTTCATTCATTCATTCATTCATTCATTCATTCATTAAAAAAAAAAAAAAAAAAAAAAAAAAAAAAAAAAAAAAAAACAGCGATATTTTTTTTAGTTTAAATTAGTTAAAAAATTAAAGTTGATTTAAAAAAATAATTAATATTATGCATCGGTCTAAAATAAAATAAATAAACCGTTTACAAATATTCTAACAAATATATTTAAAGGGAAATCTTTAAAAAGCACAACAGATTTTTCCACTAACTCAAAAAAGACATACTTTGTACAATCCGGCATTAGCAGCTTTGGCTCAGTCAGTAAGGATTTGTTACGTTATCAAAAGGTCTCGAGTTCGATCATCAGGACGGTTTGAAGTAAATTATACAAAAATAAATAAATAAAATAAAATAAATAAATAAAATAATATAGCAGCTTAAAATCACCCAGAAATTTTGAATTCTTTGACGATCAATCGATTCATTAATTTTAAATATTATATTAAATTATTGTCATTAAAAATCAAACCTTATAAGTGAAAATTACTGCTTCTTCAAACGAAGTTTTCCTTTCTTTTATTTCCCAAAAGGAAATCTACTAGCGGAACGGTAAAAGTTCGGCTACTTTGCTGCCAGTAGTTTCACCGTGAATTCACAGATTTACTTTTAACAGTGTATGTATTTATGTTGCGGTTAATTTCATATTTCAATTTCGGAACCGACTGATAAAGATGATTACCAGCATTTAATCCCTTCAAGACGAGCGTCACGAATATGTAACGCACAAAGTGTTCAGTCCTTGATTATTCCCACTAGTAACATATATACATTTTTTTTTTTTTTTTTTTTTTTTTTTTTGTAAATTTTGTCATATTGAATAAAGTTATTTTCTTGATGCAGTTAGGCAAAAATTTTGCATTTTGAAAAGCCGGTGATGAATGATTGAAGTATGCGCCTATCTTCAAGCCACTTAAAAATATATATATATATATCAAATACATGTGTTTTTAATTAAAACAAGGAATAAAGCTATGAATTCATATAAAGTTTTAATGGAATTTTAATTACCTAATCATATTTAGGCAATATTTAGTCAAACTTTAGTGATGAATTAAGTTTGTGCCAAGCCTTATACCGAAATCTACACTATATTGCCATTGATTATGGGACACTTGCGATTTTAGACATTTTACTAAATATCTGGGAAAATACATGAGGAATCATCTCGAAACTCTTAGTGTATAAATATAATAGTATATGTCATACATCTCCGTGAAGATTTTTTTACCGAAACTCCATAGGGGACCGTCAACAAATTAAAAAAGAATGAATATCTTTTGAATAACCCTGTCAAAACTAATGTAGCAAAAGCACTCAAACTCTAGATTATGATCGAATGCCTTATTGTAATACACTGTGTTCATTTTTATGCAAATAGCATGCATACTCGCAGAGTAATTAAGGTTTTTATAAAAATGGTCCCAAAATTTTCCAAGTTTTTTCCTTATAATTTTCAGAGTTCTTAATATAAAATAATATTTTTTTCAGAAAATATGACAAACAACATTGCACACAGTACAATGTAATCAGAATTAAAAAATAATGAAAATTGTATACAAAATGAGTTGGTTTACTAAATAATTTTTTACTGCGCATGCGTCAACGATATCAAATTTTCATTTGCATATTATGTTAGTTAAATGTATAGAACAACTTTTGTAAAAGTCACAAAATCACAACTTGAAAATTCTGAAAATAATCGTCAATTGAATAAGTTGAAAATCCATTATTTTCAAAATGAAGCAAAAACAAGAGGGGTTGTATCCATATATTCATTGATTAGTGTCAATATCGAATACACAATACGGGATGTTACGACTACTTTTGGATAAAATCCCTCATTTTTTTGCTTCATTTTGGAAACAACGGATTTTGTCCTTTTTCTATAGACGATTACTTTCAGAATTTTCGAGCTATAATTTTGAGACTTTTACAAAAGTTGCTCTATACATTTAGCTAACATAATATGCAAATGAAATTTTGATATCTTTGACGCATGCGCAGTAAAAAATTATTTAGTAAACCTACTCATTTTTCATACAATTTTTATTATTTTTTAATTCTGATTACAGGGTACTGTGTGCAATGTTGTTTGTCATATTTTCTGAAAAAAATATTATTTTATATTAAGAACTCTGAAAATTATAAGGAAAAAACTTAGAAAAATTTGGGGCCATTTTTATAAAAACCTTAATTACTCTGCGAGTATGCATTCTATTTGCATAAAAATGAACACAGTGTATTACAATAGGGCATTCAATCATAATCTAGAGTTTGAGCGCTTTTGCTACATTAGTTTTGACAGGATTATTCAAAAGATATTCATTCTTTTTTAATTTGTTGACGGTCCCCTATGGAGTTTCGGTAAAAAATCTTCACGGAGATGTATGACGTATACTATTAAATTTATACACTAAGAGTTTCGAGATGATTCCTCATGTATTTTTCTAGATATTTAGTAAAATGTCTAAAATTGCAAGTGTCCCATAATCAATGGCAATATAGTGTATTCAATATATTTCACTTTTGTTCTCGACAGTATATTAGCAAACCACTTACATGTGTTATGAAATAAAAGTTTGCAATACCTCTTGAATTTACTAGCATATACCAAATAATGCATACAAAATATAATTTCTTAAAATGGTCATTTTTCAATAAAAAAAAAGCTTTTAAATTAATATATGTAAACTTAAAAGCTGTATTTTGTATCATGCTATAGCAATAAATGTGCAGAACCTTCTCACAAAATCTTATTTCAATATTTAAAAAAAAAAAAAAAATTAAGCAATGATTGTTTTGTAAACATACGGCATCAAAAACGCAGTTTTTCTGAAAAAGTAAATTAAGTTTTTGATAAAGCACAAAAAATTATGCATAAAGTTTGCAACTATAATATCCACCAATTTTGTAAGTGTTTATACATATCCTCTTATAGATTATATTCGCGTATACATATTCGTGAATATTGGTATTGTTTACTTTTCTGCAGTTCTTTAAACGGACACTTCCGCTTTTAAAAAGTTCATTTTCGGTTTATATTTTGGGTTACATCTTTGCTTCTAATTGAACCAAAAATTGGGCATTTTTGGAATCATAAATGTTTGAACTTTATATTAAAATAATAAAATAGACATCAAAAACTTTCACAAAAGCAGCGATTTGAGGATAGGCACATACCTTAAAAATTGTGTATAAGATCCTAGTAACGAGAAGATTAATGAAACTTAAACAAAAAAAGCGAAATAATCAACTAAAAGAATCTGTTAAAAATGCTGAAACCAGAGATTTCTAAAGAACATTTCTAGGGTTTTAATTTTTTGATTGCGAATGTCTCATGCTGATGGGTATAAGGATGTTAAAGCTACAAAATAACAGTAAAATACCTCTATGTTAAATAAATACATAAATAAAAGATTCTTCAGAACTATCAAAGAACCCGGAAGATCATCTTGAATTCTTAAAGCAAGATCTTACTGTATATCGATGTATTATTTTCTTTTATAGCTACAGACAATCATGGATTCTTCCACAATGCTACTACATGAAGACAAAAATTCCGCATCCTTCACGGTCGAATGGTCTTTTTAAGATAAAAAGATTCAAGAGAAAATAAACGTTTTCCGGTTACCATCCCATTAAGTAATTATTTCAATAACTTTTGATGATGATTTCTAACATTGACTCCTTTTTCCAAAGGGGATATAAATGCTCATTTCGTATTTAGCATAAATAGTAGTCCTGATTAAGTCAACAAGTACTTTTTTTTTTCACAAAATGCAAATTTAAAGGTGTTTTTCAAAAGGATATCGTAATTTTGAACTCTGCTGCAGGGCCTAAATGCTTTATTTTTATTTTTTTTTTTTTCTATCAAAATAAAAGTTGTAAATAATGGATTCATATTTAAAGATATCAAAAATTTCAAAGGTTCTAGTTTGGACTTTCTGCTTGAACGTTTTTCACTCTGCTGGTTATACGCTTAATTAGCAATGTGATTAATTTTGCACTAAATATGAGTTTCAAACAAACTTTAACCAAGATATAATTCAGCTTTAAATTAAGGTTCTAAATTACGTAAACATTTCTGAATGAATCAGATAGAAAACTTCCAAATACAATTTGAACCTGTCAGATGTGGCAATCTCAAAACTTTCTTCTATTTTATGCATGTTAATGCTTCCAGAAAATGAAGCATAACAGCGCCACCAGTTAGGTGGTTTAAATCAAATTCTAGTCAGCAACAACTTATGTTAATTTATAACTGAATCAGAAGTTTCATGAAAATCCGTGACTTAGTTTTAGAGATAGAGCTATCGCAATATCTTAAAAAAATCTACATAACAGCACCACACATTGGGTGATGTACACCAAAAATACTCAGAATCAATTTTTTATCAGGTACCAACCGAAACTGAAATTTAAAGAAAATCCATGCATTAGTTCTTGAGATTCATTTCTTGCGAATTTGTGATAAATACAGCATATGAGTGCGATGTGTAGGGCGATTTACACGAACAACTAAAAACACTAATCTATATCAGGGATTAACTGAATGTGAAATTAAAGAAAATTTTGTGCATTAATTCTTAAAATAGAGCTATTGCGATAATCACGAATAATGCACCATGGCAGCGCCACCCGTTTAGCGATTTGTACCAAACCGTAATCAGCACCATGTTACATCAAGTACCAACTAAATATAAAGTTTTATGAAAATCCATACACTAGTTCTTGAGATATGGTTATTGTAGAAATTGTAAATAATAAGCCGCGCCACCTGTTCAGCAATATACACCAAAAACTAATAAGACTTAGTTTATATCAAGTTCTCACAGAATCTAAAGTTTTATGACATTCCGTACATTAGTACTTAAGACAGAGCTATTGCGGTAATCACAATTAATGCACCATGGCAAAGCCACCTGTTGAGCAATTTGTACATTACTAACGAAATCTGAAGTTTTCTGAAAATCCATGCACTAGTTCTTGAGATATAGCAATTGTGGAAATTGTGAATAATGTAGCATAGCAGTGCCACCTGTTAAGCGGTACACACCACAAACTAATCAAATCTAGTTTTTATCAAGGTCTAACAGAATCTAAAGTTTCGTGAAATTCCGTGCATTAGTTTTTGAGATAGAGCGCCCACAAAATTTTTGTCACATACACACAGACAGACAGACTGACAGACTCACAGATAGGCATTTTGTAAAAGCAAGTTTTTCGGGTTCTTTGACCACTAAAACGTGTAAATCCGTCGAAAACCGAATTTCAAAAATTTTCAAGATTCCAGTACTTTCTCCTTGTAAAAATAGGAGAAAATAAAAATATACGTAAATATGAGAAAATTCCAAAATCCAAGTATTTAAAAAAAACTCCAAAATCTAAGTATTTAAGAAAATTCCATGTTTACGAAAGTTTAATTCTAACTGCAACTGTTTTAAATCATTGTTTTGTACTCTTAAACTTCCAAACAATAAAAGTTTCTTCCGACGCACTTCTTTCAAAAAAAGAAATGAATGCCTCATCTTTCACGGTAGAATGGTTTCGCTTGCATTGGAAAGATTTTTAAAAAGAATAAATCAGCTCACACCATAAAAAAAAGTTATTACGTTTCTCTTTGTTTGCTAAATCATGTAAAGGTGAAGAGAAAATAGTTTTTGTTTCAATCATAAATAAATAACTGCAAAAGAAAGTTATATCATAGGTGGAAATCAAATAGGTGGTAATTGAAAGTAAATAAACGTATTAAAAATATGTTATTGTAACTTTAAAAAATGTTTTTAAAATTTTACGATTCAGAATAAATATGGGATAAAAAAGAACGTCATTAACAAGTTGGAAATTGCACGCCAAGCGTAGAAAATGAGGTGCGTTCGTACTATAGGGAAATTTTAAAAATATTCAGATCGTGGTGTAATAGTATACAGCACTTCTGATACAGTAGAGTATCCAAAATCTTTTGTGTATCCCTGTAAATACTATCTGTTTTTTATTCTACAGGAAGTAATTCGTTGTAAATCTCAGCAACTTATATCAATTTCATAAAATGTAAAATAGTTTAATATTACTAAAAAACACCCCAAACAATAATTCCCCCTTATACATTAATATGTAATTATGTAATTGAATACTTTTTCGTAGTCCTGTGAATTAATATCAAATATTCTTTGCACCACAGTTTGTACCGAATGTATATTATAGAAAAAAACAGTAGTCTGTGAGACCGGTAGCATTTATTAAAGTTAAAGCCCGTGTGGTCTCGGGTTGGTTTTCTACGTGTGTCTTCTTGCTTAATTTGTAAAATGAAAGCAGTGTATAAAATATAGTACAGTAGCAAAATAAATAATTAAGATTTAAAAAATATATTGATCGCACCATGTATAGCTATTTTTCCTTGAACAGGTATAAATAACCGTATAGTGGAGAAAATATAGTGGTCTCATTAAAAATTATATAATTTATTTAACCCATAGAAGGTAAAATGCTCATTCACACTACCCATGATTTCGTTCTCATTCGCCTTTTGTTGAGTAAATGTTACTTTCAGAAATAAACTACGTGATTTATTTAAGTTCTACCTTTATAATGATACACCGAAAAAACAATTACACAAGTTCGCTGAACATCACACATTCTGCAATATCCTGCAGAGATTATATAATTTTCTCTATTTCACATTTTGTGTGTTGATGAGTTCTGGTGCACTTTTGAAGCCAATTGATTCACTCTGAGTTACACTATTTTAACCTAATTAAGAACCGTATAGCCTGAGTTAAAATATAAAATAAAACCTTGAAGTTGAATCATTTAATCTATTAATCGTATTATTTCACTGCAACAAGGTTGTAATTTAAACGATGTCTGTTTTCTTTACTAATAATGACTTTGTAAATCTCATGAAATCAATAAGCAAAAAAGTTAATTAAATTCATTTTTATGCTTCAATGCAAGTCTTTAAACAAATATAATTAGTGTATAACATTAAGTCAAACGTATGATAAGGTTGAAGTCATAAACTCGGATAAATGTTGTTTTTTGCTAGGAAAAAATGCCCATAGAAACTCCCGTTATTGCGTCTCAAGACATATCTCCAGTTATCAGAACAAATTTGTTTTCTACATCATTTTCTATTTGCAATTAATGCTAGGGACATCTTTTAATGCGTACTGCTCATCGGATAATATAGACGATTTTTCACAAATTGACCATGCAGAAACGAAACTAGTCTTGTACATTATGTCTTCAAAAGCAACTTTGGTATAATTTTGTTATTGTGAAGATTTAGATATGGTCAGTGAAATCCACGAAGAGATAGAAAATATTCCACACCGGAAACGTGATAGATTTTTAAAAATCGCTAACGGCTGTTTACCAATAATAGCTATTAAAATTCCATGTAACAAAACAAATTTTCGAGAGCGTAACAAATCTGGAAAAAAATATAATAAAAAAATGTTCGACAATCGCAAAGAAAAGTGGGTGATTAGTTTAATTAAAATAAAAATATCCAAGAACATCAATTTATTTAGTACTTATTGTTTTTGTTTACAGTTACTTACTCTTTTGTTTTTATTAACAAATTTACATTTTTTTTTTTTTACTAATATTATTAAATTAATGAAAATATTCTCTCTTTTAGTCATAAAGTTGGTAACCTATTTAATTCGTGTACAAAGGATATTTTTACGCCATTTAAATGCTTACATTGGTTATTGCGGAATCGCATAGCCCCTTACAAATCCATACCAACGGGAGCTAACTGTCTGTACAAAACAAAATCTGCAACAAAACTTTAAAATAAAATGGTTAATATGGTAAATGCCTATTTGCAACTAATAGTTATTTTCCATAATAAAGATGCAAACGATATTTATAGAAAGGAAAGCATATTTTACCTCATTAATGATAACCTGATTTATTTAAACTATTGAAAAACAGTCGCATTTATTTTCGTCTTTTGTTTAGTGCGACTTGTCAGAGATAAACTAAGTAATTTACATGTAATCTACCGCTATAATAAGATGTCGGCAGACTAATTAGACAAGGACAGGATAAAACGTATTTAATTGAGAATGGGATATATCAAGATAACCGATCAAAAATAAGTGGTAGAGAAATCAGTGCGAAAACAGACAATCGAAAACAACAATTAGTTCATGTTGCCTGAAAAAGACAGGTCCATGCGATAATAGTTATATGGTGAATTAATACGCGGTCGATATACTGTGCATCAGGAAAAGTCTCTTAATGATGTTCATTTCCGGGACCATAAATCGTAAACACGCACTTTCAATGAAAAAAGTGTTTGAATCGGAGCAATGTATCTGTTGTTAGATAACACTATTTACAATGAATTTTTCTTTTGCAAGAATGCAATTGAATTTCGTTATAGATCTTAGACCGATGGATACGTATAAAGAACAATAAACACTCACCATTATTAGGCGAAATATGAAATGTGTTTTGAACTACAAATTTGAAGCATACTATAACGATAATATTAAAAGCATTAGATGAAATATATCAAGTTTAATATGTAGTCTAATCTATAATAAACAGTACTGTCTTAACAGGAAGGTCAGCAAGACTCATGGTCTAAAGTCATTATTGGGTTTCGAACCAATAGTCTGTTTTTTTAAACTATTATTATTATTATTATTATTATTATTATTATTATTATTATTAAAATATATTTAACACGATGTGGGATCATAATGCACTGTATTGGATGAAGTTCGCAATGCCTTTATTTTTTCATTTATTCTTTTATTTGTTGCCCAAACATTTCCTGGAAAGTAATTTTTATTTTAAAATTATATATTTGATGATAATTTTGCTAAATAAGTTTCTATTTTAGAATACGAATATCCAAAAGTTCGATTTCATAAAGTTTTGATTATTTACCATTTTTCAGTTGAATACCTAAGCAAGTATAAATTAAATATCCAATACGTATGAAGGACATTGAAATAAAAGGAAACATTAAAAAAGAGAAAAATAATAAAAATTAATGCATATTCGTATTATCTTTTTTTTGTAGTAAATTTTTGATGCATTAACAAAATAATGTATATCGACGACAAATCTTTTTTAATCGTTCATAAACACTTTATATATGTATATACATACATATACAAGACATTTGGAACAAGCTTACAAACTTTAAGAGGTGGTGAAAATACACAATAGCAAACATTTTTCGTGTAGGAAACTTGCGTCTCAATTCATTTATTCAGTCGAACGGAAAAGGTATCTCATTGCAATCCAACCTTCGTTTTATGTTTTTAACTTCAACAATAATGAAATCGTTAAACAACATTTACAACAAATTTATTTTGATTTAAACTAAATGTGATGATATCTAGTAAAATGCTGAAAATATATCATTATTCCGTCAGTGATTTCGAAAGTAAATTGAACTACGTTGTGAAATACGAAACTCCTGATACCGTGCTATTTATATGTGAATGATGGCTACTGTATTTATTTCCAAAACAAAAATGTTTGTTGCTGTTTACTCTATCATTTCTTTAATTTTTCTTATCTTGTTATTGAACTTTTTGAGGTTTGGTATTGAATTATTCTATATGAAGTTACTTGAATGTACCATATATTTCAATGATCTATTAAAAATAATTGTCAAAATTCTGCTTTTACTCATTGATATAGTCTAACTGATCAAACTAAGTACAAATGGCAAAAATTAACAATATAAAACAAAATATGTGCTTAGCTGATCTAATCGTCATTAGAATTTTATTCTTACTGATTAATACAATCTAATTGATCAAGTTGAATACACGTGGTAAAACATAACACTACAGGTTGTAAAAAGATTGATCGTACAAAGATGATGGGTAAAGGTAGAAAATATCAAATGAAGACAATCTCACACAGGAAAGTTACCAAAACGCCGCAAACCTCAGCATCAAGTGCTTGCATACGAACAACTGGGCTAAACTTGATCGATTGCCAATGCCTGCCATGATAAAGAAGGTAACCGATGGACATGGACAATTCAAATCGAGGAAGTATCAAACAGTCTGTTGATGAATAACCAAGTGTCATATCGTTGACAAGGCCTGTGATCATTTATTCATGTTACGCACCTCCGGTGTCCCGCCCTTCCCCCTCAAGAAGAGCACTTTTCTAAATTTTCAGACACCATTCTTATGATAAATCGCTGGAAAGGCCTGTGACCACTTAATCATTTTGTGCACCCCCCTGTGCCCGCCCCATCTTTGCCCATCTAGGAGAAAACCTTCCTAAATCTTGCTGACATCCCACATGTGACATATCGCGGAATTGACATCACACGAAGTATTGCTCGTCGGTTTGATGTTTTGCATTGAATAGTGCCGCGGATATTGAAAGAGGAACACGTTTGCGATCTTTTTCAGCTATTTGTGAACCTATGCAAACATAAGATACTGGATTTTGCGTTGATTGTGATAGTGTTTTGCGTATATTTGCGCGGCTCTCCGACCGCTTTTCTCTATCACACCGTAAATTAGAATCACCTGCATATTAATATAACGTGCAATAACTCATTTTACTTCGGCAAACTCACCTTGTCGAATAATGACAGGCTGTTCTTGTCTGAGGTTTTTGCTCGTACTCAAAAGTTGTTTATACACAGCGCCTGCTACAATGTCATACGTTTATTTGCCCCATAATTTCGTTTGTGAAATTGTCTTATTTTGCTGCTTTCTACATAACATCAAATTTCAGTAATCAATCCTTATACATCCTGTGTAAAATAAGGTATATACACTTGCATGATCTATCAATCGTTAAAATTTTTCACTTAACTTTTAATCTTACTGATCAAACTGAGTACAAATGTCAAAATTTAAGACTGTGAAATAAAAAAGATCCACTTGCATGTATCAGTTAAAATTTTAGCTTTTTCCACATTAATATAATCTAACTGATCAAATTGAGTACAAGTGAAACTAGTCGTTGGGGGCCACCGCAATACTTACCCACCATGGATATGTATATGAAAATAAAACATGTGAAAACTATTTATACAATGCATTGCAATTCATAAACAAAATTTAAATATTGTTAATATACATAGTAATGCTTTATTAAAGAACTGATGATGTACCAATTTCGACAAATTATATAAAACGCTAAACTACTCAAGTAGTACCGAACTGCGTAAAAGAAACATCCTTATAACTCCAAAAATAATAATTCTATTAACTAACAATTAACTGTGTCGGATTAAACGTCTCATTTTCAATTAAAATATACCTCTGAATTGAAATTTGAATGAAATACAGGGTCATGAAAAATCGAAGAATGTGGAAAACAGGATTACAAATATCTCGGCAACTAATAATTCGATCGACTTCTTTCTATATGCAAAATGTGTGTTATTTTATTGCCTTTTACGTCCATTCCTTAAAACAAAAAAAATTCGAAAATTTTTATATAACTTTCATCAGAACGAATTTTTCGAGGGTCCGAAAAAAAAAGTTCCGGATAATCGAGGTTGCTGATATTAAATAGGCTTCGTCCCATTCTTACATACTAACTACATACAAAATTTCAAGTCTCTATCTCAATTTGTTCGGGAGATAGAGCGTTTACAGACAGACAGACAGACAAAAAGACGGACAGACGGACGGCAAATTTTTTTTTCTAAAAATATGTTTTTCGGAATCTCCACTATCTAAAACGTGTAAATCCGTCAAAAAAATTTCGATTTTCAAAACGATTGCAAGACTTACCCTATACTACGTATGATGGGTAAGTAAAAATACGATATAAAATAAAAATGTGTACTTAAGTGATCTAGCTGTCGTTAAAAGTTTACTTTTACACATTAATATAATATAGTTAATCAAGTTGAGCACAAGAGGAAAAATTTAGCATTATAAAATGAAAAATATTAACTTGAATGATCGCTAAAATCGTCATTAAAATCATATTAAAAAATTTACCCTTAGCCATTAAATATAATCTAACTGATCACGTTGGGTACAATTGGCAAAATGTAATACTATAAAGTAAAAAATTATTAAATAAATTATGAACATAAATAAATAAAGTGAATAAACAATGTTCCGAAATTCTACTTTGAAAATTTCTTAGGTGAATATTTACAATCTACGAATATCTGCCAAAATACTGAAGGTAAATTATTAGAAACTGTTAAATTACTTTTGTACTAAGTTATCCAGTTATATTTTTAATTAAAGTTGAGGACCAAACCAATTACATAATGAGTAACCGCCTATCTTAATTATATCTACCAAATAATACCGATCGTGATACTATCTTCTTTTAAATGCATACGATCTCCGTTAACTAAAACAATGGAAATCGAATTCTAAAAAGAACTTGAATGTTCTTTGGCTGAGAAATGCCGCCTTCGTTATCTACTCAAAAGGGCCAGGGAATTGTTATTCGTGTCTTATTAAGATACTTTTGAAATCTAAGAGGTATATCTTGGTGGCATCAGCACTTTTTTTTTCATCTTTCCAGAAAGCATAGGCTTCAAACAGTTGTGGTGCTTTAATGAGAAGGAAATCTTATTTATTTAAGACTCCTTTTGCAAGGATTGCTTCTTTTGTAAACATTTTCTTCCGACAGTGCGAAAGATAAGAAAAGTGCTGTTGGGTCAAGAGTGGACTGAGAAAAGATGTAATCGCATTGTGTCGTAAGCGATTTCAGCCGGTTGTACTAGTTCGAATTGCACTTCCTAGGTAGGAAGTTATGTGAATTTAGATAAGTACATGAGGTTGTATCTTCAATTGAAAAAAAAATAATGTCTTATCATGCATGATTTGTATTTTAACTTTAATACGGAAACATATGTTCAAAAAATGCATTCTTGAATAGTCTAGTCGATGTTAAATTTTTAGTCTATCTAATAATTAAATCAATTGATCAAGCTGAGCACAAGTAGCATAATTTAACACCACAAAACTACACAAAAACAATTCAAAATACGGAAATAAAGACATGTTATTTCGATAATATTTCATATTGGAAATTTCTTACTGAAATTTAAATTCTATCAATATCCACTGAACATATGCTATATAAACAATTAAAAATACTTATTATACAATTAGATTTTTAATTAAGACTTAATGGCGCCTAAACAAGCCTAAAAAATAGGTACTGGTAATTTATTTATCTCTATCAAATAATATCGATATTCTATCACTGCCTATATGCAGACAATCATCATTAATTAAAAGAATGGGCAAGTTGATTGGTTGATTAGGAGCGCTAATCATCTTTTGCAAAAGTGTACTAAACAGACGTAGACCTCTGTTTAAAGTTAATTCTTACATACCGCAAACTTCTAAGTTTGAATTGGCATTCATTCCTGTATGCTTTATTTAGTAACCACTAGCCAGAGCCTTAACCATTATACAAGCATTAGGTAGCCTTAAAACAATGAAAATCGAATTCTAAAAAGAGCTCGAATGTCCTTTGGCTGAGAAAAGTCGCCTTAGCTATCATTTCAAAAAGGCCAGGGAAATGTTATTCGTGTCTTATTAAGATACTTTTGAAATCGAAGGGGTATATCTTGGTGGTATCAGCACTTTTTTTTTCTTTCCTGAAAGCATAGGCTTCAAACAGTCGTGGTGCTTTAATGAGAAGAAAATCTTATTTATTTAATACTCCTTTTGCAAGGATTGCTTCTTTTATAAACATTTTCTTTCCGACAGTACGAAAAATAAGAAAAGTGCTGTTGGGTCAAGAGTGAGTGGACTGAGAAAAGATGTAAACGCATTGTGTCGTAAGCAATTTCAGTCGGTTGTACTAATTCGAATCTTTATTTCGGTTGCACTTCCTAGGTAGGTGCATGAGGTGGTATCTTCAATTGAAAAAAAAAATAATGATATCTTACATGCACGATTTGTAATTTAACTTTAAATGCGGAAATACCCTGCATAAAAAATACATTCTCGAATAGTCTAGTAAACGGTAGATTTTTATTCTGTCCAATAATTTAATCAGATTTATCAAGCTGAGTATAAGTAAAATATTTTTGTGCTACAAAATGGCGGAAAAATAATTTAAAATTATTAAGAAATAACGACACGTTATTTCGATAACTTATCGTATTGAAAATTTCTTACGTAAATTTAGATTCTATCAATGCTTACTAAAATACTGGAACACATATTATAAAAACAATTAGCAGTTACTATTCAATTATTCTTTTAATTAAGACTTAATGACACTTAAAAAAGTCTAAACAAGAAATAAAAAAAATCATGCGTCACGTATTGATTATGAAACACTTACCGACGCATTCTGAATAATGTAACAAAACTGCACCGTTTAATATGCTAAAATATTATAATTCGACCATATGGAAACGCTTAAAACATTTGAAAACCCAATTTCAGCTGTTCCCCTCTACAATCGGAAAATTATTCAAATTCTTTGAGCACACTGTAAAAAATATCCGTTAATATACACAAACTTTTCCCTAAAATTTTACGGAATAGTTTGATTTTTCCAAGAAAACAGCAGTATTTCCGTTTTTTGCTATTTTGAGATTAAAAATACAGTAACTGTTCCGTAAATCTCACCGCAAACAGAACAACTTCCGTTTTAAACAGCACAAGTTATCAGTATTTTTAACTGATAAGTGTCGTGGCGCCATCTGTATGACAAATAGAAAAACATAGCAACATTTCTCTTATTTTTTTCTGCTCTAATTATAAAAAGATGGCATATTTTTACAATATTAAAATAATAATAATGATAATTATTATTATTAATTCTTTTTAAGTTTCAGATAGTTAAGGAAAGTTTTTTGTTTTTTCAGTTTGATTTTGTTTAACTAATTTATATCATAATATAAAAAGTGCGTATGTTATTTAAAGTGGAAAAAAATCTAGTTTTAATTTTAATATATATATTTTTTAATCTATTCAAATTAAGAAGTTCGCACATAAAATTTAAAGTATATTAAAAAGATAGCATATTTTTACAAATTAAAAAATAATAATAATAAGATTTATTAATTCTTTTTAAGTTTGAGATAGCTAAGGAAATTTTTTTTCAGTATAATTTTAAATATGTTTAATTTATTTATATCATGATATAAAAAGTGCGAAAGATATTTTAAGTGGAAAAAAAATCTACTTTTAATTTTAATATATTCAAATTAAGAAATTCGCTCTTAAAACTTAAAATACATTGAAATATATTACCGAAATTATTATCATTTTGGCGATTACCTAAGTTATAAAAATCAATAAATGTAATTAATTTTAATAACCCATAACCCATAGTAATTATCTTTATTGAGTTTACAATAGATCGTCATACAAAATATTTTTTAAAATACACGGTTTTTTTTTGTTTTTTTTTTAAAGTGTGTTAGTATTCTTTAATAAAATAAATAAATAAATATGAATAAAATAGCTTTAAAACTCTTCCAAAAAAGAAGGAAACAAATTTTTTTAAAACTTTCATTTATGCATGTAATATTTTAAAGGTTAAACTTTTTTTTTATAAAGCTAAAATTAAAAAGCTAACTATTAGAAATTATAGAAAGAAAATCTGTAAAACTTGATTTAGAACTGTCCATTCAATAAAAAAATATTATCTCTACAAAAATAACCGCGTTCAAAAATGTTGTCTTTACTTCATGAAATGCATCCGAAATAAGTAAAGGTATTTGAAATGGTGCTATATGAAATCATAGCGTAATGGTATTACACTACCGGCTACGACAGACAAGGTCGTGAATTTAAACCCCATGGAAGGTTAGTAACATTTCTTCTCTGTTGTTTAAATTAAATGTATATAATGTGTCCCTGATATTAACGTGCCTTTGTAAAGTAAAGAATAAAAATCACAAAGATGTTAGTTTGTCCCTGAAAAATTCTTTTAACTTTTCAAACGAAAATTTTTACACAAGGAAATATTAAAAAACGGAAATATTTTGTGAAAAAACGGAACTATTCCTGGAATTTTTTTTTCCGTTAAAAAACGGAAGTAGTACTGGCGTCTAGATTACCAGTACTATTTCCGTTTTTTAACGGCAAAATTTTTTACAGTGCAGCACTCAATAGAATACATAGATTTGTATCTATTAACTATGTGAATGCTAAAATTTAGTTCAATTAAGAAATACATATATGCTTTAGTTAAATATTCTTCTTCAACAATTTTCGCTAATAAGAAGAATGGTACTTTAATTCTTTTGTTCAGCCCTGTACATGAGGTATAGAATTTGTATATAGCGAGTAAAATGAAAAAAAAAAAAGAGTTAAATTTAAAATCACATACCTAAATTTCAAACGCACTTCCAGCATTTATTACTCAAAGAGAGTATTGTAACCAATTCCTTTCGTGTATCCCTGTTAAATATACGACAACTGCTATGAATATTCTATTCTACCGTAACCATTCTGCTATGAAATTCAGTGATTTATATTTGTTTCAATACATTTGAAATAGCGTAGTGTTATTAGAATACGCTGCAAACTGGAACTGCTTTGGGCAACCCTGTAAACGAACTATTAATCACATATACTTCATATAGAACACCAAACATGCCTAAGTGACCCTACATAATATTTATCAAATGCATGAAAATCTGAGTATAGTTACAGGAGTTAGAGCGTGAACAGACAAACTGAATGCATAAACACTTTTCAACTGGGAAACATTTTTGTTGGGAAGTGTTAAAAAAAAGAAACTGGCAATCTAATTATCAAATAATACCGATATTCTATCATCGTCAAAATGTAGACAATCATCGGTAAATAAAACATTGGATGACTGATTCATTGATTGATTCGAGACACTAATCACCTTTTACAAAAGTATACTAAACAGGAGGAAACCTCTGTTTAAAGTTAAATCTTATACACAACAAACATTCATGTCTAAATTAACTTTCAATGCGGCACTTTTTTTTTCTTTTATTAAGAAACCAGCGTTTTAACTAACTACTATATAAGCAGGTGACCCTAAAACAATGAAAATCGAAATCTGAAAAGAACTCGGATGTCCTTTTGCTGGAATATGCCGCTTCGTTATCTATTCAGAAAGGTCAGGGTATTGTTATTCTCGCTTTATTAAGGTACTTTTGAAGTCTAGAAGCTTTATCTTGGTCACATCAGCAATTTTTCTTACAAAAAAACAGGCCTCAAACAGTTGCACTGCTTTAATGAGAAATAAATATTATTTATTATATATTTCGCTCCCGAAGCTAAAATAATGTTACAAATACTGATTCATTGATTATAAACAAATAAAAGGACATCATAGGCAACAGAAAAAAAATCTGATATTGATATTTTAGTGGACTAGTAATTTAGGTTCACAAATAGGGATCTAAAATTATAAATCCCCCTAAACCATCAATTTAATAATCACTAGATTTAATTCACAAGTCTCAAATTTAAGGCCTTTAAACAAGGTAATGATGTAAAATTCTCAAAACATTTCATTGCAAAGGATTTAAGTTAAATAAGTATGAAAATGTCTCAATTTCTTGGCCACATTTGTCTTGAAGGCATTTTGCAAACTCAGATGAAAATACCTTTATTTTCTGAGAAAATCAGCATAGAAGTCCTCCTATCAACCAAAGTAGCTATAAGGATAAAATACATTCTTACAAGAACTGTTTTTATAAACATTTTTTTTTTTTTTTTCGAAAATGAGAGCGTACTGTGCCATGAGTGGATTGTAAAAAGATACAATTATATTCTGTCGTATATGATTTTAGTCAGTTCTACTACTAACTCGAATATTTATTTCGGTTGCACTTCCTACGCAAGATTCTAATGGATTTAAATACGATATTTTTGAAAAAAAATTTCCTTTTATGCATTATACATCAAATGAGTGATTAAAATTATCGTTTTTAGCAACTATCTTTTTTACTATAGTCGGAGATCTATTACTCGAATCTTTTTCTATCTCGAAACCAATTTTCCGGATTAAATAAGTTATCTCATTGGTAATCGAATACTGAAATTACCTTAAAGTTACTTTCGCTCAGATATGCCGCTTTGTTATCTATTCAGAAAGTCTGCGGAATTATTTTTAGTGTCATTAACGTACTTTTGAAGTATAATAGTATCAGCATTTCTCTTCTGAAAACAGACCTCAAACAGTTTTGGTCGTGGTGTTTTAATATACGAAGGAAATGTTATTTAAAATCTCTTTTTCAAAGACTGTTTCTTTTAACATTAAGAGGTAAAAGATAAGAAATTTTTAACCCCTTCGGGACGGGAGCCATTTACAAAAATTTTAATGTTTTGTCACCGGTTTTAAAAAACAGAAATTTGTGGTTTTTTTAAATCGAGAGAATGCTCCGATTAAAAAAGGCAAATTTTACGGTAAAATTTCCATGGTGAGGATAAACAAGGTTTCTTAACCCTTTTTGCGGCACGTATACGTGTCGCTCGTCCCCAAGGAGTTAAAGAGTGAACCGAGTAAAAAATACAATTGCATTATGTCGTGCATAATTTCTTTGGCCAGTTTTACAAATTCAGTTTCATTTCTCTTATTTTGATTATACGTTTCTGGCTGTTAAGTTTATGGAAGTTATTTACATAAGTATACGAGAACGTACGCTCAACTGCATAAACATAATGTGTTATAGCATGCTATGTATCAAAAGGAAGTTGTATTAGTTCGGGATATACAACAATATACGGTGTAAAAGCAAAATGTACTCATTAATTCTTTTCTTTTCTTTTTTTTTTTCTTTAATATTGCATAAAATGAATAGCTGAAGTAGCTATTTTTATCAAACAATGTTTATAATTCAGTCAAATCTTTATATAGAGCCATAGAGTACCACTTTGTCTCAAATCTTCCGATATCTCGGAAACAAATCTACAGGATTAATAAATGTATTTTTCCATGATAGTCTCAAATTACTTATATTGGTTCTGAAGTATCCGTGTGAATTCATTTTGTAACGTATAATAGGCTTACTGTGTAAAAAAATACATAACAAAAGAAAAAAAGATAAGTAAAAGATGCATTTTCTTAATGGACAATTTTTACCATAATTACATTATGATATACCTTGCAAAATATGTTTCATTGTGTAACACATTGTATAACATTACAAATACTTACAGCACACATTAAAAAAAAACTTATTTAATAAAAAAAAAAACACATTTTTCCATAATAAACAAACGGAAAAATCAAATAGATGTTTAAGCTTATTACACAAATAAAAAATTAATAATGAAAGCCTTTAAAAAAAAATCTAAAATACACTCTAATACTTTTGACTATTTCGTGGTTTAAATGACTTACTAGTTATTATTCATTCATATATCGAAAGAAATACAAATTAAAACATCACATTTGAAGTATTTTTTCGATGTTTGCCGACATATCGGTTCACTAACCTATATTTTTACATCTAAATCATGTTATCGTTTAAAAAGAGTTAGAATGATTTTTCGTTTGTAACAATTAAGAAACCTTTGACATATTCGGGAAAACAAAGACTCGTGTTTAAAAAGCACTTAAGATTATTTAATCTTCTCATTTGGAAAGAGATTTAAAAGAGAATATTAAGGGTGTATTTGAAAAAATAGTTTTCCACACTCAACAGTTCGAAATTTTCTTATAAATTTTCGGACTCATTTTTTAAAGTAAAAATATGAAACTTGCTGAGGGGATTTTTGAAGAGATGTATAACATGCCATGTGATTTCATTTTTTCATTTTTCGGTCAATTCATTAAAATTTTATTTATAAACAATTACTTTCTAAATATGATCTTTTTTTTTTTTTTTTTTTTTTTTTTTGTACCCAGATCTTTTGTTTAGGAAGATTCGGTTCAAAACGCCAACTTTAACAGCCTTTTTTTTTACAGTATTTTCTGCATTTATTAAAAAAATTGACAAAGACGACAGGTTGTGTTACTTTTTAAATAAGAGAATTTGCCAGTGTGATGCATTTGAGAGCAAAAGTGAATGTAAAATAAACAGTTTGGATTGGAATGCATCCTTAAGAACAAAGTGTTTGATTTTTTAAATTGTTACATTTGTTGCAAAATTGCAAAACGATTAGTGTGCAATTAAGCAACTGATTGGATATCTAAACTTCTATTAAATTTCTATTATTACTTCTATCTATTACATTTATTACTTCTATCATTACATTTCAAAACTTCTATTAGAAATACTTTTACATGTAAGACATTATTTTGTATTAAACCAAAGACTATGTACTAATGCAGTTGACTTTATTTTGCTGTCTCAGAGTTTTCGTGATACGTTTGATAATTATTAAAAGTTGCTAAAAGTGCTGCTGTGTTCACTCTCATATGATAGCTCAAAGTCATTTTAATCGTCTATAGATACTCGTTCCACAACTCTAACTTCATCCATTCAAAAGTTATTAAAGTATTCCCTGACTTTATTTGCACCAGGCAATGCATAATAAATTTAATTACCTACACAATATCTAAGAATAACTGCAATAGTAATAAAGAAAAACATAAACTCATCCTGAAAATTTCATTATGATTAAAAGAAAAAAGAAAAAAAAATTTAAATGGTAAAAATCAGAAATATTTTGTTTCTTGAGTTTGATTAAGGCAGTTGCTGAGCTGTTTTGCTTGCTGAAATACAAAATTAAAAAGCCCCATTGGCCAGTTAATGGTCTGCATAAAAGAAAATTTTTGGTTCCTTTTCATATAAGAGCTTAGTTCCCATTAATTGACTTCTTATCTTATCTTATCTTTTAAAAAAAGGTAAGCTATTCAATAACAAACAGCAATAAGAAAATTCACAAGAATCTTAAAACCCCGACTCGAATTTCACTTTAGTCGTGTATATTGATTCATTTTCCAATTAACTGTGACCTCGCTTCTCGTTTCATTGATTTAAAGATATTTTTAATTGATTAATAAAGTAATAACATGAAATAGAATTAATATTCTTTGGATTTCGCGCATGATTGCCTAAAACTGTTCTGCCACAAAATGCTTTCTCTGGATAAGTAGTAAAAAAAGTTTTACAACTTAAGGCGAAGGTGGACTCTCAAAAAAAGTTCTTTTTCTTTTGAACCGATTTGCTTGAAAATAAAATATGTGATTACATTTGTAGTTGTTTGAGAAAAGCTAAAATTGCAAGGAAAAATATTAATTACTTTGGTAATTATTAATTATTAATTATTGAAATAATTAATTAATTAAAAATGCTCCATCCGCATTTCTTTTGCATATAAAATAATAATTTTTATTTATGAGATACCTTTCAGACCTAAGAATAAAACTTAGTTGAAATCCTAAAAAAAAAAAAATTAAATAAAAATAAATAAAAATAAATAAAAATTAATAATAATAATAATAAGTCGAAATACCAATTTTTATAGTGAAAAAACACTGTAAATCATTCTTTTGATGAAGAATTTACTGCTTATGAGATCCGAAGTACAATTATTTTAACTAACATTTTTTCTATGTACTATGAGGTAATGACATAACAAATTTTGAAGAACTCAAAAAATTAGGGATGCGCATGGAACATTTTGAAAATTGAGATTATCCCGAAAATTTTTATTTCGAGAAAATCCACTGTTAAGTTAGAAATATCAGTATTTCAATAATAAAGAACATTATATAACATATAATAAATGAATATTACTCATAATACACTTATAATATACTTATAATAAATTCATAATACGCGCTTCATGAGTTGGGAAATAAAAAAGTATTTTTCGAAATTTTGGATGGTTTTTGTCGATTTGTAGGTCCACCTTCGCCTTAATGACATTCTTAGTTGATAAAATATTTGGTTTTATATTAATCAATTTCTCAATTAATTTTCAGCAGTGAAATTACGCTTGAAATTCTAGATACTCTAATCTTACTTCTACTAAGCGTAATACCAGCATAGTGAAAAATTTCCAAGCCGGGGATCGAACCCGGAACCCTTGGAATATCGCTCCAAGTGCTCTACCATTTAAGCTACGAAGACGAAGCCCAGCTTAGCATTTTTCACTTCACATGTTAGTTAAGCTGCAATCTAGTGCTGCGATTTGCAAAAATCGTGTTTTCAAATAACAATTTGTTTAACGAAATCGTACATGGCAAATGTTTTATAAACTATAAAATATATTTGTAATTTATTTTCATGCTTCTAAAATGTTGATATCTTCTAAACTGAAAAACAACTTAAAAAAGGTAGAGGGAAAGTTCATCAGGATTATGGGATAAAATGAATGAAATTTTCACAGCGATTTGAAAAGTCTAGAAAATTTTCTCAACCATACAACTTTTTAATTGCAAGGAAGAAGAAGAAAAAAAAAACAGGGAAAGAGAAAATTGATGATTATCATTAAAACACGTTAAACGTTATTTTTTTTCTTTAGGGAATATTTAGCAAAAGAAAAAATTATATGCTATTCGCTAAATTATATGTTAGTGTCACGAAATAATATCAAAAGAAACAGGATTAAATATGAAAGGAAATATGGTTTACTGTGTTACTTGAACTTCAATTTTAGAGAACATTTTGTAGGTTTAATATTGAATGGTGGTTATATTCACAATTTAAACCTGTATAGAAAAAATATTAAAACTTTGCTATTGTGTCGAAACATAATAAAGAAAAGTCATGTTATTAAAAAAAAAATCAATTTTAGCGCTGAATTTTGATATAAGGTATGCTAAAACTATAAAGTAAAATAATATTAATATTTATGTAATTTTCCCTTTTCTTTTCCTTTGGTATCTATCTCTAATTTCAAAAATAATAAGTTTATTTAATTTATTAATAAGTTTGAACAAATTTTGTTTTTCAAACATATTTTTTAAATTATAGAAATAATAGCATGAATAAACCCAATGGGTTATTCGCTGGAAGCAAGATAAATCTCGTTTCTGTTTAGGTATTAAAGTTTTTATCACCTCGTACTTCTCTGAGTAGATATTAGAACACTTAAGAAGTTTGTATATGTAAAAATGGGTGTACTAGGTTTTAGTATACAAGAAAAATAAAATTTCGAGAATATTTACACGAAAAGTCACTTTAAATCGGTAAAAATTCAATACTATTTTTACTGGTTAAAGTACAGGTTTTCCTTTTGTTTATAAAGGGTATTCTAAAAATAATGAAACGCGTTTTAATTTAAAATGATAAATTTTCAGTTGAGGTTAACTTATTCAACTACAAAAAATACAGATATGCTGGGGGTTCTCTAGTAAAGGTATTTGTATGTTTACATATAATTCTGAGACCTAGCATCCATTAAAATGGATGTTTTGCTTTCTCTTTCTGTTGAGTTAAACTTCATTATAGCGGAATTGACAAAACCAAAATGTCTTTGTAAAATATAAATCAGAAATCACCATTCAGCTTTTGGATTTTGGCAACGGTAATTACTTTGTTTACAAAATGGCGCAATGGGTGAGATGAGTTGGAATTTGACGTTCTGCTGGTAAGTTTCGTTTTTTATGAAGCTAAAAATTAAATTTGATTCATGTACTTAATCAGAAAAATGCGAAAAATAATTCTTACGATTAAAGTACATTAATATTTGCCTTATGTTCTTTATAATAAATTCTATTCGTTCCCATACTTTTAGTATTTTTATTATTATTATTATTTTAAAGTGAATATGACTTGAACATCCATTTAAATGGATGTGCTGTACCAAAATTAAAAAAATCGAAATTTATTAATTTCTTTAAAATCTTTATTTTTAATGGTTATATGTTTTTGAAAAAAAACTATATATTAAAATATATATATATATGTATTTTATTTTGGTCATGTCTCAGGTCTATATGTGTGTATAAGATAACTATCAATATACATATATATAATCGTTATAAAATATCACAAATTATGATCTTTATTAAATATAAATTAAATATTAAAACAAGATTCAAAAATTATTAATTTTAAATTTGGAACAACAAATTATTAAATGAAGTAATTATAAATGAATATTTCAGAGAAGATTCAAACATTATTAATTTTAAATTTGGAGCAACAAAATATTAAATGAAGTAATTATAAGTTAAGATTTAAGACAAGATCTAAACTTTTATAAATTAAATTTTTAAGACAACATTCAAACATTATGAATTACATTATGAATTTTAAATTGGGAACAACAAATTAATAGATAAAATAATTATAAATGAACATTTTGAGACAAGATTCAAATATTATTAATTTTAAATTCGGAATAACAAATTAATAAATGAAATACTTATAAGTTAAGATTTAAGACAAGGTCCAGACATTTATAAATTAAGTTTTAAGACAAGATTCAAACATTATAAACTTTAAATTTGGAAAAAGGATTAACATTAATGGAGCATTGATTTCATAAAAAACAATTGGAAATACAAACGTTTGACATTTATAGTCAAACTTTGTACTCAAAACGTTTGAACAAATGAAAAATGACCAGAAAATATGTATATGTATGACTATGCAAGTTAAAAAAAATACATACAATATATGTGCACATAATTCAGTGAGCTTTTCGAGATAAACAAAAGATTATATTAAGCAAAGTTTAAATGTAAAATTTAAATTCGGTTCTTTGGAAGGAAAAAATGTAGAATGAAATACAGATGTAGCGTCATTTTTTAAAATAACTGTCTGAAGGTTTGTGCAACTTTCTTAGCGAAACTCTTATAAAATAATTTATTTCCTCAAAAGAATTCGTTTTCTTCAGATATCGATCAACTCCTTTTTTAACATCAGCAATTTTAACACAAAGCAGAATTTTCAAGTACTGAGGCTGGTGCATTAAAATGCATGAGAAAGCAGTTTGACAGTTGTATCCTAAGTAATATTCCTGGTAAAATTAAGGTTCAATGATCTTCTTTTAAATGTTTTGAAGGAAAGTAGAATGTAAGTAAGAAAAAAAGCTAATGTTTGAAGCTTATAATTACAAATTAGATTAAGATTTAGTGTTTATTTTCTTTTCGGGTTTCAAAAACTTTTATTTAAAAAAAAAAAAAAAAAAAAAAAAAAACGCTGTGATATTTATGCCGCACACATCTAATATAGAGTTAGATATTGAAACTGAATATTTTAAAAACTTTAAAAAATATAACAGTAACAGTTAAGATACACGGATGATAAGAAATAACCTTCCCAGCTTCGCTTGGGTTAACACTGAATATCTGAAATCCAAATCACTTATCAAGTGCAAACTATTAAATGCATTTACATGCATCTGTTTCACGGAAATTTTAATGGATTATTTATGTAAATAGTTAAAGATAACAAGTTAAAACATCGAATAAATTTACCTTATTAAAAGTCGTGAATAATGTTGTAATGCATATTTCTTTCGGTAAACTCAATATAAAATGTGGCTTGACTTTATATTTATATATATATATATATATATATATATATATATATATATATATACATATATATATAGTAAAATTAAAACAAAGCTTAGTACTAGATTTACTATCGATGATTGATTTTTAACTAAGAGGTTTTTTTTTTTTTTTTTTGGAAGTTAATGAAATATCATTGGAAAGAAAGTATTTATTTAAAAATAACTAATAAGTAGAGGGTACGGTATTATGCATATTCCAAATAAAATTTTACAAAATACAGTGCTAATAAATTAGAGAATAATATTATTATGTTATCATATTGCTTAGAAAGTTAGCGTAAACCGTAACATTTCATTTTTTTTTATTATTATTATTATTATTATACAAATAAAGCAAGAAAACTGTACCAGACTGTAAAAACTTCATAACTGTCCAGGCAAAACCCCAAGGCACAGAAAAAAATAAATATATTTACATAAATTAATGTTTACTATCCGTTTCAAATAAATCATAGCAATTTTGTTTTTATCTGAATACCGTTTGCATCCTACTTTGCCGCTAGTTTGTCGTACGTGCAGGTAAAGCCTAAATCTGTAGTCAAAAACCGGATCTAATAGCAGTGCATCACGCCTGAGGGAAATGCGTTTAATATCAAAAGAAAAGAAAAGAAAGAAAAACAGAAGTTCTCCAATAGTCAAATAAACAATGTGGTGGAGAATATTAAGAGCGAAATTGGTCAGAAATTATAAGATACAAACACTTTAAGTGTTGAGAAATACACTACATGGCCATTAAGGGTGTATTCCAATCCAAACTGCTTATTTTCTGTTTTATTTTTTAATTCATTTTTGCTTTCAAACGCATCAAGCTGTCCAGTTCTCTTATTCAAAAACTACATAATGTGACGTGCCTGGTAGTTTTATGAAAAAGACAGAAAATGCTATAAAAAATATTGTCAAAGTTAGCCTTTTGAACCGAATTTTCCGAAGCGGGAGACTTGGGAACGAAAAAAGAATATCATCCAGAATTAATATATATTTTTATAAATCAAATTCTAATTAATTAAGCAAAAAAAAAAAAAAAAAAAAAAAAAAAAAAAAAATCACACGGCCTTTTTTTTATACATCTCTTCAAAAATCACCAAGTTTCATATTTTTACTTTTAAAAATGAACCTCAAAATATGTCAGAAAATTTCAAGCTGTTGAAGATGAAAAAAATATTTTTTTTTTCTTTTTTTTTCGAATAAACCTTTAATGACCGAAGACTTTCAATTTTAGACATTTTCTCGTACTTTTAATAATATACTTGTTATATTCTTCTGGAACTTCAAAATTAAAAGGATTATGTTTGACCCTAAAATTATCAATGTTCATCTCATCAAGAAGACAATAAAGGGGCCAAAGAAAATACCAAACAAAAATAATAATATTTGGAATCACCTATACATTAAAATGCAAAAAAATAATCTATCGCTGCAGAATGCAAATATGTGGATACTGTACAATATGTCCACTTATTTTTATAAGAATAGAACGTATAGTCATAGAGATATAGCGATTTTCTGAAAAGTTCAAAAAATTCTCACATGTTTTTTGCTTATATAACGCAGGGTTTTCAACCAAAAATAACGCCATTTCCGAAAAAAATGGCACAATTTTGTCGAAACAATATATTGCAATTGGAATATAAATATATTAAATATTTTGTGAAATATGAGTAGTTGTAGGAAACAATCTTTATCTGCGCATGCGCGAACGATAATAATGACCTTTTTAACATCATTTCATAGTCGATTCTATGGAACAACTCATCATAAAAATCCAGTCAAATATCGGGAAAATTCAGAAAGATTAATGCTTGAAAATTTTTCCAGAGAGAAAATTCACCTTGTATACAATATTTCAGATGAAAATCAAATGTCAAATTTTTAATTGCTTAAGAGGCTCAAATGCCAATCTAGTGAAAAAGTTTCCATGCAGGGATTCCAAGTCAGGCCATCAGTATAACACAGTGACGTTCTACCGACTACACCACATGGAACAATACCCAGGCAGGAAATTCTCTGTATTACATGTTGGCAAGGCTACAAATGCAGCACAAGATGAAATATTTTCCGTGAGCCACCGACATAGGGCAAATACGAAACTTAAATAAATCCAGCATCGATTGAATGAAAATCAAAAGAAAAAAAATTGATCTATTTGAATTTATTTGAAAAAAAAAAATTGAATCTGTTTACCTATTTGACATCTGTTTTATCTGTTAACCCTTTCCGGCACTGGCAAATTTTGTTGTAAAATGAGTAATTATCGACTGCTACCGGAATTTGCGAACACCTTTTTTAGATATTATGAACTTCTTAATTTAGGCTTTCATTGTAGAAGCAAAATTTTTCTAAAATATTATTGGTGCCGTTTACAAGTATGGAATTAAAATTAGGTATCACGGACCGGGAACAGTGTGCCGGAAAGGGTTAAGTTACATGCAAAATGTTTACATCAAATTTCGCTCAAACTGTTTGCATCAAATTACGAATATTATTACGAATATTGTTTTATGAATAAAGATTACCAATCAATAAATCTATCATTAGTGAAATGGACTGATAATTTGATAATTCAAAATGTAATTTTTATCAGAATATTATTTCTATTATATCTTTCAAACCATCAATGAATACAAATCACAAAAAATAATTTAAAGATCCTCTTTGATAAATCTATAAAATAAGGATTATTGTGATGCATTTTATTTATGATTCTGGAATATCTTAATCTAAAATTAAACCTATTAATTTTATATTTGACACAGACCATCCAACTGATTGTTAGAAATTTGCACGACATAACAATATGTAATACATGTGATATTAGTAAGACAAATGAGAATAAAAATACTCTAACAAGAAAAATGCTCCTCTAAACCATCCAACTGCTGTTTTACAAGCAAATGAACATTCTTTTCCGCTAGTTGAAGATTTCTATTCAAGAAATCAGGTAAGGTTTCCTGCAAATCTACATAAATGCTCGTTAAATAAGCAATTCTTCATCTGAAATATTCAAAAAGCATGAAAGCAAATATAAATTATACACCACCGATCTCAAATAAGTTTAGACGCCTCCCCCCCCCCCTTTTTTTTTTCTTAAATAGACATAATGATGTTTGCCCTACAGTTTAGAGGATATTTCCTCGCAAATGATAAATAACTAATGAATATTCCCGTTTAACCAAATGGCTAGAACAATGTTATAAAGACTTATTAAAGAAAAAAAACAGGAAAAAATTGAAAATAATGTTATTTTACGTTATTTTTAATTTATTATTTATTTATTTTTGATACACATTCAAAAAAAATTAAAGATACCTTGTGATAATTCAATAAAATAGGGATTATGGTGACGTATTTAATTTAAGCTTCTGGAATACCTTCTTCCAACACTATTAATTTTATATTTGACACCGACCATGCGCAAATGATAGTTCGAAATAAGCACGACTTAACAACATGTAACACATGTGATATTAGTAAAACAAATGAGAATAAAAATACTGTTACAGGAAAAATGCTACTCTAAATCATCCAACTGTTATTTTACAAGCAAATGAGCGTTCTTTTGCCGTTAGCAGAAGATTTCTATTCAAGAAATCAGATAAGGTTTCTCGCAAAATCTACATATATGCTCCGTCAAATAAGGTATTTTTCATCTGAAATGATCAAAAAACAGGAAAGCAAATATAAATTTTACATCAACAACCTATAGTATGTAAATTTAGAATCCCCTTCTTTTTTTCCCACGCTCTCTCTTTTAAATACAAGGTAGAACCCGTCAAATTTTGACGAAAGAAAATGTTTAAGAAGGAACTGTTTCATTAACTTATAATAAAACTACAAAATTAGTCATCGTAAAAAATGCATTTGATATTGGTACGTCTAACTCTTAAACAAACTATATTTATCATCAAATTAACAAAATAATATTTCTATAAAACGCAGTTGTAGAAATTGTTAAAATTAAACTTTAATTGTATATATAAGCAGTAAGAAATAATAAAGATATGTTATTATGATAAAGTTATCAATTAAGGTTCTTATGCTAGTATTCCAAAATGATAAAAAGCAAAATTTATCCAACTTTGACTCAATCAAGGAATTTTTTTCCGTGAAATCTATACCAAACATCATTTTCACCATATCAAATTTTACAAGTGTACATTTCACATCTGTATTCACGTTTCAAAAAAATAGGCATTTTAATTTGATAATTTTGATTCAAAACTTGAAGTCTCAATGCTATGAGCTGAAATAGATATTAAACTGTTGATATTCTATTTCGTATAAATCAAATTTTGTAAATAAAGTCAAAATTCACCGAGTTTTATAACAGAAAATATTTAAATTTCTATTTTTTCCCTTTTAATGAGAAAATGGCAACATAAAGATACAGCACTCAATTTTTTCCCTTTTTTCCTTTGCTTTAAATAGAAATGGAGTACTCCTGTTGCCACGATTAGAAAAGAGGTTTTAAAAGCTACAAAAAAATTAATATTTCAAAAACAAATTAAGATACAGCTTTCAAACAAATTTCATATAAAAGTACATTTTTCCCCCTACACGATGGTGTAAAAATTGAAAATGCGCGACATTAAGAAGTTTAAAAACTTTTAGCAGCAAAAATTGCAATACTGAAATTCATTTTAAAATTTTAAAATTTAAAAGTGTTGCCATTCTCAAAATGACGAATGCGTTACGCACAGATACGTTTGGCCTTTATAATATAGGTATAATGCTGTTTGCCCTATCAGCTAGCATCAAATAATCACATCAAATTAAGCTTGATAGTACTTCATGATGAATGACATTTTTTTTTCCTTAATTCTTATTCAAATTCAATATTGACAAAAGCTAGGAATCATCTATAATCGAGTTCTGTGCATTTTAGCTTCGTTTGTTAGAGTAATATTAGCAGAATTTTTTTAAAAAAAGAAGGAACAAAGAATTTACATTTTCTATTGATATAGGCCGAAAGGACTTTTACTCAAGTTTTGGAACAATTGCACGATCTCTTGTGAAGTTATTTAAGAAGAAAAATCCCGTGATGATAATTATGTTCTTGTGATTATGTTCGTGTAATGTAATACGAATTTCGATGATCTTAGCTTTTATTGTCATATTTATAAGTATTTTATAGCTTGTAACGGAATTATCGGTACATCGCATGACTTCCATGAAATGGAAAAGCTATTACATACATTATATGCAATTTGATGATGCTCAATCTTTAAGAAAGAAAAATTACATTGTTGCATGCAATTATGCAGAGAAAGGAATTTCTTTTATTTACTTTATATCGCATGTCATTCATAATACGCAATGAACTAATCGACTTTTTTTAATATTCATTCAATCCAATTACGCATGGAAATGCGTAGAAACAAGTTGCTGGGATGTGAAAGAGATAAAAAAAAAAGAAAAGAGAGACAAGCAAATAAAAGGAAAGATGACTTTCATGCTAATCTGATCGAAAGTTCATTGATCTTTACATTTATATCATATTTAAGTAATTTTATCAAAATAAATACATTAAAAATAGTTTAGTAATTTAAAAATATTATAGACTGCAAAAAGAGATGTAAATCTACAAAATTAGGTTTGTAAATATACAGAAATCCGTATACTCACTAAAATGGTAGATCGGGTTAATTACCTAAAACTTTTGTTGTTGTTGCAGCCACATAAAATGTTTTTGGCATCCCAGTTTCCAAAAAACATTTTATTAACCTTACATTTTTTTTAACCGTTAAATGTGAATATTACATGAGCTTCTTTTCTTACAATTACACAAATAGTTCTGAACATCCAAATTTCCTAGAAATTTTTAATTTTTTTTTTTTTTTTTTTTTTTTTTTTTTTTTTTTTTTTTTTTAATGTAGAATTTTTTTTTTTTTTTTTTTTTCGAACATTAATCACCATTTAAGCATTTGCTTTTAACGGTAAAACTTAGTAGATATGAAAGTTCAAGCTTGTAAATGAAGGGTTAAGTCATAATTCATAACGATAAAAAACGTATAAATCACTGTAATCTCTTCTTTTAAAAAAAAAAAAAAAAAAAAAAAAAAATATTATAGAAGGTAACAGATATTAATATTTTTCATTGTTCTTCAAATAGCTTTTTAGCGGATTTTTCTCAACATTTTAAACAAAATAGTATAGTTTTTACCTTTAAATTTTTAGTCTTGATTAATTTCAAAAAATTTCTTCATGTATAAATATTATAAACACGAAACCTTACCCCTGCGATGAAATCGTTCGTAAATAACTAAAGGTTGGTTTGGTTTGTATTTATGTCGGCTAATTATCTACACTGTGGGATATAGGCCCTAAGGGGTGGGATGCCCTCCGTGGGGGTCTTTATAAGGGAACCTAACCCGTATTTACGCAAGTTCGAAGAAAACCACGGAAAACTCCGAACGGTTAGGCCGACGGTCGCAATTGGGTTCGAATCCAGCACCTACCGTCTACCAGTTTGGAGGTCAGAACCTCGCGGCCATTGGTGAGGCCAACTACAGATTGGATTAAGTTTTGTATTACACAGTCACTTTATGCGTAGCATCATACATCAGTACATAGATAATGATTCAAAAATGATTTGACAAATTTTAAAGTGTTATAGTGCACGCTTACAACAAATAATTTATTCATAAGAAACGAAAATCACACTTCCTTTACTCAATAACAAATATGGGGTCAGTAATGAAGATATTGTAACAAAATTTGAAGTAGACAAACTTTCCTTTATGGGACATTCAAAAGTAGGACGAGAAATGATAGAATTGGCTACCATCCTTATGAAAATACTACAGAACTAGACGCTCCATATTTTCAATTATAATTGATAGTTCATATGATTTCAATTATCAAAATGATATATACTTCCCCGCCTCTTCCATAATGTCATTGCGTTTCACAGAAGCGATGTAAATATGTTGATAAAAGCTTTCAAACATCTTTATTTCATTTAAACATTACGAGGTGCGTGAATGACAGTTTTGCTCGGAAAACTTTATTTTCTTAGAGTAACTAGTCGTTGGGAGCCACCGTAATACTTACCCATCATGGATATGTATATGAAAAAAAAAACATGTGAAACTATTTATACAATGCATTGCAATTCATAAACAAAATTTAAATATTGTTAATATACATAGTAATGCTATATTAAAGAACTGCTGATGTACCAATTTCGACAAATTATATAAAACGCCAAACTACTCAAGCAGTACCGAACTGCGTAAAAGAAACATCCTTATAACTCCAAAAATAATAATTCTATTAACTAACAATTAACTGCCTCGGATTAAGCGTCTCATTTCCAATTAAAATATACTTCTGAATTGAAATTTGAATGAAATACAGGGTCATGAAAAATCGAAGAATGTGGAAAACAAGATTACAAATGTCTCGGCAACTAATAATCCGATCGACTTCGTTCTATATGCAAAATGTGTGTTATTTTATTGCCTTTTACGTCCATTCCTTAGGAAAAAAAAATCGAAAATTTTTATATACCTTTCATAAGAACGAATTTTTCGAGAGTCCGAAAAAAATAGTTCCGGATAATCGAGGTTGCTGATATTAAATAGGGTTCGTCCCATTCTTACATACTAACTATATACAAAATTTCAAGTCTCTATCTCAATTTGTTCGGGAGATAGAGCGTTTACAGACAGACAGACTGACAGACAGACAGACAGACAGACGGACGGCAAAAAATTTCTTCTAAAAATATGTTTTTCGAAATCTCCACTATCTAAAACGTGTAAATCCGTCAAAAAATTTTTTTCGATTTTCAAAACGATTGCAAGACTTACCCTATACTACGTATGATGGGTAAGTAAAACTAGTCATTGGGGGCCACCGTAATTATTACCCATCATGGATATGTATATGAAAATAAAACATGTGAAAACTATTTATACAATGCATTGCAATTCATAAACAAAATTTAAATATTGTTATTATACATAGCAATGCTCTATTAAAGAACTGCTGATTACCGATATCGACAAATTATATAAAACGCCAAACTACTCAAGTAGTTCCGAACTGCGTAAAAGAAACATCCCTATAACTCCAAAAATAATAATTCTATTAACTAACAATTAACTGCGTCGGATTAAGCGTCTTATTTCCAATTAAAATATACTTCTGAATTGAAATTTGAATGAAATACAGGGTCATAAAAAATCGAAGAATGTGGAAAACAAGATTACAAATATCTCGGCAACTAATAATCCGATCGACTTCATTCTATATGCAAAATATGTGTTATTTTGGTGCCTTTTGCGTCCATTCCTTAGAACAAAAGAATTCGGAAATTTTTATATACCTTTCATCAGAACGAATTTTTCGAGAGTCCGAAAAAAATAGTTCCGGATAATCGAGGTTGCTGATATTAAATAGGCTTCGTCCCATTCTTACATACTAACTACATACAAAATTTCAAGTCTCTATCTCAATTTGTTCGGGAGCTAGAGCGTTTACAGACAGACAGACTGACGGACAGACAGACAGACAGACAGACGGACGGCAAAATTTTTTTTCTAAAAATATGTTTTTCGGAATCTCCACTATCTAAAACGTGTAAATCCGTCAAAAAAAAATTTCGATTTTCAAAACGATTGCAAGACTTACCCTATACTACGTATGATGGGTAAGTAAAATGAATGAAGATCCTGGTTTCCTATAACAAAACATTTTCTTTTGGTTTCACCCCAGCCCTTTTAAAGTGTCTGCATTAGTTTTAAAACACTCTCACAAGGAAGGTCTCCAATGGGAGCATACTCAGAATTTTTTGAAAAAAATACGAATTAAACTACTCATGCAGGTAATAAAGGATCAGTGAAAATTAGCGGCGGAATTACATTATTAGATATGTAAAAAACATAAAATAGTTTGGAATAATTGGCGTGAAAAGCTGAAAGCGACGAGGGATTTGGCAAGCAGTGCATTTCCTCGCCAAAAGCAGATGATTTTAACGAATCTGAAAATTTATTTTAATTGACTTCACTGTTAAAAATCTGCAGCATTTACTGCAACGTCACTCCAATACTTTTATAAAATATCTCTCTTCTGACCAATGAGAATGCTCCATAGCACGGTGAATTGACCGTGTCATACACTGTTAAAAATCTGCTGCATTTTGTTGCAACGCACTCCACCGCTTGTATATAATATCTCCATTCCAACCAATGAGAAAGCTCCATTTCACGGCCAAGTAACCGTTTTCTATACAAGCAAGGGAGTGCGTTGCAACAAAATGCAGCAGATTTTTAACAGTGTATTTTTCAATTTGGAACAATTTTAATCAATTTAAATTGTGTTTTAAATGATAAAATATATTAATTTCATTCTGTTATAAGTACATATAAACGTATATTACAAAATTACACTTAAAGTAAAGTAAAAATGCAAAACTAAAATTACTTAAACTAAACTTATTTAAATAAATTGAACATAGAAAGTTTTTTCTTTAAAAAGTATTCGAAGCGTAAAAGCGTATTTTTCAAAATTTCGTTTTTTCGCCAACCGGAGATAAATCGCCAAATAAACGAAACTTTTATTATTTTTTTACGGACGTTATAGGGAGATTCCGCCGAAATTTTTTTTATAAACATATATAACTATATGAGAAGAACATTCTGTAATTTTTTCAGATTTTTCTGAGTATGCCCGTATGGAGACCTTCCTTGTCAGTGTAATTCTTAAAATAATAATATTTTAAAAATATCGTCTCTTGTAGCGCAAAATTAAAATAGAGGGAAATGGGAGTTACCACTGTCAGAAGAAAGCCACTTTTAAAAAAGCTTTGGTCCGTGCTAAACTATTTCTTTATTTGAGTTATTTTATTACACCATTTCCGCGTGTTATTAAATGGAAAATGATTTAATGGAGAAAAAAGTAATTATTGTGATAAAGTTGTAAAAATGTAATTATTTCTTTATTATTCTAAAAAATGCACTTTTTATATAATTCTGAATTTTTTTTATAACCGTCTTTTTTGTATGTGTGTGGGGAAAGGAGGCATTTTTACAAGTGTGCTCCATGACTGTAAGATCAGATTATCAATAAGTTTAAGAGAAAAAAAATAAAAGGAGCAAAAAAGAGTATTTAACTTACATTTTTCTTTTTAAAAGGTAAACTATTTATTTATATTATACTAAATCACATTCTTCTTTCCTAAAATACAAACTGGGGTACATCCGATTGAATATTTATATGAAATAAATTTTCGAAATATATGTTGAAGTTTCGTCACCGAGAACATACTGATACATTGAAAAGAACAAAACACTCACAGACTGGGGAAAAAGAGATTGAAATTGAAACTTAGGAATCGTTTAAGGAGAAATGTAAATAATTTTTTTCCCCACATTCGTATTATTGTATCTTTGCGTAACTTCGTCAAAAATGTATTACGAATGTGGAAAAAAATGGGACATTGATATTTTAGCCAAATCGGTGTTGAGGTCCAAGAATAATGGTCCTTACAAGCCCGAAAAACAAGTGGTTATCGTTAAGAAAAAAAAAATTATTCCTTGCGTCATTGTTTTCTTTTGCAAGTAAGGAGCTCTGTTAAATTAGGCGTAGAGAAATAACCCTAAGTGTACTCGTTCACAGCGCAGGGAGATTAGAGAGATTTAATCGGGCCTAAATCCTCCTCAAAATGCACATTAAAGTGTAAGCTGCAAAGCACAAAAGTTGAGCTACCTGTTGCCTCGACAAACTGAAATTCAATTCATTTCAAATCGAAGAAATCAGAAAAGAATTCCGTTCATTAGAGTTTAATTGAATAACTGAGCATCAATAGTAGGATGGGACGAAGCAATTTTTTTTTTTTTTCGATTTTCTATGATAGTATGTGCGGAAAAGTTGCTTACTGGTGGTACTAAGTTCATATAGAAAATGTGAGGTTTATTTTGAACAGTTCCTTCATTTGCCGCAAATAGCTTGAAGTTTTGCTTAAATGCAAATTTTTGAACACTTCAAAAATTTTAAAAATTTTAAATTAAATTTATTTTAGCTAAATTGACTTGAAATGTCATTTTTACTGTACAAAAGGCTTTAATAAGCCCTGATTATTATGTATCATTTAATAATTCTGTATATTTTGAATTACAGTTATCAATAACTGAGAAAATATTTATAAGATTATGATAATATTACCTATTCAAACTAAATATTAATGCAACAGTCACAAAATTCAATCGCATTTCAATTACCATAGATAGAATATTTAAATACAGAATTCAGAGCCATCATATGATGAAAACCTTTCACTGAAAATAAACAGTATTGGAGTATTTGTGCATATCGATTTTCCGTTACAATTTTTTAAATATTACTTGCAGTAGTACTAATACGAAATAAATAAAACTAAACTTTGAAAGTTTCACAGGATTAAATACAATGAACTAAAATTCGACTTAATAAGTTTATAGTGACGCTTCTGATCAATAAATTTTACTAATTAAAAATGTAATCGATATTTTCAATACTTCTTTAGATACAGAGTTTTTCTTTTTTCTGACAGGTGTGAATTATCAAACTTTAAAAACAGAAAAAGCAATTTTTGAAAGAGCTTTAAAAATCTTTATTTAAACAGCGAGGACAAACCCCATAAGCCTTCCCTTTTCCTTTCAGAGTAAGATCCTTGATCAGAGTAATTCAATATGTAGAGGTAACTTTTCAAGACGAATATATCAAGAACTATAAAAATAACAAAATTTAAACTTCATAGTCTATGTTATCAAGTTTATCTATGCAGCTAGTGATGTTGGAATAACGTGTAGGTAAAATATTATAATTAGATTGAAATCAATATTTTTTTTCTTTCGTGTGCTTCCTTATTTATGATGTTACAGCTAAGGTCTTTCACTGGCTTCATGTCGATGAAAATACAGCAGACATCGATTTTTTTTTTCTTTTTATGTGTGCACGTGATCTGCGGTCATTTGACTATAACTTTCAAGTAAAAAAAATGATGATGATTAAAAATCTGTAAAAAAAAATCAGTTGTAAATGAAAAAAATTTGTAATCTTTTACAAGTAATTGGGCTTCTTTAATGTCTGAGCGGTAAGATGTTGGAATGTCACTGATTTGTGCACAAAACGTCATTGGCCGCCCTAGATTTTGGCTGGAATTCAATTGGAGGCAATCAGAAAATGCATTTTCTACTCTGTTAAAAAAAAGAAAAAAAATTATCTGAGTTTAAATCTACCTATAGGTTACTAGGTTTACCTAGTCGTGAAAGATTTAGAAAAACAATTTAACCCATGATTCTGAAAAGCATTTTTTTATCCTCAAAAATCAATAGAAATCTGAAAGCTAAAAAAATTTCATAAACAAAAGTTTCTCTTGCTGCCCGTAATTTTTGAAAATATTTTCATCTGCGTAACAGAATTTATAGATGCAAGAGTTACAAAAATATATTAATTTTACACTGTTAATTTACAATGTTTGTACGTTGAACGTATTTGTTGAACGTGGAAATGTTCGCTTGCATCCAAAAAACGATATTTTATGTTGTTACCATTTTGAGAAAACTGATTAATACACTTGGTAAAAACTACTCCGTAAATATTTCCGAAATTTTTGGACATAAAGTTTTGTTTTAGAAACGATCTTTTAAACCCTGGGAATCAATTGGTGTTTGAAGATTCAGATGAAAAAGGCACCAGTTTGTTTCATTAAGAAACATTTCTCTATCTAGCACTGTAAAATGTAAAAGCAGTAAGTCTTGATTACATCCATTAATAACTACATCGTAATAATAATAATTTATATTCTACAACGAAAAGGTATTAACTTAGATTATAAATATTATTTTGCTTATAAGACGTTACTTTATTAATAAAACATTTAAAATATATTAAAAATTGACATGTTTCAACTCATTTTCATTGAGCCATCTTGTTTGCTTAAGAGGGACAGTTCAGACAAGGAAACCAAGTCTGTAGAGTATAGTGTTCCTCCCGGTCGCCTTTATTAAGGTCTTAAAAAAACTGAAAAAAAAAAAACAGAATTCAGCCAAAGCTGAGACCGCCAGAATTGTGACAGTAATTGAGCCATCTTCGGAATGTAAATAGAAAAAATACTAACACAATGAACGTGAAAAACTGGAATAAATAATTATTGAATTCAAATTAAAAATTTAACGCCCTCTACATTTTCGACATTGCCCGTGTCTTAGCTATGTAGTTATCCTGCAACCCATTCAATCCATATATTTGGGATGCGAAACGATAGCATGTGAACTTTTAAAATAAATTTCAATGGACTCTCTTATTCTATTCATTAGAGAAGGGAGAATCAAAAATAATTATATAAATATGACCCAGCGGAAATTTAATATCAAACGTAAAGAATATATAACAGATATAAAATGCTACCTCTGACAATAAAGTTCGGTGAATAGCCCTGTAAGATTAATGTAGATGAAATATTAATGAAAGTTATCATATCATCCTTCAAAATAGTCATCTCCCATAACTATGCACCGCTGAGATCTGTTATAAATGTCCTGGGAAATTCGCAAGAAATCTCCTTTTGGGATGGAGTTCAAAAGCTTCGTCACATTTCATTGGATGTCAGCAATATGGTCAAATCTCTTTCAAATAGAGTTTGAGTGGTAAAAATAGGAAGAAGTCTGGAGGATTGAAACCTGGCGAGTATGGTGGATGTTCAATATGCACCACCTCGCATGAATTTCTTTTGGTGTCTTGCAAAGGTTAAAACCAAACTTTAAATTGATCTTTTGTTCGTTCATTTTCCTGTTGTTAGTTAAGAACCAACACACTGAACAAGCACATAGTAAAGCACGTCTTTTATACAGAACATAAACGACGCTCAACTGAACAACCCTGGGGGGAGATTATCAACCCTTGCCTCTATGCAGGTGCAGAATTTTGTTTCCCCAGTGTTGCCAGATCGGTAGTTCTGAATTCATTCACCGAACTTTATTGTAAGAGGTAGTATAACAGAAGGAAAACTTCTTTATCAAGACTGAATGAAAAAGGGAACATTAACGTACTTTTTAGTGAGAGTAGATTAATTTACAAATCTAATTTTTATTTAAAGTTATTCTCAACGAATGAACACATAATTTTGTCGACAAAGAAGAAAAAAGGATTCTATAGACAGATTATGAAAATGAAAATTGAAACAAAAATAGAATCCTTTGTGATTAACAACGTTTTAAAAAACGAAAACTGGTATTTAAGATAGCAGACATTGTGAGATATTGCGGTGAAAATTTAACGTCAAGGAATAACAAAAATATATATGTACATGTATAAAGACAGCAAAACATGGAAAACAAATTTTGCCTTCAGGTCAATCCTTTAGTAGCTCAATTATTAAATCACTTTTTTCGAGAGAACGGGTTCGAATCCCGGCTAGAAGAGAATAAATTTCCAAATTTAATAGACGAAATATGTTACAAAGATTTATCTGGTTCTATTACAATAATCCATTTTTTTTTTTTTTTTTTTTTTTTTTTTTTTTTTTTTTGTCAAAAGAAAATCAAACTTTTTTCGCGGAAACATTAAAAGAAACTCTGAGTGTAATTACTTAGGAAAACAATATTCTCAGCGAAAATAAAATATGTAACGTGAATTTATATTTCATAAAATGCCTCTTAACATGTTTGAAAATAATATTATTCTATTTGCCACCGCCATACCACGGAAAGAAAGACATATCATTGATTTCAAGAAACTCTCCACCGACATTAAAAAGCCGTTTCCGAACATGCACCTCACGAAAGAGAAGAATGTATCAAGTATCAGGCAAGAGTTCCGGAAACCATTTCTTCCGTAATCCTCCCTCACTGCTATCGGTATTTTTGTTTTAACTCGCGACATGATATTTTATTTAGTACAGGAGGGATTTTTTCTTTTTTTTTTTCTTTTTTTCTTTTTAGGGTTTTGTTCATCAGACGAAATCCTGTTTGTCTCTATTCTCTGTCTGCCCATCTCTCATTGACTCCGTTCAAAAACTGTATAAGCAGGAGACTTCAAATTTTGTGTACTTACATCTCAATACATCGTGTCACACGACAAATCATAATATTCTAAAAAAGTTTATTATTTTAATTAAATTAATTTTATCAATGTCATCCTTTTTGTTTTTGTTTTTGGTTTTTTTACGATTTACGTTTTAAAAGCGAACCTTAATTTGAACGCTTTTCATGTAGACATCATACCTTGGAGGTAAAGCGTCTCGCTAGTGTACTCGAGGTGATCGATAGTTCGATTCCCGGTAATGCTTGCTGAAATTTTCGTTCATCTGATATTCATAATATTTTTTAGAATTCAATTGTCCTTTTATTTTAAAAATTATTGTGATTTATTAATTATTCAATATTTTAAATTTCGTTTAAAGAATTTTTTCGTTTTTAGAAATTTAAAATGCTATTTATTTTTTCGCTATTTTTTTTTTTTTTTTTTTTTTTACCTTGGATTTTCATAAAATTTGAAATTTTGGATTTTATTTAAATAATTTAATTTTTAATTTGATTAAAATAAAAAATTTCCTTTTACAGATATTTTAAAATTAAATTTGCTGGTGCTACAATGCATGTTCGAATTTATTAATTATAAATTAAGAATTTGGACTTATTAATTAAAGTATCAGTTGTTTTGAAAGAAATATTAAATGAAACCCTCTGTGCGATCTGCTACCTCACTTACCCACTTGTTTATTTTTTCTACCTTGATGATGTTGTAAAAGAAATTTAGATTAAGTTTCAAAAAGCTGTTCGTAAAAGCACTTACTTTTTTAATTTTTTGTCATATTGAAATAACTTGCAAAATTATTATATGGAATTTTTGCCTTTTGATTTTGGATAGATTATGTTGTATAATGTTATATTAGTACACTCGTTTTAAATCATTAGGCTTTTGATAATTCTATATATTTATATATGGAATCAATGGACTTAATTCGTAATTTTTGTATACATATGTACCATTGTACCATTTGGGAGAGATTAGGGGTGACGGAGGGGCTGTTGCTTTCCACAAAGAGTTCGATATTTTAGATTATATCAATCAAAATAGGACAGAACGAAGAAATTTTTAAGAATAATACAAAATGTTTCTAAAATTTTTGTACTTTTATTAATAAAAATAACAATATTATTAAATAATAGATATTATAGATATTATAAGCAAAGTTATTTTATAATTATCAAAAATATTTTCTAAAACGTTGCTGCTACAACATTCTCAATCTGGGTCAAATTATCTGTAAGGAGTACTTTGTCTATTTTTAAAAATATATGCAAGAACAATATTATGTGCTGTTTTTGCTAGATTTGCGTAACAAGATGCAAAGGAATTTAGAGGGGAAAATAAAAATCTGCCCGATCAAGAAAATTTTTAAATGGTGCTTCTGTATATATAGTCTTCTGTATAGTAGCTGGGCATTCAAATATAAATCATGTTTATTTCCTACGATTTTTAAAATTTTATCAAATGGTACCCCTACCTTACAGTATCTCCCGTTGTCATAATTTTATATAATTCATCATGTTAAACCTTTTTTTCCGAAAGCAATTAAAATATTGCCATTCTGTTAATGATATCAATAAATTATTTGAATGATTCTCATAAGTATAGCTAAATCTGTCGAAATGAAACAGAGGAGGAGGAGGAGGGGGGGGGACACGGTTTTGGGTACTGTTTAAACAGAACGTTGCACCGTTCAAGCATGTGCAGAATGGTAATTCTTCCTATCTGTACCAACGAAATATTTTCATTTAAGATTGATTTTGTTATAAGGAAGTTCTACTTACACAAGTTTCACTGTAATTTATTAATATTAGAAAAAGTCCCGTTTAATTTTGAAAATGATTATTTGAATTCCTACCATACTTTCTGCAGAACCGATATCTCAGCAAAAAAGAAAAGTAAACCCATCAATATCTCTTATGAAATTCCTCTTAACATGTTTGAAAATAATATTTTTGTTGGAATCACCATTCCGTGGAAAGAAACGAATATCACTGACTTCAAGAAACTCTCCTTTTACATTAAAAAGCCATTTCCGAGCATGCACCTCAGAAAAGACAAGGATGTATCAAGTATCAAGACTCCCGGAAACTATTTATTCCCTAATCCTCCTTCACTGGTTCCGATATTTTTATTTTAACTTGAAATTTTTTTTCCTACCATCAAGTTTTGGAAGAAACTTAGAACAAAAAAGAAAACATATATATATATACACTATATTGCCATTGATTATGGGACACTTGCGATTTTAGACATTTTACTGAATATCTAGAAAAATTCATGAGGAATCATCTCGAAACTCTTAGTGTATAAATATAATAGTATAAGTCATACATCTCCGTGAAGATTTTTTCCCGAAACTCCAAAGGGGGCCGTCAACAAATTAAAAAAGAATGAATATCTTTTGAATAACCCTGTCAAAACTAATGTAGCAAAAGAGCTCAAACTCTAGATTGTAATTGAATGCCTTATTGTAATAAGCCTTGTTCATTTTTATGCAAATAGCATGCATACTCGCAGAGTAATTAAGGTTTTTATAAAAATGATCCCAAATTTTTCCAAGTTTTTTCCTTATAATTTTCAGAGTTCTTAATATAAAATATTATTTTTTTTTTCAGAAAATATGACAAACAACATTGCACACAGTACCCTGTAATCAGAATTAAAAAATAATGAAAATTGTATAAAAAACGAGTTGGTTTACTAAATAATTTTTTACTGCGCATGCGTTAACGATATCAAAATTTCATTTGCATATTATGTTAGCTAAATGTATAGAGCAACTTTTGTGAAAGTCACAAAATCATAACTTGAAAATTCTGACAATAATCGTCAATTGAATAAGTCGAAAATCCGTTATTCTCAAAATGAAGCAAAAACAAGAGGGGTTGTATCCATATATTCATTGATTAGTGTCAATATAGAATACACAATATGGAATGTACTACTGCATTTGGATAAAATCCCTCATTTTTTTGCTTCATTTTGGAAACAACGGATTTTGTCCTTTTTCTATAGACGATTACTTTCAGAATTTTCAAGCTATGATTTTGAGACTTTTACAAAAGTTGCTCTATACATTTAGCTAACATAATATGCAAATGAAATTTTGATATCTTTGACGCATGCGCAGTAAAAAATTATATAGTAAACCTACTCATTTTTCATACAATTTTTATTATTTTTTAATTCTGATTACAGGGTACTGTGTGCAATGTTGTTTCTCATATTTTCTGAAAAAAATATTATTTTATATTAAGAACTCTGAAAATTATAATGGAAAAACTTGGAAAAATTTGGGACCATTTTTATAAAAACCTTAATTACTCTGCGAGTGTGCATGCTATTTGCATAAAAATGAACACAGTGTATTACAATAAGGCATTCAATCATAATCTAGAGTTTGAGCGCTTTTGCTACATTAGTTTTGACAGGGTTATTCAAAAGATATTCATTCTTTTTTAATTTGTTGACGGTCCCTTATGGCGTTTCGGTAAAAAATCTTCACGGAGATGTATGACGTATACTATTATATTTATATACTAAGAGTTTCGAGATGATTCCTCATGTATTTTTCTAGATATTTAGTAAAATGTCTAAAATCGCAAGTGTCCCATAATCAATGGCAATATAGTGTATATATAGTTCTTAAAATACATAATTATTTCCAGAATTTAATTATAAATCAGAGAATTATCTGACTTATATACAGAGTTATTTGTAAAAATTGTTCATTATAGTTTTCATTGAAGTAGAGTATTTATACATAGTATTTATACATAGAAAACAATTACTTATTCGATTGTATTTACTTACCTTGTGCAATTAAAAATAAAAAATAGAACTAAATTTCCAAATTTTCGTTCCATCAGCTTTTTATTTCGTCAGCTAGCACATGATCTTTAAAAACTGGCCAAAAGTTTTTGAGATTTAAATTTCCTTTGCTAGATTTACAAAAAAGAAAAGAAAAAGAAAAAAGAAAACGGATATATAGTCAACCCTTTGGTTCTATTCCCGATCCGGATGCATTAAGCGAAAGTGGGAAAAAATAATTTGGAAGGAAAGGAAGAAAAAAAACCCTTTGGAAAAAGTTCACTAAAAATAAAGACTGGCCTAATAGTGTCATATGTCTTTTAAGTCTTTAGTTGCATTCCGGTTGTCAACTGCAGTTCAGTAGATTTGCGCCCGGAAGAATTCAAAGGGAAGATCCATTAATGTCACGTAGAATGAGAGGTAGAAGCGAACACGCCGTAATCTGAAATTACGTAAGTGGTACATAAAGAATAAGAATGCCTTCATACGTCTTTGTTGAAATTTCTCTGGCAGAGAAGTTCACAATATTAAGGTCGTAAGTGAAAATAGGGTGGATCATCTAAAACTTTAATATTTCGTCAAAAAAGCAATTCAATATTTACCAATGCAATAACTCATTATTTTTACAGATTTTAATTGTAGTTTTTGTATTCTTTAACTAATGTCATTTCACTCTTAAAATGTGGTTTTAATTATTCATATCATATGATTACTATTTTCATTCTATTACGATGTTTTTCTTATCTTTTGTTAGAACCTTTCTGTGTTTATATTTTAATTTGTATTGGCACTGCATGTCTTTAAAAGCCCTTTGTGCCATTAAAACTCGATAAACCAACCTACCAACTACAATCATTCATTTAAGTAATTGCAAACTCAGTTTAACAATTATAAAGTATCAATATTAATAATAATAGTTAATAATACACACATTTTACTATAATTATTACAATCACTCATTTAATAAATATGCACTCATTTCAATCATTATACACCCACCACTGTATTTAATAAGGCGTTATAGGTTCCTCGAGAATAATTGAGATGATAGCTTCATCATATAAACTGCTAACAGCTAAAGTTTTTACTAAATCAGTATATGATATGAGTATATATTTAACAATAATTAGGCACAATCGGTACACAGTAACTAAGCTTTGTGTTTACAATACACCGCCAGACTGGATTTTAACCAGCTTATAACAATAAAAGATACTCTAATTTCGATTTTTATCTGCAACACAATGCTTGAAAATGCCGCCTAATTTAGAAGTATATCTCTTACATAAATGGGCAATCCTTGGACAATACGGCTGAACAAGATCAGATCTTCATACAGCATCAAAGGGCACACAGTTCCACACCCTATCAAAAATGTCCTTCATTGTCTAACTGAAGCAGATAAAAGTGGCAATGGAAATACTTTTGAGGTCGAATATAATTAATGAGCACAGCATTCCGATGTCAAGAAGAGATGTTGAAGAGGGCGTAGCAATGTGTATGTGGGCTTCAATTTTACTAATTATATTTCGGGGGGGGGGGGGGGTGAATTTTTCATGTACATACAGGGTTCTTCATAAATTTTTTTGAAATCTTTGGATTTGTAAATTAACATACCATGATAAATATAGCTAATACATTCATATAATATCTAAGGAGCCATTTAAAAACTTATCTAAGGTTTACAAGGGATATATAACATGCAATGTATAATATATACCGCCCCTTTCGAGATGCGGTTACATCAATTCAAAAAAAAAAAGTAACTAGTTAAATTTTAAAGATTTAATATCTTGCGAATTTTTCTGATAAGGTTATATCAAAATTAGTGCGTTCGAGCCCAAGCAATTTAACAGAATTGTGAAAAAAAGATTACTTTTGTACGAAGATACAATTGAATGGGGCGGTTTTGGACGACTATGGCTAGGTATTTGTTTTAGATATGATGCATGCCATCAAAAGTTCACATATTGAACACATGTAAATTTTATATAAAACTTGAAGAGATTCTTTATAAAATAAAAACAAATTAGTAATACTTTTAATGCAACAATTTCACTTTTTTTTTTGCTGTATTTGTCTTATATTTTTAAGTTATCTTCTTCCGAAACCCTCATAAAAATTATGAAATCTACTCTGTATGTGCTTAAAATATTCGGAATAAGACACAGTACATTAAAAGAACAATCATAATCATTGTTTAACACTTTCCAAAAAAAGTATTTATAAATTGGCTTATTTGGCCGTCTGTTATTCATTTTGCGCTGTAATTTGGGCAAATACATTCCAATTGCTTTGTAACTGATATATGAAGAACTTGGGCGACAAATGTGGAAAGTCACATAATCATAATTCTGGGTGAATGAGCAGTAAAGTTCCAAATATCGATTTACATTTTTGTCAAATAACTCCTTTATACTTAGTGTAGGCCCGGATAATAATGTTAAGGTTTTTTTTTTTTTTTGGGGGGGGGGGCAAATTGAAGAGGACGGTCTTCGGCATTGAAGAGGACGGTCTACAACCCGGCTAAATTTTGGTTCCAGATTTTTCTTTAAAAATTACTTTAAACTTGGGAACCGGTTTGTACATATTCTGAAACTGAAACTATCATAATAAAAAAAAAAAATGATAACCAAAATCGAAAAGGTAAAAACCTTTGAGCGAGATATTTGAAAATAACACCTCCATAGACTTCCGAGTCTTTTTAAGTGACTCGAGTAGCATCTTAACAAGCAATTTTCAATTGCGTCCAAATCATTTGCTTTTGACGAGGTAAAATGCTGCTAGCCAAATCACGTGATGCTTTCTTCTTTTCACGCCAAACATTAGAAAGTATTTTATTTTTTACAGACTTTCTACTATAATTCCGCCGCTAAATTTGACTGATCCTTTATTATGTGCATAAGTAGTTTAATTAGTATTTCTTTCAAAATATTCTGAGTATGCCCAGTAAGGACAACTTCCTTGTAAATATTTTATCTGCTACTATTAAAAAATTAAAATTGGATTTGGATTTGCATGTATGCAAGCTTATTAATAACAAATAAATAAATAACGGGGAAATATCGATCAATATTCATGATTTTTTTAACCGCGTTAAATCACATTAAAACTGACCTTCGTTTTTTAATTAATATAATAATGGAGATTGATTTAAAATTCTGAGACTACATAATATTAATGGAAACCACATTCTGGTGTCAAGAAAAGATCTTGAAGAGAGTAAGTAAACAATATGTGGGCTTTCCTAGTTCTACTTCAGGTGTTGTCTGTTTTCATTCAAAAATCTTTCATGGCGATTGAAATATAGAGAATCGTGTAGGCTGAAATTATATCGTAGGCTTCATGCAAAGTAAAATAAACTGAATTGATAACTTGACTGAAAGAATAAATTCGGAAAATAAAATACGCATTAATAACAAATAAATCCCGCCCCCTCCCACGTATAAACAAGTGAATATAACAAAAAAAAAAGTGATAGAGTTCTAAAAAATGTCTTTTTCAATATTGAGTCGTAACGATGCTGCAACTATCTTCACCCTTTATGTCACTGTGTTGCGTATCCTGCAACATACCGAAAAGTCAATGTTACTTACACAATGGATTTTAAAATATGATTTTAATTATGGTTGCTATCTTCCAACATAGAAGCTCATTTAAATTGAACACGTTTTAAAGTACCGAAAGTAAGCCCCACCCCTTATAAATAATGTAAACTATATAAATCCTAGAAAATTTATAAATTCCAAATGTATCTATCTCTTCATTTTTCTAATTTTACATATCTGTTTCACAAAAGTTGCAATTATAAACATCCCTTAAAATTATTAGAATTTTCTGTTTGCTAAAAGGGGGGTTATTTTCAATACCTTACGGTAGAATTCTCAAAATATGGTGATAAGTTTTCACATCAAAGTTGTAGTTATCATTTAAGCAATTTCACATTATTTTTGCTAAAGTTAACTTCTTAAATTTTGTAAATTAGAAAAGCTACAGATGCCTCAAAAGATACTTTTTACAAAGGTAAATTTGAATATTTTACAATTTTGTGAAAGAAAATTATGTGATTATATTTATGAGAAGCATGTAATTTTCTGTTTATTGAAGAATTAAGAACAACAATACACACATTTTTTTTTTTTTTTTTTTTTTAGCTTTTTTAATAAAAAAGTAATTTTGATATTTTTTTTTTACAACTGATAATGGTGCAGTATTCTAATACCAAGTAAATATTTTGCAATTCGCAGTTTTTGAGTCACAAAGATTAAGGATTATCTTCCAAATTTTCCCGAAATTACCTAACTAGGCTTAAGAAACTACGGCAAAATAAAGGATATATCATAAATATTTGTATGATCTAATTTGAACTAATAATTTTATTATCAACAGCAATTATTATCAATATTATCGTAGCATAAGTTATAATTTTGGTCACTTGACCATATGTTTCGTTTCATACGTGCATTTTTTTTCTGATTTTCACATTAGTTTTAATGTTATGACACAAAAATGACGAAAATTTTGCTCTGTAATTGTTTTTAACAAAATTGAATAATTTATGACTGATTGTCTTGAGATTCTGATGCTTTTTTATCTGTTAATTTAAAGAACAACGCAATCTATAGGCAAAGTTTGAAACTATTTTATTTCTTGAAGAAAACTTTTAGTTTTCAGAAGCATTTTAGTCCAAACCGAACATCTATACGGCAATTACTTGATTTTATATTGAATTTTAAAATGTGTAAGCGATTTTTGAGTTACACCGGATCCTGTAAAATTTATTGGCATATATTATACATGATAAGGAGGGAAGTGAAGGGTTAATTAAATAGCATATGTAAATTAATTAGCAGCAATTAGTTAGCATGTGTATACCATTTAGACAAAAATATAGGAAAGATTAACATTCATTTTGCAAAAAAAAATCTCTTGCTCAATAGAAATTCCATTTCATAGGTCTTACATCGTCGGGTCATTTACTGTCAACTTTCATTATTTACCAATTCCCGCAGTATAATTAATGATTTATGGAAACAACGCCCTCGTTTGCATTTCTGTCAGTGAACCTTGGGATAAATATTGCGTGGGTTTTCTCGATCTGAGGAGTTATTAGATCTCATGCGAACGTTTATATCTTCCCAAACGAAGCCGGATTAGAACCGACATTGAAGGGAATCTGGCGGGCCAGAATCAAATAGCAGTTTTGTTTTATAGACAATGGAACGTCACGACAAAAGAATGAGATTAAAAAGGCTAATCCGATTTTAATTAATAGGTATTGTTATTTATTTCAATTAAGTGCCAGAACGTCTATCGTAATCGAATGTCAACTTGTCAGGAGTAATGCATATGTAGTTTCTCTCTACTGAAACTTGTTCAGTCCATTATGCATTTTTTCTAGGCATGCGTTATTGTCCAATTACAGAATTAGAGAATATCTCTTTCATTCTCGCATGTCCTCATGTAATGTTACAAAATAATAGACTGTCTGTAAAAAAGTGGTTATAAGGACACGAGTTTTCTTTCTCATAGTTAATCTGAGACTCACCAAGCAGTAAATGCTACAATAGTGTGATTTAATAGCTTTAGTTATGTAGTCTTATAATTACAATACTTATATTAGAATGTATTTTTTAAGATAGTAAATTGCATATTATATGATAATATACAATCAAATAAACTTATGCATTAATATTTTTTTAGAAATGGAAACACAAATGCAAAGGAAAATACAAATAGTTTATTGCTATATTTATAACAAAATTAATTTAAAAAGAAATTAGAAGTTAAGAAATTTGAATAGAGAAAAAAGATCAAAATAAATTCTGTCACAACAATAACAGTTATCAGTCAGTGTGATATGAGGGTGTTTATAAATAGAAAAAGTATACTGTAATAAAATATAATTCGAAATTCAGTGTTTTGAAATGTGAGGGAAATATGGAAAAGAACAGTTGAAGTTTTAAAAATATATTTATTACGAACACCATAAGAACATTCTTTAAATAAATTTGAATGATTATAAACATATTGTACAAAATTTATTTGCTAGTGTGTGGTGGAAAAAATTTAGCGATGTGCGACTGTTTGACAGAACAGATCTCTTGTTTATGAATTTCCGTGTAAGGAAAAATTGCTGTCTCGATTTCTATTCTAAATTTAAGACGCCTCACCAGTCACCAGTGAAGAATCGCATTGTTTTTTTAACAAGTTATTGTTGATCTTTTAAAATATTAGCAATAAAATTTTCAGAAAATATTTCACTCGCAATAAAATTTTGAAAATTTAAAAAACGGAAAAAAAATCCGCATAAAAAAATAAAGGAAACTACTTATTTATATTTACCCTCAATAAAAGGGCTAAAGTTCTCGCAACTTAGCCATGCAGTAATACAGTAGGCTATACAGTAGGTAAGTGTCCAGTGTCACATAGTTCATAGAATTGGTAAAACAAAATGAGTTTATTTTGTAAAAAATATTTTTATAAAACAAAATTCGCGAATAATCAAGTTCAATGGTTATTCGCGAATGCTAAAATGTTCCGCATTTTTTATTTCGCGAATAATCAAAACTCGGGAATTTAAGGGAGAATTCGGTCACGAATTCTACTTGAAAGAAATAAAAAAAATGTGACATGCGGCTCTGTTCTATAAAGTAACAAAATTCTGCGGTAAATTCATACTAAACTATCAAAAAATTTCTTAACCACGACACTCTTGCTCCACGTTACTCACAATGAGATCATAATCTTGCCTACTTAAAAAAATAATTTTTTCCAAAGAAATTTCACAGAATTGAATAACTATTGTTTTCTACATTTCAAAACTAGTTTCCTTGTAACAATTGGCGTTTAATAGGCAACAGAGAGTATAAGAATTTCTTTCTCTTGAAAAAACAATTCCATTTTTAAAAGCTACGGGAGTAAAAGTTGTTATGTTATCGAGAAATACTTCTTTAAGGGTATATTCCAATCCAAATTGCTTACTTTCTGATTTATTTTTAAATTTATTTTTTGCTCTCATACGCATCAAACTGGCAATTTTTTTTTTATTTACAACTACAAAATAGGCCGTGCTTGTCTTTTGTCTTTTCTTTTCTTTTCTCTCTCTCTCTCTCTCTCTCTCTTTTTTTTTTTTTCTTTTTTTTTTTTTTTAAATAAATGCAGAAAATATTACAAAAAATTCTGGTCAAATTTGGTGTTTTCAACCGAATTTTCCGTAATGGGAGATCTGAGAACGAAAAAAAAAATGGTCATACTTGGTCATAAAATAATTGTCTATTAATCAAATTTTAATTAATTGAGCGAAAAATGCAATCACACGGCTTCTTATAAATCTCTTCAAAAAATCACCCCAGTAAGTTTCATGTTTTAATTTTTAAAAATTAGGCTGAAAATTTTTCACAATTTTTCAGGTTATTGAGGGTGGAAAAATATTTTTTCGAATACAACCCTTAACCACTTCATTCCGACTTCATTCCGATTCTAAAACAATACTGCAAGTACTCAATCAATGGTTTAACATAAACAAAGTGACGTCATAGAAGACAGAAAAAAAAAACTTTTCGGAAATTTAAATTTAGTAGACTAGTAATTCAGGTTCACAAATAAGGAACTAAAATTACAAATCCCTTTTAAATATCAATTTAATTATCAATAACCTAAATTTACACAATCACAAACTTAGGGTCTTTAAACAAGTGAACGTATACAAATCCTCAAAGCATTTTATTATAAAGAATTTAAGTTAAATATGTATGAAAATTTCTCAATTTCTTGGCCACGCTGTCTTGAAGGCATTTTCCCAACTAAGGGGAAAATAACATTTACTGCATGAGGAAGTCAGCACAAATGTTGCCATTTATTGGTTTGCTTTTAAAGTAAAAAAACATCCAGCCATAAAGAAACGAAATGAATAAGCAAAACATTCAAACAGTTTAATATTTACGAGAAAAACAATAGAGGCCCACACATGTAGACTCGGGTACTGAAGAGGTTAATATGCTAGCATTAACCCTTTTAATCCCAAATTATGAATGCCTGAAAATATCACAAAAGTATTCCATTGTATAATTGTATACGGAGAAATATTGTCTGGGACGCGTTTTAACCACATTAAACAGTTTCACATTTTACGAAATTGACATACGTCGCTAAGGTTTACTACAAGTTACTTTCTACATAATAGAAAGCAGATAGTATTTACAGGGATACACAAAATATTTCGGAAACTCTACAGTATCCGAAGTACTATGCATACTACTGCACCATTATCTAAATATTTTTAAAACTTTGTTGTAGTAGGAACGCACCTTATTGGCTACGCTTGACGTGCAATTTTCGAGTTGTTTATGTCCATTTTTTGATTTTTCTTTCTTTTGATATTTCAAAATATGAAAATCAAATAACTCTCACTTTTTGTTGTTGTTGTTGTTGTTGTTCGTTTTTCATGACACTACTGATGTCAATAAAGTCTTATTTTAAGTATTCATTTTTCGTATAAATTTCATGTTTTAGTTTTTTGTTAAAATGAATTTTTCTGATTAAGTCACGTAACGTAAACAATTAACTAATGATCCGTTGCACTGTTTCCTCCTTCCGTCTAAGTGTACATGTATTTACTAATAGGATGAGATTAAAAAAAATGTAACTCAAGGATTAAGGTTACTTTAAAAATAAAGTTAGCTTGACGTAAAGATACTTTCGCTTAAGTAATATAGACTATATTCATTTTATTTTAGTAAAAGTTTTATATGAAAGACTATAATTATTTTTTCATTAAAAATTTCTTGCCATTCTCTGTCCATAATTTTCTAATGACATCACTTGGAGAAAAGATCATTTTGAAGTTCGAGTCATCATCTGAGACACAAGTGCACTCACCTTAGATGTAAACAAGAAAGAAAAAAAATCATTCGTCAAGCATAGATTATGAAGTACTTTCCAACAAATGAAAAAAAATATAACAAATCAATTCGATTCCTAACTCTGGTTGGAACGTCTATAGTTCTCGGAAATCAATATTAACACTAGATTGCTATCCTCAAAAAACTTACGTTATTATTGTCGTTATACGAGACTAACGAAAAAGACAGGCTACCGCGGTGCATCCCAAGTATCTTTTTTTACAGATCGCTAGATTGACGTAGTACTCGATTCGTACACCCGTATTGGTGTATTCGAGCATCACGTGACTCCAGCGGTTTGTAAAAAAAGATATGTGGAATACACCGCGGTAGTCTGTCTTTCTCGCTAGCCTTGGTCTTTGTATATGTGAAATCGCATGATGCAATTTCCATGTTTATACACTTCATACAGCGATAATTCGAGAAAAGGTATCAATTGTAAATGTATATTCAACTATTACCATGCAAATTAAAACTAGTCGTCGGAGCCACCGTAATACTTGCCCAACATGGATATGCAAAGTATAAAATATGAAAATAAAACGCGTGTAGACTATTTATAAAATGTTTTTTTTTTTTTACCCCAAAAAGAAATTTAAACGTATGTTTAAACAATTTTAATAAATGTTCTAATACTGAATTGTAGGTACTATATGTTTATCCAGTCGACTAATTTCGACAAATTATATAAATCTCCACTACTCACAAAATTAAACAAATCGGCATAATTTTTATTTTAATTAACGAAAGAGTAAATAAATTAGTAAAAGATTAATAAAAATACAAATAAAACGTTGAATTAAAAATGACTTAATGACGTAATAAACACGTTAACGTGTTTGGTGTCTAGTAAATGTGACATTTATAATAAACATTATTGGCATTTAATCATATAGTTTGCTGATAGTTTTTGGATTGACGGGATAATCAAGTAGTATAAAAATGCGTACCAGTTTCGGCGCCGGATTAAATGTCTCATTTCCAATTAAAATATATCTTTGAATTGAAATTTGAATAAATGAAATACAAGGTCGTAAAAAAAATCGAAAAGTGGGGAAAATATGATTTCAAACGTCTCGACAATTAATTATACGACTGACTTCATTTTTTTATGCAAAATTTATGTTTTTTTTTATAATTATATAATAACGATATTTTTATAAATATAATATTTATTAGTATTATATTTTATGTTTATTCCTTAAAAAAAAACAATTTCGAAAAGTTTTAAGTACTTTTATCAGAAGAATATTTAGAAAGTCCGAAAAAATAGTTCAGGATAATCGAGGTTACTAATATTCAACAGGCTTCTTTCCATTGTTACATATTAAATGCACACCAAATTTCCCATGGAGGAAAAAGATACCTGGATGTGAAATAAGCTGCAAAAAAGGTTTGCAATATGAAGCCATTTATCGCTCAAATTTTAATGTCTCAAACTAAAGCATGTGGAAGGGATTTTGTAATTAATAACATGAAAGAAATGAATTACAGCTGAAGCATATTTTAAGAAGAAATAGTAAATTTTAAAATGATCTTTGTTCTATTATTATTTATTAAAATAAATGTTTACTTTTAAAATAGTTGAAATAGGAAAATTAGAATAATTAAATGACAAAATAAATTTTAAATAAAATATTGAAAACATTTGATACGAACTAAAAATTGAATTTCTAAAAGTTTCCTTCTTTACAGTAATTACTCAAATGTGAACCAAGCATTTATTGATAATAATTTCGTCTTGCAGCTAAAGTTTTTCCATCTGGTGAAATTATTTAATTTGCAAATAACAATGAGCATAAATAATTCAGCTAATTCAAACTACTTAATGAAGAGTTTCTTTTATGGAATGAAATTTTCAAATAGATCTCCATTATACAGATCAATTGCTGCTAATTTGCTTCAACATCTTTTTTTTTCTTTTTTAACAATACATTAATAATTGCATGTAAATGAATATTTAGAATATAATGATGAAAACATTCTTTTAGAATCATACATGCGAACTTAAGTAATAAATATTGATCTAAAATCTAGATTTCAGAGTACAAAATATTTTAAGACATTAACAAAAGAATATTATCTCTTCAAGCAAAATCTTAAAAGAATATTCTGTATTGAAATTTAAAACACATATGATAAAATAATCAAACAATTCTGACTTGTGAAATAGCAGATTTGTTCCTTGGTAAAAAATAAAAGCAAAAGAATAACGGGTTTAAAACCGGTTCGAATTGATAGACATGTTAAAGCACGTGGTTTTGTTGGGGCTTAAATGGGCTTAATATAGCGGATTATATTTAAGGGTTATATTTTTGGCGTCACCCCCAAACATTGTACTTCCACTTGTATTAATTTCTTTTTACCCTATGGTCAAAACCGTTATAAAAATGTGTAAACATTGATTATTTTCCCTCTCCACCCCCTTTATTTATTCTTTTATTTATGTATTTAGTTTTAGTTTTCAGGTTTTCCTCTCACCATAGGAATTTATAACATAATTCCTCAATAATGACAAAAGTGCAAAAGTGCAAAAATTCTCAATAAATTATAAGAAAGAAAAAACAAACACACACAGTTCTTTGCACTGGTCATAATAAGTGAAGTGGAACTAATGAACAAAATATTGCGTTCCGTTACTTTTACTCTTAGTTATACTGTTCTTTTTTATAGGCAATCTGTTGAAATGTAGCGTGATTAATTAAAACGGACTTGGGGAAAGTAGGGAAACCCACTATTTTTCCGTTGGTATACCTTTTTTTTTTCTATCTCTCTCTCTCTGAACAGCATCTGCCCTCATTTCCTGCGAAGATTTATTCCAGTTACACGAAAAAGACAATGTCCAGATCAAACAGTTAAAAGTTGTTCTAGAGATCTGATCGTATTTGTACCATAATGTTAGATTTCATGCATTTTTTTTCCTGGTAAAAGTATAACACTTTCTACATTTTTTTTTTTTTTTTTTTTTTGTGTGTGTGTGTGTGTGTGTGTGTGTGTGTATTGTTTAGCAATATAGAGGAACGTAAACTAGAGCAAAAAAAATTGTGTCCCATTGACTTCAATGTGTCAGTGAAATATTTAGTAATTTAATCTTATTGACTTAAAGTAAAATAATGAAAAGGATAGTAAATTTATTTATTCCCGAAATATATTCCCGTTTACTTATTTATTCATTCCTCTACTATAATTTTCTGCGAAGATTTATTTCGGTTACACGAAAACAACATTGTCCAGATCAAACAATTAAAACTTGTTCTAGAAATGAGATCGTATTTTACCTTAATATCAGATTTCATACATTTTTCTTGGTAAAAGTTTAACACTTTCTGAACAATTTCTTTTTTGAGCATTATTCAACAACGTAAAAGAATGTAAACTAAAGCAAATAAAGCGTTTCTCATTTACGGCAATGTGTCAGTAAATTATTTAGTAACACTTGAAAATGTTCTTCAAAGTTTAGTCATATGTACAATTCTTGTTTGATAATTTGCATTCCAATATTGAGTCAATCGTAATTGATAATTATAAACAGTAATTTCCGTAGCAATAAAAATAAAGAATGCCTCATTTGAGCCTACACAGCTTAATTCAATAAATAATGTTAAAACTTCCCGAAGGCAGAAACGAGAATTTTCGTCGGTCCGGTCTAATTTCTGGCAAAAATTAGATTTTAGACCGAAAACGAAATGAAACCAAATTTTCGGTCGATCGCTACTTCTTTTACCTTCCTCAAAAATATTCTAAAAGTGTTTTATTTTGCTTGAAGCACGATTTTTCTTTCCTTTTTTTTACTATTTTTTAATTATTATCACAGTTGGTTATATTGTTTATTTGATTAGATTGTTTGTTATTATTGTTATTGCCTGCAAGTAAAAGGATATAATAATACTCTAGCATAGAATATGATTTCTAAAAGTCTAGGTTGCAAACAGATACATTAAAAAAAATTAAAAAATAATAAAATATCGTAATCTAATGAACTAATATTCGTATATCAAGTTTTAGAAAAGAAAAAAATTATGCCTTAAATTTCCCTACGATAATTAATGCTATAAAGTAAAAATACATAATCCAGTACATTATAATGTATAATATATACATTTATTTAATTTTGAAGTAACTTTTACAAATTATACACAAAATCTCTACCAATCATTAACAAACTATATCCATATCAATCAGGTTCTTAATCGTAACTTCCCAATTAAAGTGTTCTTAATTTCAAATTAGCGTTCTAATTTAGACGTTAGTAAAGTAATTAGATTAACCTTAATCTGCATTTAATTAATAGGAGTCTCTCAATTTTCTAATAGTCATTCACATATTAAGTAGCCTAATTTAAATAACAGTTAACGTTATCCTTTATTAAGAAACGTTACTACATTTATAAATAACATTTTAAATGTTCACGATACACACAGATTAAGGAAATACTTTAGATGTCGTGCATAATCGTACATATAAAGGAGACCTGATTTTTCCTACGATATGCACTAATAGCCACTAATCATCATAACCACTTGTCATTTTTTATTAACTGACTTTCATTAGTATTTAGTGAATATCAACGAGTAGATTTGGAACAAATGCTTGGATTTTGATGCCTCTTTTTATGATGGAATAGATATTTTTCTGGTACTTATCCAAGAAGAACAAAAGCATCAAGGAACAATTTGGAAAGTGCACGCCAAACTTAGCAATTTAGGTGCGTTCGTACTAGAACAAAGTTTTAAAAATATTTAAAGCTTCGTGTCTTAGTATACAATACTTCGGATACATTATAGTAGTCGAAATCTTTTGTGTGTCCTTGTAAATGCTATCTGCTTTCTACTATACAGGTAGTAAACCACACTCGTAGTAAATTTCACAACGTATATATCAGTTTCGCAAAACCTGAAATAATTTAATATTATTAAAACGCATAATTAAACAATGTTTCCCCCTATACCATTACGCAATGAAATACTTTTGTGTGGCCTTGTAAATTAATGAAAAATATTCTTTGCACCACAGATTGTACAGAATGTATATTTTAGCATATATTTTATAGATTCAATTTTATTATGGTCGAAAGACTATAACATCATTAAAATGCACTCGAAGCTATTTTTCCCATTGGTCGCAGTGTAACGGAATATTTTTGACAGACCCTATAATTGAATTATAAATCGGATTTTCATAAAATTTGAAATGACTCGACAAAATTATGCAAAAATTATATTTTTTAAATTTCAAATGATTCGACATTCGATTGAGTAGTTTTTGCTCTCTTATATGTGTACGGACTGACGGACTTACAGAAAATGGACAAACGGATAGGTCGCAGGATGGTATATTAGCAACCTTTACATTGATACGGACATGGGAAAGAATTCTGTTCTGTGATTGGCTTATTGGTTCAATCATCTCTTTAACGGGAATTTAATGGGCGTTGTCTTTCGCCCTTTTAACCTGACATGAAAAGGCGTTTGTTTTGTAGATACTTGTTGTAGAAAAGTTGTTCTTCGGATCGGTATGATAGATAAGACTACGTCGTAAAATCATTCAATGAAATTTCTTCTTATTTAATTTTTTTCAATTTTTATAGTTAAATAGATATGTTTCAATTTATTTAAAATTCTAAAGTTTGAATAATGCATAACTTCATGCCGGAAAAATTGTGCAAAAATATGAAATAAAAAACATTTTCATTTTTTATCATAAGTTTATGGCTCGCAGATGTAGCTGTCTAAAAAAATATGCATCCAGTGTAATTTTATACAAATAAGCAATGGTTATACGAATATACGAATCACAAAATATTATAGTCATACAAAAAAAGAATAGCTAAAATTAGTTTACCTAAGTTTAAACATAATATTTCTTGAAGATAGCAGAATGATTGCATTTATGTGAAATTGTCTATTTTCATTTAAAATTAGATATTTTAACCACTGAACTAGCAAGCATGCACTTGGAGACTAACGAACTTTGCACCTTGCAGCCTTCAAGCACATTCTAACTAGATATATATATATATATATTTTTTTAAATAGATTTAAATTGAATAAACGTTTCGTTAAACAATAATTTAATATTGTTGCAGCTGCGTTGTAAAAATGCAGATAAAGAATTTTAACTGTTCATCTAACCAATGTTTGATTTCTGAAGATTGTTCGATTTTGAATCATTTAATCAAGCGATGTTACAATGAACAAAAATGACCACTCGTCCAAAACTTTGCATTTTTTTTTTTTGTCTTTGAAATTTCACGCTTGTGTAGATAAAAATTTTGTTTTTAGAAACCTGTGATATCGGACATCATAAAGCTATGCCAGGTTATTGTTCTCTCTCTCCTGCACTACGTCGAATAACGTTCTCGTGAAGCATGAATTTGTTCCATAAATTAGCCAATCACAGCACAAGATTTTTTCCCATGTCCGTATCCATGTAAAGGTTGCTTATATGCCGCCGGGTGGACTGAACGACGATTATAAGTGCTTCGTATTTACATAATTATGAACGCACCTAAAAACAGAAATTTTAAAAACGTTAAAATTGACAATAGTGAAAAACGCCTTATCATTTAACTGCTTTTAGGGAACAGTTAAAAACAAGTCACTCTATCGCCGATATCTTTCAGAATTTTCACAATATACGACTGGAAATTTTAGTTTCTCCATAAGATTGACTTTTAAGTTATGTTAAATATATTTATGTATATAATATATTCTTTGCGCATGCGTAGATGAAAATTATTTACAACTGCCCGTATTTCATAAAATGTTTAATGTATTTACATTTCAATCGCACTATATTGCTTCTACTAGATTTTGCTAATTTTTCTTAAAATGGTGTCAAATTTGATTCAAAACCATGCATGATATAAAATAAAAAAATTAAAAAATGTTTTAAACTTTTTTTAAAAAAATCACTATATTTCTACAATTATTCCATGAATATCTCCCTGATATTCTTACACAATGCAATAAGCATGTTGTATTGCATCCACATATTTATACTCTGCAGCAATAGATCATTCCGGCATTTTAATTTACCGAATGATTTTAAATACAGTCGACTCTCGTTAATTCGAAATCGGATAATTCGAATCTTCGCTTAATTCGAACTAAACATGAAGTCCCGAAATTTTCAATGGCAGAATACTGTTAAAAATTTTCATTAATTCGAACTCATTTTCTCTTGACTTCGTTTAATTCGAACTTTCGAGAATTCTGATTTTTCATTTTTCTTTTCTTTCTCACGGATTTCAGATCATTTGAATATCTTTCTTCGATTTTTGTGAAAATTGTTCCCCGTCTGTACTTAATGCCCCGTCTGTCCATCAGTGACACTTTAAATTTTTCTTCCATCGTGCATGTTTCTAATCTTTTAATTAGTTTAGTTATTTATACATTCTAATTTAATATTAAGTCATATTCTAATAATAACAGACTAAACAAAAAAAAAAAAAAAAAAACACCATAACATTAATTTCTTTGTAATACTAGTATTATATTAAGCATGTTTTCATTTCATATTTTCCATAATTCGAACTTCGGATAATTCGAACATTTCTTGTGGTCCCGACGAGTTCAAATTAACGGGAGTCGACTGTATTATTTTCCTTTGATTAATTGTTAGCTTCCCTTCCTAATTATCCTCCTTATCAAACCGACGCGACGTTGATAAATATAAGGGCAAACATTGTTTATTATCCTGAAGTTCCACAGGAATCCGAAAGAATATTATTAAATATTCGCAAAATGTCGGTGATTAATGGCTATATAGTACATTTCAAATGCGCTTTGAGATATCTGCTTTCCTTAACCCTTTCCAGCGCGGATAAATTCTATTAGTAAAATGAGAAATTATCGACTGACACCGGAATTTACAAACAACTTTTTAAGTAATCAAGAATTCCTTAATTTAAGCTTTTATTGTAAAAACAAGATTTTATTCAAATATTATTGGTGGCAATTGCAAGTTGGAATTAAAATAAGGTTTGTCCAGACCGGACACACTGCGCCGGAAAGGGTAAAATAGTCTTTTGCCGAAAATTTCGAAAGATTATTATTATTATTATTATTATTAATTTATTTAAAGAGGTGTTTATCATTCTAGATAAGTTCTAATTTTATTTCTATGATTACTAGAAGGGGAATTATAGCAATTTAATAAATAGGAAGTAATGAGTCAAATATCGGAAGTGACCAGAAAAGTCAAAAGGAATTTAAACAATGTTTCTTATATCAATAATTTTTTATTTTTTTAAATTTTTTTTTTTTTTTACGAAAATACGCTAATAAATCTTAATTGATAATTTTACGTACAAGAAATAATAAAGATAAAAATTCTGTAAATTTATTTCTGGAAAATCAACTGTTCCATATATATATATATATATAACTTTTATAAATACATCCAAAGTTATCCAGACAATACCATTAAATAAACCAATGAAACCAGTATTTTTACAATCATATTATTAAAAACAGTTGAACTTTGAAGAGAAATAGAAGGCAGATTACCAAATTACTAAGAAATATATGGATAAATGGACATTATATAACCAGAGTAATTCAAAAAATGAAACCTCCAAATAACGGACACCTCAGGAGCGCGAAAATTGTCCGCTATTCGGAGGTGTCCGCTATTGGGAAAAACCTCGGAGATTCAAAAAATGCTAAGAAATGCTTAAAGTTTCATTAATTGATTTTTTATATGTCCTAAAATTCTAATATATGATTAATCAAAAATTAAAAAATATTTTTAAGCAATAAAAATGAAATAAAATGATGCATACCTTTATACACTGTTTATTACATTCTTACGAAAAAAATGTATTTAAAAAGTTTCCTTTTGCGTTTAAAGATTACATGTAATTTTTTTTTCAATGTGAAATTTTAAACCGGTCAATAGTTTTTATTTTTCTGAATCATCTTAAAGAAAAAAAAAGTATAACTGCTCACTGTATTTTGCCACTTTTTAAAAGCATAAAATCTCTAATTTTACGGAGGGGAGTGGGGGGGGGGGGAGCATTGTGATGCTCCGGGAAATAATGCCCTCTAGACCATCCCCTGAATTTAATAATGGGCGTGCGAGGGAAGATTTTCTGTGATCACAAAATTGTGACACATTGCTCTGACAATTTTAGAGACTTTTTACTTTTTTTCTTCTTCGTTAAAAACAATTTTTCATACTTTATCGCCAAAATTATTGTCCGCTTTTCGGAATGTCCGTTATTCAGAGGTTAAACATACAAAAATTTAGATTTTCGGAGTGGGAATTGGTAAACTGTCCGTTAAATAGAGGTGTCCGCTATTCGGGAGTGTCCGTTATGGAGGTTTTACTGCATTAACATACAATAAACCTATGAAACAGTATTTTTACAATTGAAATTTACTTATTGAAAACAGTTGAAGTTTGAAGTGAAATAGAAGGTAGATTACCAAAATAATTAGGGATGGGACGAATATTCGGCCACTATTCGGTATTCGGCCTATTCGGCCCTTTTGCCGAATATTCGGTTGGCCGAATATTGAAGGCTTGTTGACCGAATACTTCGGCCGAATACCTGTAGCCGAATATTTAGAGATATCTGGCCGAATGTTGCTAAAATCTCGACGAATAGTGAAAGATATCTTGCCAAATAAATTTAAGATTTAAAGAATTTCATTTCTTGCAATTTTTTTTCTCTAATCCAAATTGCTACTTCATTCATGAAGTCATTCTCATTCTTACTTACAAAATATACAGTTATTTGATTGCTAAAAAATACACAGCCTTTCTGTATTTCCTATAAAAGTTAGTGATATTTTAGAAAATGCTGCCCAAGTTGGAGAGTTAATGTACTTCATTAGAGAATGATATATTACAATTCAAAATACAAAAACACTTATAGAAAAAAAAAAGAAAGAAAAACACTGCCTTATTCTAAAACACATGAATATTTATTAATGTCTGCAAATTCCATGCACAACTAAAAAAAGTTCTTATGAAATTCGTAACTTATTTTCTGTAAAGTAAGAAATGAAAGAATTCATTCACGAAGATTAACGAAGATTCATTTTAAAAATTAGATATAAAATATCACTATTCCAAATACAACGGTACATCTGAAGACAGAACTGGTGGAAAACTAGATATGCAATAGATGACACAACTTGCTTTATGAAGATGATTTAATAAGTATCTACACATAAATTCTAAATACTGAACAAAATATTTTTTTTATTCTATAGTTTTCACTTTTAAATAATTTGCATAATTACTGACTTAAATATGCAACATTATTATGTCTATATTTTTAATTTACATATTTCTTCATTCATGTTGTTATCAATTTCTGTTTATCCTTTTAATGGTTGTTGAATAAGTGGAATATTGATGTTGAATATAGTATGTGCCAATTCAAAAATCAAAGATTTTGTTATTATATGCATTCCACTTTAAGCATAACCTTTTGCTATAACGGAATTTGTAATGTAAAGCTTGGCAACTGATTTCAGAGCAGTCTCATTCTTATGAATTTGCTTATTATTAGGGACACAAAGTGTAAATGATTAAATTTACTTCATTATTTCAGAAAATATCTACTTGTGAGTTCCGAGAGAGAGAGAATAAGAATATTATTAATTTTGAATAGAAGAAAGGATAAAAGTATCATTTGATAGTAAAAGTGAAGTGCATTCTTCATATTTTAATAGAAATATCTTACCATTCTGACTTACTGAAAATCAATTTGATGTACATTAAGATAAAAGAATATAATGCAATTTCATAATTTTTTTGTGTTAAAATAAGTGTTTTAAATTCAAAAATACATTTAAAAGCACATTTAAGAGTAATAATTATTAATGAGCTCCTATTTTTTAAATTATATGTAATCAAAATTTATTTTCTTTACTGGAAAAAAATTTTTACTATTCGGCTGGCCGAATATTCGGTATTCGGCCTAAAATTTGGCCGAATATTCGGTATTCGGCTATTCGGCCAAATCACTATTCGTCCCATCCCTAAAAATAATGAAAGATAAATGGATAAAAAGACAGTAGAAGGCTTTTCTATTAAACTACTTCTTCAGGGGTGTATAGTTTAACAAAAAAGCAAAACCATCCAAACAGTTTCTGTTATGAGTCGTGCTGAAAGCTAAGAATTCGACTCACAATACACCCGACTGGCTGGAAGCTATTCACATGACAAATTAGTAGAAAGATACTCATGGAAGAAAATAAAATCAATATGACAAAATAACAATAATATAATATTCCTTAAAAAAAGTATATATATATATATATATATATATATATATATATATATATATATATATATATATATACATTACATATTTCAGTAAAATTTCGTCAGAATGCTTCCCATATTACTTACTATGTTCTAAACTGAAATCTAAGGTCTATGTAATAATATAGTTATTTGATAGGTACTGGAATATTAAATAAGAAATGTAAGCTTTAATTTTAAAAATGTGCATTTTTCACATACTTTAAAATATTTTAGTTAATTTTAAAGATGTCATAAAACCTCTAGTTTAGTGCATTAGTGGATGCAATAGAAAGGAAATTGAAATGTATTTAGTTAAATTGAGTATACACTGTCAAGCGCAAATATGAAACAGGAGAGGTTCGCCTAACCTTTGGCAACCTAAACTTAACCAAATTTCCAAATATTCAATTGTAAAACTATAAAGTCTAATTAATTTTTTTAATAAATATTAACTGCTCTTTTGATGGGATAGGGGATTTTATTTGATAAAGAATTTTAATTATTTTGCGTAAGTCGGCATTATTTTTTTAATTATTATTATATAAACAAGTTCACAAATTTCAGAAACCAACATATAAAGTTCCTTAATACATAAAATTACCCAATTATCCCTTTTTAATTTTTCAAATGCACTTGTTAATACTATTAGTCTGCCTGATATGATATCGATTCACTGGGAAAATCGTTTTCGGAGTAATAGTAATGTCTCGTATCTGTAAAAAATATTGATTATGTTTTTTCATTAAGCCAATGTCATATAACATTATACTAGTTTTTCTTTTAGTATTTTGTTATGTTTTTTTTCAAATTTTTTTATTTAAAAGTGGAATTTTAAATCGATTTTTTGCTCACTTATTGGTATATTAGAACTATAAAAATTATACACATAGGTTTATTTATGGATGCAATAAAACATTTAAACACTTTACAAACTTAATTATAAATTAAAAAGACTTTAATAAAATAAATTATTAATTTACTAATTATTAATATTATTGTTATTACTTTTATTAATAATTTTACTATTATTACTATTATTATTATCTTATTCATTTTATTATTAATTTCATTATTATTATTTAATGTTATTTTTATTAAATCATTATTTTAAGGCCTTAATAAATGAAAGCCCCAAAAGTAATTTTAAGGGTTTTTTTTTTTCGTTTGCCTTCCACGGATATAGCCAAATATTGTTTATGGTTATAATTGTATACGAGATTACAACAATGATGAATTTAATGATGCGCTGAACCACGCTCGCCAAATTAAGCCAATTGACTATGAAATTACAATAACAAATCATTTTATACACTAAAAAGTAGAAAGTAGAAATATAAATAGAAAAAAATGAGCAATATGTTTAAACAATAACTTTTATAAAAATTATAGAAATGATAGTGAAAATTACATATAAACGATATATGACTTGTCATCTTACAAAATTTCTTATCAGTAAAATATATGATAATGCACAGAGGAAAAAATTTCATAAATAAGTCATAATAAAAATTGGTACAAAGTTCGGCAACAAATCAAGTTTCTCTTTTATTATACCTAAAAATTTTTGTATATAAATAAATCATTAGTAAGTGCGGACTATTACAATTTCATGTGATTTGTATTTAAAGTTTCGCGCGTTTTTATCCAAGAATCCTCTTCATTTCTAAATGAGTTCGTAATTCTGTAAATACGTAGCACCTATAGTGGTCATTCAGTACGTCCGTTTGTCTGTCCGTCCGCATACAACAGAGCAAAAAGTACCCAACTCAAAATTTAAAATATATAATTGTTGTATAATTTTGTCAAGTCATTCAAATTTTATGAAAATGTATAGTTTAATTACAGGGACAACCAAAAGTACTCCGTTACATTATGGCCTAAAGGAAATATTTGTTTAAAATACATTTTAATGATGTTTCTCTCTTTCGAACATAATAAAATTGATATGATCTATGAAGTGATATGTACTACAATATACATTCTGTACAACCTGTCATCCAAAGAATATTTGTTATTCATTTGCAGGGCCACACAAAATTATTTCATTACATAGTATAGATGGAAACATTGCTTGTGGCGCAATTTAATTATATTAAGCTGTTTCATATTTTATGAAATTGATATATGTTGCTGGAGTTTACTACGATTTTCTTCCTGTACAATAGAAAGCAGAAGCAAATAGCATTTACAAGAACATGCAAAAGATTTCAGATACTATGCTGTATCCGAAGTATTGTATACAATTACCCGAAGATTTTAATATTTTTAAAACTTCGTTATAGTAAGAACGCACCTCATATGCTACATTTAACGTGCAATTTATGACTTGTTTTCATTCATCTTGATACATTTTTTTTTTTTATAAATATAACTTTAAAAATTCATTTCTGCAACAATGTTTTGGTACTAAATATTAAATTACGGAAGTTTTCTAATGCGCTAATGAGCGTTCCATTATATCTAATTGTATAGTAATTAGTTTCAATGTTATAATAATTATTTTCAATAACGTGTAACGACGCTAAGATTAACTCAGTGGTTGCGAGTATATTTTTGCTATTTATACAAGACTTTCATATACAATTGGTTCGTTAAATGGTGAACGTCCAGCCTATAAATAATCATTAGAGCTGATTCCTGCTTCATTACATATTGTTTGCTTCGTTAAAATATTTCTTATTAATTTCGTACGTTAAATTATCTTATATGGAGTATATAATAAATAACGAAAATATTTATGAAATTGATAGAACAACTGTTATTAAATTCGTACGTTAAATTATCTTATTTAGATAATAGTAAATAATAAAACCATTTATGAAAATAATATAACAACTCTTGTTAGGTTCGTACGGATATTATCTTATAGGGTGTCAGTTGGGGTAGTTATGACCAAGGGGTAATTGTGACCAGATCCATATTGGAGAAAACTATATACGGTAAAATTGTGTTTCATGCTTGAATAGTGACCTTATAATGTATTTTTCATTTTAGACATTCTTTATCTGAAGCATTTTTGATATGCGAATAGAAATTTGAAACAAAGTCTACCAAAATTTTTCATAAATGGATTTGTCAGTCTGGGGTTCTAGTGGTCTAAATTTATTTCTAAAAAAATTAAAGATATTGCTGATATCACTGATAATCACAATTTTCTAACCAAACATATTTGTGTATTAATCAAACTTTTTTGGTTTTAAATACTGGTTAAACCTGAAATAAAACTTTCTTATTTTGTGATTTTGATGTGAATTAATAATGTATTTTTATGAGGTAAGTTTCAATGAATAATTTATGGAAAATGCATTTAATCATTATAATGAATATTTAATCATACATTATTGATTATTAACTAGACTTTATTTTTAATATTTTAATTATTTAAAAAAATATCTATTTTTTTATTTTAGTTTATTAAATTATTTATTACATTTATTATTTTGTAAGCATTCATTATAGTTTCGATTGCATTATTAATTGCATTCAAATTACGGTTTAAAAAATGTAAACAAAGCAATGACCAAAAATCCGCAAAACCTCTGGTCCCAAGCTGTGCGGATTTGAGGGAGTCTACTGTATGAAAGCAACAGCAAGACTGAGGTTTCTTCTTTCCTCCTGACGAAGAAAAGCTAAAATCTTTCAAAAGGGCTAGCGTTTTTAAACTTTTCTTAAATATTGTTTATGCTGGTTTGAGAAGACCTTTTGGTTTCTGTATTTATTTTATTAATCTTATTAAACGCAGACCTTTCTTTTTTACAGTTCATTATAGTGATGAAATAATAAGTAATATTACATATAAATTTTTATCTTTACATTTTCTACCTTGGATTTTACTTTTTAAGAAATAGCTTTCAACATCACCTTTTAAATAAATAAATATAAATATGGAAGAAGCAAAACTTTATACACACTAAATATTTTAAAGAATGGAAATTTTTTTTCTATATCTTATATAGCGATATAGTCAAAAAGTTGTACAAGAGGACGGAATAATACTCATTTAATATAATTTACTTTAAATAAAATTAAATATTTCTGGTTGAAAAAAACTTATGCAAACGTATTCTATACACAAAAGTTATTGGCAAGCAGTATTCCTGTATAATAATATTTTTTTTTTCAATACACAATTCACATATGAATCGTTTTCAAGCATTATAATAAATATATTTAAAATTTAAATGCCTTTCAACAGAATGATTAAAAACACTGGGAATAAATCATTATTCATTAAAATTCGTTAAAAATTATTTGAACTTTACAGGAAAAAAAGAAAGATATCAGGATCCTGAATCATCAATATATCTCGAAACGAAATATGTGTAATTTTATGTTTGCTTATGATCTAGAAGTGTAATTCCCACTCCTGGTACCCCAAAGTATCCTCCCCTGTCTCCTCAGCCTCCTCCCCTCGCAGTACTGCATAAATCCCTTCCGGAGAAAAAATTTGGCATTCAACACTGGGTGAGATTCTTTTTTTCAACATTTCTATCCCTGATACTTCTAAAGAAATTAATTAAGTTTTAACAAAATATTTTGTGTATTTTACTATCCTTATATTTCATCGCCCAGGGGATTATTGAATCTCGTACCCGCTTTAACGCAGGCTCTGATATTAGAGACAAATTTGCCTTAAAAACTTTAATTATGGCACTTTAACATGAAGAGGAATGTGAAGATATATTTAAGTATTCACGCAGACCCAGTAAAGGTGATTCGCGCAATGCCCTGGCACCAGACTCCATGCCATGTAATCACTTGTATGATGTCATTTAATTATTTCTACAATTGTACCTGCGATTTAAATAGAAAAACAACATTTCTCATACCAGATTCACATATTATTGTTGCGGTACTGAGTGGTTCATTAACCTTTTAATCCCAAATTTCATTGTACCAGTCTGCACACAACGAATAGGACTTATTTCATGATTATTACACTAGACCAAAAAATTATGCATTAGACACATAAAAAAAGCACATACCTCCAATTTATGTGAGTATTCCTCAGCCAACCTTTCGTTAGCTCTGCTGATTTCTTCATTTTTCTCGAGCAGGGCTTTTCCAAGCTCTGCCGCGAGCACAAGGTCCTTTTCTCTCTGGACCAACTGCGAGTACACATCGTCCGTTTCAGTAGCAGTCCGCTGAGCTCTTTTCTCAACTTCACTCAAATATTCCTCGAGATCACCATAAAATGTCCCGCACGATGTTTGTTGCATTTCTGTAACACCGCATGCGGACATTCTGCATCTCAACTCCGTTATTTACATTTTACGATCATAGTACACATTTCATAGTTCTAATTTTCATTTTAAAATTACTCAATATGCAATTAGAACACGAATCGTGACGAGTGAGAATAATCCAAACAGCACTCCTTGGACTAATTATTCCACATCATAGAATAAAAATCCACAATTACGCATATCCAAAGTGGCAACATACAACTGTGATATTTTAGCAGAAATAAAAGAATTTTAATGCCGCACATTCATTCTTCCGGCTCTGCCGAAGACGTACGTAAACATTCCGCGAACTTGCCCGGCACGGGAGTCGGCTTCGACTGAAGAACACATTAAAAATATATGTATATTTTTCAATATCCTTCCTCGAGCACACCTGTGCCTGATAAGTCACAGATAAAATGAATGATGTCAGTTGAATCAATATCTACCTTGAATTTCGCATCAATCGATAGCATACAAGCATTTGTTTTAAACAAAAACTAAAGAAAGGGGAAAAAAAGACTCCGATAAAATGCGCCAGGTATATGTGGACACTTTGGAGTCAGCTGTTAAACTGGTTGCTCCTAGTAACCAGGTAGAGACGGGAAGTAGTGAAGTGAGAAGGGGGAGGAGCTACTGCTGTTGTAGCTGGAGCTCCGTATGGAAGTTTGTTTATATATCAATTCCGTTTCAGTTAAATGTTATAAAGGAGCATTGCTTTTTCATTCTTAAGTATCTAAAGGATTCTTGTGGGTTCAAAACTATATAATAAAAAGTAAAGAAAGAAAGAATTATTTTGAAGAAATTAATACATAATGAATGATTTTATCTATAAATGTAATTTCAATGATATAATTTAGATGAAATCATTCACTTTTCATTTATATGTATAAGTCAGATAATTCAGATATTTTAAATTATTATAATTAATATTTTAATAAAAATTATTGCAATACAAAGACTTTGTACGTGTACAAACTTTTGGGAGGTGGTTCAGCACACTATCACAAACAATTTTTGTATTGGAAGCCACTGTCCCAATATATTCATTTCATGAAAATTACAGGGTGCAACAAGCTGCGTTTCAAACTGAATTGCAAACTTGTGTGCAAAATTTGATGAAATCACAAAAAAATTTTAGAAGTGCATAGTAATTTGGTCGGTGACAATATTTAATGTGAATTACATTCTAAAAACTGGATCGTCTAACTTAAATCCAATTGGGCAATGGTTATTCTGATGTAATTACCCTTAAAATAACTTCATTTTTAAAGTTATGACCAGAAATCTGGATTCAATTTGAAATGGAAACCTTGTACCTGGTTTCCTATTTGTAGCAATATACTCTATCACCTGCTAAAGTTTGTAAATGTTATACTGAAACAAACACCTTATATAAGTATAAATTGAATGAGCATACTATTCTCAACTCATTTCTAAAAAGAAAATAAATAAATAAATAAAGATAAATTTGGCTCGATTACTATAAAATCTAAGCATTAAAAATTAAAATATAATACAGTCCCATTATTCCGAACCCCGTTGTTCCGAAAATCCGTTTATTTCGAAGGGTTCAGAAAAATATAATTTTTTAACTAAAAACAGGAAAAATTAAAAAAGCTCTCGTGATAAAAGGTACATTTATTGTAAAGCTTGGTGAAAACGCCTGAAACTAAATTGGAATGAAAGTTGGTTACTTGCAGTAAATTTCTGTTTTTATCATTGCAATTCTGTAGAATCCTTTTTAATGTTCACAAAAATAACTAATTTACACATACTTAAGAAGTAAAGTCAGCGATATTTTTCTGACGAACAGCCCCTATTCAATCCCCCTATGAAACTTGTTTTTTGTCATCATTGACTCATATTTATGTGTAGAGAAAAGAGTATTTACTGCTACAATATTATAATTGTAGTTTTCATATGAAGAGTCTGTTATATATTAACAGTGAATTGTAAATTAGACATAACAGAACCTGTCCAGCACGATCCCATCAACGTTGTTGAGAGCTGACTGTAGCAGTTGTACCATACTTAATTTACGCCTTAACAAGTCAATGTGTTGATTATTATAAATGATATACCGTAAACACAAAACACCTCAGTTTCACTACTTTGAAAGTAAGCTGTTGAATACTAGATACTGGTATAATCTGGATACTGAAATGATTTATAAAATTAATTGAATTATTGTTTTCAACACGTATTTATGAAGAGTAATGTCCGAAAAAAAAATTATTACTTTTCACAAATGAAAATAAACACAAATGAAATTTGTTAAGTTTTACAATTTCGATAAATCAATACTAAAATCGTGGTATTGGTATAATATTGACATATTAATGAAATTTTATTTGCATTAGTGTTTGGATGATATAAAATAATTACATATGTTTGAAAGAGTATTTCAAATGTTATTACTTTTACGAATTATTTCGCCATATCGTACTAAAACATATTTCAGATTTAATTATAGCTAATTCAGAAATTATAATTAAACAAGAAAGAAAAAAATCATGCGTCAAGCATAAATTATGAAGCACTTATAACCTCTTCAGACCTGATACATTTTAAGCCATCATAAAAATTATTTCACAGTTTGTTCCATCTATTTATACGTATAGAAACATAATTTTGTAATAAAAAGTAAAATAATTATTATTAGTTAATATTTACTAGCAGGTACACATATGTGCACCTCCGGTTCATACTGCAAAAAAACACTTCATTTTTCAAAAGATCATTTAAATGAGGAATTTGGTGGACAATTGATACATATAAGCTTGTTTTAAGTGCTATTTTAGAAAAAAAATCATTTTTATATATGGAAATATATATTCCATCTTGTACAAATAACTCTTTTTCTTGATTCAGCCTTCATACCTGCATTTTGAAGCAAAGTTATCATTTGTTGAACGAGGAAACTGTTCAGTTTTGTCATATTTAATATAGTAAATTGGCTTCTAAATACCCTTACGTTGTTTTCGCTGTGGTTTATTTGCTGAATCGTCTTCAGAATTATTTTCCGATGAATAAATTTTGCGTGGTCTCCATGGTTGTCGTTCTTCACTTACTTTGCTCTTATATTTCATCAGTATTTAAGCAATCTCTAAAAATATCGCATGAGAGACAATCTGTCTTTTCGAGGAACTTTACCTGTTTTGCAATTTCTGATATACACTATCCAACAAATAGAAATAACCAAATCTATAAAGTGTACAAAAACTCTTGTTGACTATTTTTTGTGTGAATAGAACAACGGTAGTAAGCTAAAAACCTATCATTTAAATCTGTATTACTCATATACGTTTTGTATTCACAATTGCAGGTTGTGTTGCATTAATTTTACAGTTTTGATCTTTAGACCACCTAACGCAACTGCTCTTGGGATCGCTATCGATGCAAATCGAAAGCAAAGTTACTCATTTGTTATTTTTCCAATTTAGTATACACTCTCCGTGTTACAAATCTCGATCATTCTTGATTTTTTTATCTCCTCCTCCTAGTTTTTTATTCATAATCTTTCCAGTTTGGTAGATATTGTTCCTCAATAAAAAATCGACACATTTTACACTAGTAAAAAAACTGTCCTAGTAAATCACCCGTGTGTTGTCTTATAGTATAAATTTAAAAACGATTTGACATTGCCTCCACCTAGACCTAATCATAATTACTTTGAATCATCAGCTGGTACAGTTCCTTTTCCATGATATATTTGGCAGTCAAGTCTATGGCCATACATGGAAAATGAAATAAAGTTTTTTCATCCCAACGGATTAGGTTTTAACGGCACAAACTGTCTAGATCCACAACGTCCAGTAAATGGGATCCCACGATCTCTGTTCATCTAGTGATAAAGGTTTTGGCCGAAGCAGGGACAAACATTTTTTTCTTACTGCATTAAAAATAAGATTTACTTTCCATAATTTGTCATCTGCTTAAAGATCATTTGATTTATCTGCAAAATGAAAAAATTTTCTAATCTCAAAAAATCGATCACGTGACATAGTAGCTGCAATTCTAAGTATTGACAAGTCTTTTTGTCAGTAGAACCTTGCTTGTAGTTATTTTAAAGTTCCCACGATTATGTGTACGTCTGCAACTTTTATAACTTCATATTTAGATGCATTTATTCAGCGAGGGTTTCGTGTTTGAACGGAATATAGCGGAATTGGAATTGTTTGAATGGAATTGGTTTCATATGAAACTTTTTCCAAAAATCTTCATTTACCTAATCTAGAAATGATTGAAAAGGATTTATGATGTTGTAAAATCTGCTTTTAGATAATTCTCATCAATCAATGATCCTTGAAATACTATTAGAAGAAAAAAAGATTAAATAAATATTTGCGAAAAGGTAAGATTTTATTACTCTAATGTGCTGTAACACAAGTTTTAAAAATTTACTTATTTTCAGCTTTCCATAACAAAGGCCTTTTAGGTTAAACTTTATTGTTACATGGATTCGGGTTAGGTACTGGAGCAATATACTTAGTTATATCTGTGTCATCTAAATTTTCATTGTCAGAAAACTCACCATCACCGTTGGCCTCACCAGTTTATTTACTCTTACAAAGATATAATAATTATGATTTTTTAAAATTAATTTTTAATTTAAAACATCAACAAAATGAATTCTTATCTATAATTAAGTATATTTTTTTAATAATTCAACAACTTTAGTACTGCACCAATTAGATACCATTTAGTACAAATTTTTTGTGTGAGATGACTTCTTTCCAAAAACACAGAATTGAAACCGGAGGTGCACATATGTGTACCTTACAAATTTCACCTAATTTAAATAGACATTATGATCTAGCTAAAAAATTTAAATGAGTTATGCAATATAGAACAGTTTATAAGTATTCTTAAAAAATATTATAAATAAATATTAATTTTCAAATTATAAAAATGTATTTACTTTTTCGAAGTTTTATATTTTTCTCAATTGCTCGTTTATTTTCTCCAAAATCATATGAATTAAGACAGCTAGCGCAATTTCTTGCTGAAACTAGAAAAGACTAACGTACACAAATAACATCCTCTTGTCTCAATAAAAAAGTTTCAAATATTAAGTGCGATACGCAGTTGAAATCAGAGGTATACATATGTGCACCTCAGATCTGAAGAGGATAAACACATTCAGAATAATGTAACAAAACAGCCTCGTTTTGAAAATTAAAGTATTACGTCTCATTTCATTACACAGAAATGTATAACGCAATTCAAACCCGAATTTCAGCTGTTCTCATCCACAATCAGACAATTATTCGAATTTTTTAGCAGCCTTGCATATGATACAGAAATTTGTATCGATTAACAAAATGAATTCCATAATTTAATTAATTTAAGATACACATCTATTTCAGTTAAAAATTCCCCTTCAGCAATTTCCTCTAATAAGGAGACTTTTGTGCAGCTCTGTATATGAGGTACATAACTTATATATAAAGAGTAATATGAAAAAACTAATTAAATTTAAAAGCGCATACCGAATTTCAAAACGTACTCTCCAGCAATTACTACGCAAAGACAGTAGGGTAACATCCCCAGTAATTGGCACATTAAGGATTTGTCTTTAAACTTACTTCTATTTCCATTACCAAGAAATAAAATATTTACTTGCAAATATTTTTAAATCATAGAATGCATATAAGTACATCTATTTTGCTCACTAAAAGCAAAAATATTTGAAAAAGTATTTTTATAAAAATATATTTATAAAAAGTTGCTGTAATCACCAGTAATTGGCACTTAGACTTTTACACAATTAAAGTAACCCTTTTCAACTAAACAAAACTGTTGTCAATTAAAATTTAAAATATACTATAAATCAGATAATAATAAATTAAAATGCATGCATTTCTTAACCCAGAGAAGAAACATTTGCAACAAAAATGGCTAATTTGATACAAGCCATAATTGTTTCTCTTTCCTAGGCACTATTGTCATTTAGTAGCATAAATCAAAGTTATAATCTGTAAAGTAAATGAGCATATAACTGGTATATGGTCTTGCATTTTTAAAAGACTGGATATAAATCTTATTTTAGGACATTTTTGTAGGATGTGCCAATCACTGGTGCCTGCCAATTACTGGGGATGTTACCCTATTGTAACCGATTTCTTTTGTATGATCCTGTAAACTAATTTAAAAAAATAATGAATACTCTGTTTTAACGCGATTGTAGTGAAATTCAGTAATTTATATCAGATTCAATACATCTGAAATAGCCCAATGTCATTAAAATGTTCTCCAATTGATTTTTCTAAACATACCATATTGTAATTGAATTCTTCTGAGTATCATTGTAAATGAACCACTAATCGTACATACTTCATAAGCAATACCAAACATGTTTTTGTAACCATTAATAAGCCTTATGAATTACAAGAAAATTCGAGTATATTTACGGGAGTTAGAGCAAGGACAGACGGACAAACCAAGTACACGAGTACTTTTCAGCTTTGTTGGAAAATGCTAAAAAACCCATCCACTGCACTCGGCAAAAAATATTTACTTTTATTCTTTTAATTTTAACGTTGACAGTGTTTCATGTCCCTTAAAATGTACTAAAAGATGTCTGTATGGACTAGTGATTAAACTAGACTGAATTTCACAAGACTGTAGATTCCCCCCCCCCCCCTTTCTTATCCACACAAATTTTATTTCATATTGAAATATTTGTTTAAAAAAATATAATCAATTTAAAATGAGGCAGAATAACATTATGCTACATGGTATAGAAAATTATTTGGAGAAATGTGATGCGCAAACAAACCTATTTTAGACGAAATCACAAAAGAAAAATTTCAAAATTAATCACAATAAAAAATGCATCTTATATTGATTAATCTTACTCTTAAACAAACCTAACCTAAGGTCCAAAAACCTTTAACCTAAAGGCCAGTGATATTTTATAAAGACATCAATTTTTTGTAAAATGTTTGCGTTTTATCAGTGTGTAATTTCAATTGCGTTTTTCTTTTTCTTTCTTTTTTTATTTTCTTTTTTTTTCAAAACTGAAAAATATTTAACTGTGAAGAATTTCAAAGCCGCTGAAGTGAAAACGATGCACTTCTACAAAACATATTTCACATTTAACACTAAAAATACAGACTTTTATTTTATATAAAATGACGTCATTTATATCCGCTAAAGAATTCCACATTTGCGATCCGGTCTTAAACAACATTTATAGAAAAGTTTGAATAGGGCATAATAATAACACAAACCCAGCAAAAAACGATGCCGTAAATTTAGTGGCCCGATCCGTCCCGATATAATAGATAAAAACAAGGCCCGAGCTAGGCCCGGCCCGGAAAAATTTAAAATTTCGGCCCGTACCCGGCCCGACCCGAGGAAATTTCTACAAAACAATGATCTTTAGGTACTCTTTGGGCTTAGTCCTGACCAAGAAAACTTTTCTTAGTTATATATATATATATATATATATTAGTTATATATATATATAGTTATATGTATAGGGGAAGATGGGGATACTTGAGCCATTTTTTGAATTTTAATTTTTTTAAATTTTTTATAATTTCTTGTAATAAAATAAAATATTGAAAATGAAAATTTGATATTTTTTCTTCAACTGAAAACCACTTTCAATTAGTTTTGAACTATTTTTCTATGTATAAAAAATGTTTATTTTTTGTTTTACATGATGGCTCAAGTATCCCCATGGGAGGGATACTTGAGCCATGGTGAAGGGATACTTGAGCCACTACGGAAAAATACCTACAAAAGTAATTTTTTTCGCTTTATTTTTGCACAAACATTTTACAGAATGATAAATTATGAAACATAAAGTCCTTTCAAACCAATTGAGAAAACAAAGTTAGTAATACGATCATTTTTTGTCGTTAGAACTGGTTGTCAAATGATAATTTCAACTTGAGTTATAACGACGGTAGAAACACCCTCAGTTCAGAGTCATTTAAATTTGGAATCTGCTATTCTTCGGGCAAATTTCATTTTCAAAATATTAAGTGCTTATCCAACAAATATTTTTAGTTTTCTTTCTGGCATATTTTATTAGTAACCAACCATCAATAGAAGGTTTTCTTTTCACATCATCACCATCATTGGCAGAATTTTCCTCTAATGATAATGTCGAACTCATGCTTTTAATTTAGTAGCTGTCGGAATTTAAGCCAGATGTATCATTCTACTATTTCAAAGACTTTTTTGATTTCACAGGAAAAGATTTTGTCTTCCTCTTTGGCTCCATGCAGGTAAGTTTGAACTGGGATTTTTGTTGCTTTTCTTGTTTTTTGTGCGCTCTTTTTACCAATTTTTCTTCAATTTTCTTAGTTAAAAAAATTACAGCAACAAAGGTTACGATTTCAATATAAGATATTAATCTTAATATGTTATATTAAAAAATAAATATTTTAATATGTTGGACCTAACTAATTAAAGTATTAGAGATTACACCTGTAAAACAGTTTTAAAAAGTTATTTAAATTTAATAAAAGTTAAAAATAAAACTATGTTTACATTTATCTAGACAGGCTATTTTGCTCGTCAAAATGAAAATTAAAATGGATATTTTCATTTAAAAAATATACATTTTTAAACATTTTTAAGTCGTTATTTTTTTAAGAAAAATAAAATAAAATGAAAAATTATTCTCTCTTTTATCTAGAAAAAAATCTATTAGTGAATATAGGGAAGGAATTTTATTTTTTGTTTGTTTCTTCTATGTTTAATTTCTAGTGGGGAGGGTTGAGATATGGCTCAAGTATCCCCACTCTCACTGGCTCAAGTATCCCCACTACCACTAGTTTTGTTTCCCACTGTTTTACTAAATAAAACATGCAGCTATTAGAACTATTTTAGATTCAAAATACAATTGAAATTATGCTTATTAAATTTATGTATATAGTTGCAACTTTAAACAAAACTTTGATTACAAAAAAACAAAAAAACCATGTACCCAAAAATTTACTTCAGATAGGGAAAAGACAACTATTGATCACTATACTTTCAAAATGGTACCAAGATGTGTGATTTCTTTTTTACATGTTCAGAACTATAAATGTGTTAACATATTGGCAGTTTTAGAAAGAAAAATTAACTAACTGTAGAGATAATAGGGGTGGCTCAAGTATCCCCTATGTTCAAGTATCCCCACTCTCCCCTATATATATTAGTTATATATATATTAGTTATGTTAGTTATATATATATACATATTAGTTATATATATATATATATATATATATATATTTATATTCATAATGTTTATTTATGCAGAAGTGCCGTAGGCTGCGATATTTAATAATAGATAAAAACAAGGCCCGAGCTAGGCCCGGCCCGACCCGAGGAAATTTCTACAGAACAATGATCTTTAGGTACTCTTTGGGCTTAGTCCTGACGAAAAAAACTTTTCTTAGTTATATATATATATATATATATATATATATATATATATATATATATATATATATATTAGTTATATATAGTTATATATATATAAGTTATGTTAGTTATATATATATATATATATATATATATATATATATATATATATATATATATTATATTTATAATGTTTATTTATGCAGAAGTGCCGTAGGCTGCGATATTTAATAATAGATAAAAACAAGGCCCGAGCTAGGCCCGGCCCGGAAAAAGTTAAAATTTCGGCCCGTACCCGGCCCGACTCGAGGAAATTTCTACAAAACAATGATCTTTAGGTACTCTTTGGGCTTAGTCCTGACCAAAAAAACTTTTCTTAGTGATATATATAAATATATATATTAGTTATATATATATATATATATATATATATATATTAGTTATATATATATATATATATATTAGTTATATATATATATATATATATATATATATATATATATATATATAGTTATATATATATATATATATATATATATATATATAGTTATATATATATATATATATATATATAATAAAAACTGACAATTTCCTATTAATAATATTCATATATCTAAAACCTTTAAGTATCCCATATCTATCGGCAGAACGATTTTTAACTATAATTCTTTCGCTAAATCTTCTTTTGATGCTAGTACTTTACCCTGTAAATGCAATGACCCCTCTCTACAAAAATATATAAATAAAGATCATGGACATATTATTACTGGTAATCTTAATCTTGTAGATGATTTACAACTTAGAATAATTATGGGTTATGGGACTAAGTACAGAATTCCATCCAAATTAAACATTAAATCTATCATAAAACAATTTACATATGATATAGATATATTTATTTATAAACTTGCAATATATTAAAATAAACCCATTGAATATTTTAATCAATGGAAAATATTAGTTATCGATAAATTAACCAGGTCCTTAAAATGTAATATTTCACACCTAGAATATGTAAATACACAGCATCTGTTTAAGCAAATCAATAAATTACAACAAAACTTTGTAATAACTTATGTTGATAAATCTCCAAATAATTATGCAATTATTTGTAAATCTTATTATCATCAACTGCTTAAATCTAGTATATCTAATAATAACACATTCCAAAAAATTAATGATAACTTACTTGCCAATAATCGTAAAATTAAAGGATTCTATAAATTATTAGACATTAACCCTACTAACTTTAAATATCCTTATCTAGTCCTTATACCCAAATTTCATAAGCATCCTGTTAAATTCAGAACTGTTACAATTGGTTGCAATACTTATAATAATGCTGCTAACAAACTTCTATTAGTAATTCTTAATCAAATATATAATATTACAAAAAAAAAGTGATAATACACATTGCATAAAAAATAGTTATGAACTGGTCCATATTATGAAAAATCTTAAATGTATAAAAAATATCACTACCTATGATTTTAAAGATTTATTTAATAATATCGATTTATCGGATTTACATAATATCATAAATGAGCTTTTTAAAAAATATCAACACGAGTTGGATATATCACATAATATCGATTCTGATTATTTTCATACCTTAATTAATTTCATTATCTATAATAATTTTATCATGCATGATAACAATATATATATTCAAAATGTTGGTATACCACAAGGTGGTAGTACATCTAGTGTATTATCTGACTTATACTTATATTACTATGAACGTCATTATTTAAATAATACAATACATTTATATCGATATATAGATGATGTAATTTTAATTGATACTGATAACACCTGGATATCTCAATTCCCTGTTGATTATCCTTCTAATCTAGAACTTTCAAAAAACCTACTTTTTAATAATACAATCAATTTCTTAGATATTAAAATTATATTAAAAGAGAACAAATTTATAACTGATATTTATGACAAAAGGAAAGAATTTAATTTTAAAGTTATTACCTTTACTAATTTTAAATCATGTCTTCATAATTCTGTATATCGTAATATAATACTTAATCATTTATATAGAATAAAATGTCCATGTTCTTCCCATTTAATTAATACTAATATTAAAAAGCTTGTATATGATGCTATAAATAATGGTTATCCTAAAAAATTCATATATTCTTTAATTTATAATTAGATATTACATGATCTTATAATTAATTCTTTGCGTAAAAAATGTATAAAAAATTATAAAACATAAAAATAATAATAAAAAATTAAAAATGTTAAAAAGTAATAAAAAAATATATATATAGGTTGGTTGGGTGGGTAGATGTTAAAGTACGGAGGAGGGTGGTGGTGTCTGGATAAAAACGCAAAGGTTAATTATTTATTTATAAAAAAAATTGAGAGTGGGTTATTTATTTTAACATAATTTTTAAACTGTTTAATTTACACCAATATGTGGATATTTGTCTAGTTATATCTATAGTTAAATAGCTATATTTTATTTATCAAATTATTTTTAATGTTATTGATATAATTTTTGGTATTATTATTAATAATATTATTACTATTATTATTTTTTTATTTTATTTTTTTTTTTTTAATTTTTATTCATTTATTTTTATTTTATTTTATTTTATTTTTTAATTTTTATTATCCTATATTAAGATAATGAGTTTTTACCGTGTAAAGTCACAATAAATGTTACTGATTAAAGTAACAATTACGTATTTTAAGTTATATGTTAATATGAATGTTATCTCTTAATTCTAATTTTAATCATTTTATTAATTTAATTTTAAGTTAATATTGATTATTAATTATTTTTCCGCTTCAATTATATTTCCATTCAGCTTTATCTTTTTTGTTTGTTATGGATAACTATTATTTTTACTTACTTTCAACTCCTTTTTGTAAAATATCTTTGTTCCTTGTTTAATAATTTGGTTTTTGTGTGATGGTAGTCCCAAATTCGTATTGTTTTGCTTTTTCATGGCAAATACGAAGATGAAACCACACACTCCATTTGTAGTTCCAAAGTATTTGGGACCTGAAGATTCTGCTTTGGTTCTACAAATTTCATTTGTATTCATATTATTCTTTTTTTCCTTCCATGTTCAATGTGCTATAAGTTATTAAATTAAATGGTTAATTTCAAATTGTTAATATTGTTTACTATAATTCAATTTAATTCTTCGTTTTGGTTGACTGTTTTATTGATAAAATCCATTGGTGAATCTTGTCTACTTTTAATGGTATTATATATATATATATATATTTTTTTTTTTTTATAATGTTTATTTATGCAGAAGTGCCGTAGGCTGCGATATTTATGCTTTTAATGAACGTTTGTTTGTTGTATGTAAATATTTCATCATTTAGATCATTCTAGGAAGAATGATCATTATCTTTATTATTATTAATTCATGTTACATGTAACGGAGATCTAAAATCTAAAAAGTAGTACATGATAAAAATAAAATCTTCTAAGACGGAATCGCATTGGGAAAAAAAAAAATCCCCCCCCCCCCCAAAAAAAAAAAAGAAAAAAAATCGTTCCCTTCTTAACGGGTGTTAATATAATTTTTTCTGGCGTATTATTATATTCATTTTGCATGGATGAACAGTTTAAAAGAATTTCCAGTTTTCAGTTTAAAAGAAAATTCCGTCATAGGCAGGTTTTTTTTCATGTGTTTAACTCTATTTTACTAAGTTTGGAAATCTACGATTCTTTTAAAAGAATAAATTCTAATGTTTAATTTTAGAATAATGGCGACTTAAAAGTATATGCCTTTTTTGCAAAAAAATTTGGACCAAGCCAAATTTTAGTACTGATTTTTGAAGAGATTTGGTCACGTCGAGAAAATGATTTTCACACGGGATGATTCAACCGGAACTGATTATTTTGGTCCGTGAAGACTAGGAAGAATGAACGCATTCCCGGCTTCGCAAGGAAAAAATAAGTTAAGCCCAGTCCGACCTGATACTCCAGGGAAAAAATAAAGGCCCGGGCCCGGAACGAAAAGATTAGTGACTAGGCCTGGCCAGAGTCTTCAGAAAAAAAGCAAGGCCCGAGTCCGGCCCTTGCAGATTTCTAATTTCAGTTATCAACATTACAGAAATAATATTAAAAACTACAAAAAAACGATAATATTTCAAAAATATAATGAGATGTAGTTTTCAAACAAGTTGCAGCTAATATTACTATTTTTTCCCTCTATATGAAAATGCATAATTAAAAATTTGGAATGCTTAAAAGTTTTGAAAATTGCAGAAGAGATTGTCAGTATTTAACCTTACAATACTACATCTGCTTCGTTTTATGGCTACCTTGTGTAATATAATGTTACTTTTAGTGACTGACGACACTGTAATTGTTGCCTGAAAGAAATAACATATCGGGGGTCAATAAAGCTAATGTTTCTCTATCTGTAAAATGAAAATTTTCTGTAGTTACGATTTTCTTTAATAAGAAAACGCCTCTGCAAGAGCTTGAGATAATATTCACTTTAAAATATCTTTAGCTTCGATTGTTTGGCTTAATTATATAACCAAGCAAAGTATTTATTTTATATGAAAAATGGAATCTATTTTAATTAATAAATGGACTAAATGAATTTTATATTAAATTTCCTTAATGGTATTTAAAAGTATTGTACGATCATAAAGGGTTAATATAACATTAATTAATTCTTCTTTTCACTTTTCTCTGTGCAAATGGTTTAACTTCAACCATGCAGTAGAATAATCATTAAAAAAAAATATTTAGCTCCTATTGTTTCGCTGCGTTTTTTAATTATGAACAAGCAAAGTATTTTATATGAAAAATGGAATCTATTTTAATTAATAGCCGGATTAAATAAATTTTATATTAAATTTCCTCTATTTTCGAAGCCTGGGTCCAACAATTTGAAATCTCAGTTTGGATGATTTTGTATTACCCGACCCCTATAAAGAAAATACGTAGTAATAAAATTGATCATAACTTTTAAAAAATGTTTCAAGATTAATGCTCTCATTTAAAAATCTCAAAATCTCCCTTCTTATTTTACATAAAAATAAATCAAAATGCCTATTTTTTTTTTTTTTTTTTTTTTTTTTAAGTATCTAATTGTTTCAAGATTAATTTTCTTCTATAAAAATCTATTCATAGACATAAAATTTAAGCTTTAATCCTAAATACTCCCGCCTGAGGTTTTTTCGTGATATTAATCTCCCTGAAAATCTGCTTAGAATTCAAATTTGTCATTTATATCCTTACCACTGCCAAAATTATGCAAAAGTCACAATTCCTATTCTTTTAAAATGTCATTGTAATAACTACGACAGAAAGATACGAGTGCCGTGTTCTAGAATTCTGGAAAAAGTCAACAGACAGAAAGCGAAAATAGACAGACTATCATAAAGCTTCTTTATTTTGTTAACAAATGGTTTCATAATAAAATAAGAATATTTCTCCTTAAATATCATTAATGATAATTCAATTCCTTTTCAAACTGATTTTTAAAAGAATGTAAAATGTTTAAGGAACTTAAACTTAGGGGCATAGTCAGAGCCGTCCTTATGGAGAACAACTTAAAGCGAGGGTTGGTGAAAAGGTTTTTGGGAGGTCCTCTTTCCTTTCAGACTTTTAACATAATCTGATGTATACTATCATGAAAAAAGAAAAGTTTTCACCTATATACTGTGTCCCAGGGAGCTAGGGCTCGATCCCCTAGCTATTATAAAGGATTAGCGTTTGTCTGTGTGTTTGTGGAAGCAATTTCTGGAATTACTGAACTAATTTCAAAAGTTATGGTGGCAATCTGCTGATAAAAGTCCCTCTCACGACATAGGCTATGGGACCGTTCAAGTATTAAGTAAGCATATTTTTCGTCATTTCGTACCCCCTCCCCCCCCTTGTAAGAAAATATAAGCAAATGCTAGCCCCCCCCCCCCCCCCTTTGCTTACGTAAGATTTTATGACAGATTTATTTTATCAATACTTCTTGACTTATAAAAAGTTACCAATCAATTAGATTATTAATCCTACAAATTTATATAGGCATATAGGGATTATGATATCAAAATATATAAAATCATTATAATATATTGTTGCTAATTGCATTAAACAAACCACAGAATACAAAATGGTTTAAATATATTGTTATTTATCACTTTGAACAATAAAACAAGATATACAAGAAGTCTTAACTTACTTAGGCATCATAACTAAAATTTTTGCCATAAATCATACAAATGTTGGAGTTCAATTTGGTGTTCATATTTTAATCTGATGTCTAGAATCCTTGAACCCATGTTTCAACATTGTCTGTTATAAGGTTTTCACTGGAACAGTGGCCTGGGGTATTGCAGGTTTCCGGTCCTTGTTTGCTTGTTGAATTTGAACTGCAGTTGCTTCGTTGTTTAATGCTTACGTAAGAATTGTCGTGACTCCCCCCTCCCCCTTGTCAGAAAAAATAAGCAGACTCTGGACTCCCCCCTCCCCCTTTAGTGCTTACGTAATACTTGAACGGTCCCTATATTTTATGTCAAGAACACTAACTAAAATCATAAATTTATACTAAAGATTTTCAATTATACTTTCTTCTGTTTATTAGAGAAAAAATATGTTGTCTAAGTGCGAGGCCTCCTAGGCGCGAGGCCCTGTGCGGCCGCGCCTGTCACCACCCCTAAGGACGGCTCTGGGCATAGTGGAGGATATATGATGATATACGCCGTATATTCGAGCCCGTTTCGGGTCCGGGCTCGGACTGAGCTCTCTTTTCTATTGCAATCTCTAAAAAATAGGCATTAATTTTTGCTCCCCCGCCCCTGAATAGAATAATAATTTAAAAAAACTTTCCTTTAAGATGTTTTGTTTATTTAAATGTAATTTAGTCTTTTTTTTCTTTTCCAGTGTTATGTTTATTGCCTCTCTGAATGGTTTTTGTTTCAAAGTTGTTCAATTCTATTGTATATAAGATCAGAGACATCATTCATTCATTTTACAAATTTTAATGCATTTCAATGGTATGATTTTGATAACATAGATTTTTAAATATGTAAAGCACTCATAACATTGCAGTTTATTTATGTGCTAATGTGTAAATAATAATGTAAAACATGTGAAGATTATGATGGTGTTACGGGCGCTTCGTACGCGGGAAAAAAACCTAATCGGTAAAATTGAAATGCTACATAAACCATGTTTCTGATCTTGCATAATACTTTTAAATAATCTCCAAACAAAAAACAAAAAAAAGAAAGGTAGCAAATACAAACCTTAAATTATATTAAAATGATCGAATCATATTCAGTGGTGTAGTCGTAGATTTTATATACTACAGCTTTCTTAGGAAACAGAGGGTATACGGTGTTTCTTAAAGAAATACAGAGGGGTATGGCGTATACCGCCGTTTACCCTCGACTACAATCCTAATCATACTGTTAAAAAAAAAAAAAAAAAAAAAATATATATATATATATATATATATATATATATATATATATATATATATATATATACAGTAGAACCTCTAAATAACGGACACCTCGGGAACACAGAAATTGTCCGCTATTCGGAGGTGTCCGCTATTGGGAAAACCTCAGATACTCAAAAAACACTAAGAAATGCATAATGTTTCACGAATTTACTTTTATATGTCCTAAAACTTCTATTATGTAAATAATCAGCAATTAATTTTGTAATCAATAAAATTGAAATAAATCTCTGCACACTTTTATCCACTGTTTATTATATTCTCCTGAAATATTCTGAAACAAAAGTTTACTTTTGCTTGCGATTACATGTAATTTGTTTTTCTATAATGGACATTGTAGAGTTCCCGGCGGGAAGGGAAGGATTGCACTTTTTGACCTTTAAAAGCATAAAATCTCAAAATATTCTTGGGTGACATTTCAGTGATCTGGGAGATATTCCTCCCGGACAGCACCCTGAATTTAGCACTGAACGTGGGGGAAGGGGGGGGAGGGGGGATTTTCTCCAGCCCTTTATCTGCATTTATCTGTGGTCACAAAATTTGTGACTCGTTGTCCTGATAAATTTAAAGGCTTTTTTGCTTTTTCTTACTTTTTTTTTCTATTTAAAACATACTTTTTTATCCTTTACGCCTAATAAAGTGTCCGCTATTCGGAATGTCCGTTATTCAGAGGTTAAACATACAAAAATTTAGGTTTTGGGAGTGGGGATTGGAAAACTGTCCGTTAAATAGAGGTGTCCGCTATTCGGGAGTGTCCGTTATGGAGGTTTTACTGTATATATATATATATATATATATGTATGTATGTATGTATGTATATTAATAATAATAATAAGAAGAAGAAGAAGAAGAAATGATTCTACACCAATGGTGCAAAAATCAACGCTTCTCAACACCTTTCGCTGCTCTCATTTCCCAATTTCACTTACGGACCTCATCCAGGTGCGTCACGGCTTCTGGCATCCAATGGAACGTGTGCGGAGCCGGTGAAGTTGGAGTAGCGGGAAAACAGAACGTGGTGCAGCGCGGTGTATAAACAGACAGAAGCGGCAGCTTCGAACGAGGAAACAGCTGTTTGAAACTGGAAGCTGGGCGACAGACATTTGCACTGCAGGAAAAACTATATGTTTCATTCACAAATTTTGCAGTAAAGACTTTCGCTTTTTGTTTCCGACAGGGCAATTCCTGTGGAAGGAAAGACACTAAGCAGCTGAGTAAACAGATGCTTCCGTACGACCCCAGCACAAAATGTAAATTTTGGGAAATAAATTCAGATTTTTATTTTATTTTTAAATTCAGGATAATATAATTTTACTTCGCGTCAGTGGCATCACAAAAAAAGAATTACTAATCTCGAACTAACATAAGAAATCAATATTTTAATTATTTTTAAATAAATTATTCAAAATACCGAATATGTAAGAATTGCAATATTCAAATTAATGATACAGGCGAGGTTCAGAAGGGGTGAAGGGATGCGCAATGCCAGATTTACGGTAGGGTTTTCGGGGGACGGTCCAGGTCATCTGATTTTTAGCGGCCTTCACATGCTGCTGAAGGTTTTTCAATTAATGTCCGAAATCTGATGTAGTTTTCATATCGAAGGAAATTTTACATTTCATCTTACAATCTATTATATTCATATTCTATTTTTAAAACGTTGTATATTTTATCTAAAACATTCATTTATTACTTTACGTAGTGAATATTTTCTTTTTATCTTTATCACTTGAAAAAATATTTTATTTTAATTGTTTAATCATTTTCTTGTAATCGTCAATTTATTTGAGTTTTGGCGAGCTTAGCTTGCAGGCTGTAGAGCCTTTTTTTTTTTACACAAATATTTTTAACAATTGTAACCTGGTGTTGTAGAAATTTTATTATTAGTTTTTTGCATATTTTATCATTCCAGATATATAGACTTTGCGTTTTTCAGAAGAAAGTAAATGTTAAAAAAGATATATATTTTTTAATATTTTAAAACAAATCCCATAAAAATTTCCTATAGTTATACGAGTTATGGCTGAAAATGAGTTCTCGATGCTGCTTTCATTTGAATTAGCACGAGAGAATTAATGCATTCGTTTCTTTAATGCTCTTCTTAATAACCATAATAATTCATTAAAAAAAGGGAGGAGGTTACCAATTCCATGCATTATTTAATTATATTTGTATATCTTCACAGATTAATCCGAAACTGATAGACCAAGTCATTTTTTTTTTCTTTAAATATATGTTTATAGATTACACCGAAACTACGCGACCTATTCATTTTTTTTTTTAAATTACTATTGAATGAGGATATTTACAAATTGGTCCATTTGAATTTCATCAAAATCAGTTCAGTACTTTATACTTTCTTCTATCATAGCAAACGCGGTAGCGTTTGGTATAATATGTTTAAGAAATAGAAAATGCGAACGTCTTTTCGAAATTTCTAGCGAACCAGTTGACGTACGACAGTGATTTTAGTTTCAAAAGATAGAACTCGACGAGACGAATAAAATGATAGCATTAAAAAAAATATCGCAGTTTACTGTAGTTTTTTATTTAATTTTTAACGAAAAAATAAAGACGAAAAGTTCAACAAGCAATAGCTAACGTTATTATGGATGGATTAACTTCGTTTCTGGTTTATTTTTATCGTCTTGATAAAACTTAGAACAGTTTTTTTTTTCATCTTTGTATGTTTGACGGTTTCTGAGAAAATCGAATTTATGTCTTAAACCTCCAGTTGAATATTGTCTTTTGCTGTTGCGATTGTAGTTTTTTTTATTCATTGCCACCAAGTTTAATATAAAAATTGTCATGTATGTATCATAATTCATTCAAATTAAACAAATCACGTGAAAAACATAGTTATTTGTTTTTATTGCGAAGCTTTTAGTTTCATTTCTTTAAATAATAAAGTTGTGAACGCAATGTTATTATTTTTTTGGTCGAATACATAATTTTTTTTTCAAATAAATGCACTTATATGACCATGGGATGATTTTCTGGAGTGTCCTAACATTTTGAATTTTAGGATACTTCTAGGTTATCCCGTAGACGAAAAAATTATCGCCAAATTTTAAGATTAAATGCCAATAATGGATGATTGTGAATGTCACATTCAATGACATCAAATACGACTCACGTGTTTAGAATGTCATTAAGCGATTTTTATTTCGGCTTTTTGTTTGCATTTTTATTAATATTTTACTAATTATTTCTTTTTGCGTTATTTAAAATAAAAAATTATGTCAATATGTATAATTTGGCTAGTTTGGCGATTTGTATAATTTGGCGAAATTGGTCGACGGGATAACAGAGAAGTAATATTTTACTAGTAGAAAAAAATGGGGGAAAAAGCAAGTACATCGGAAAAAAGTATCTGGGAAATCCAAAATTTCTCCTCAGGAACTAAATGTAAGATTTTTTAATTATGATCATATAACATCCTCATTTACACAAGGAAAAGATATAGAGTAAAACAAAAACTTCATTCTGTCCATATCTTAAATAGCATTCAATTGATTTTAAATAGGGATGTAATGTCAAATATGCATTAGGGTACTTAGTTGGCACGAAAATTTTGTTATTTTGTCTGATAAGATAACCGAGCTAATGTTTATTAAAAATATATATATATTTACCTTTATTTAATTTTGTTAAATTTTATAAATCATTTCAATTTGTAGTTATTAATTAAACTTTTCAATACTACTTGATTATCCCGACGACCAATTTCGCCAAATTTTACAAATCATCAATTTATTCACCATGTAATTCATATTGACATAATTTTTATTTTAAATAACGAAAGAAGAAATAAATTAGTAAAACATCAATAAAAGTACAAATAAAAAGTTTAATTCAAAATCATAGTATGGCATAACAAACATGGGTAACCAATTTAATGTAAACTGAATGTAACCTTTATGATAATCCGTTATTGGCATTTAATTTTATAATTTGGCGATAATTTTTTGGTCGAAGGGATAATCAATTACCACCGGTTTTTATTCATTATTTTCTTTTGAAAATAATAGAAAATAGTTAATAGAAGTACTACTTATCCCGTCGACCAAAAAACCATCGCCAAACTATAATATTATATGCCAATAATGGATGACCGTGAATGTCGAATCCAATGACATTAAATAGGATGCACGTGTTTAAAACGCCATTAAGGGATTTTTATTTGGACTTTGTATTTTTTATTAAGATTCTACAAATTATTTTTTTGTGTTATTTAAAATGAAAATTATGTCTATATGTATAATTTCGCTATGAGTTTGGCAATTTGTATAGTTTGGCGAAATTGATCAACGGGATAACTAAGTAGTACCTTAATATATATGCATGTAATTGAAATTTGATAACTAAGCTTTTGCGAAATTGGCGTTAGAAGAATATCGCACAATGTCGTGTATATATGGCATCTGTGCCAGGAAAGCATCAAATGAAAAAAACACATGGTCATGTAAAAAACTTTTGTGATGGTGTGAAGTGAATGTAACATTTACGATCAGCAATTATTGGCATTTAAAAGTATTTTTGTTTGAGATATTGTCAAAAAAGCATTGCAAAGATATACCTTCCCTCTCCCTTCCATTTCCAAATGAACTAAATTTCAAATTATGAAAAAAAAAATCAAAATTTACTTAAAACCGTGCATAAAAATGATAGTAATTATCCTAATTTTTCTAATAGAAATTCTCAATTTTCCGTTATTAACAAACGCTACTTTAATACCGCAAATTTAGTCGGCTAAATCGCCAAGTTGCATAATGATCATCGCCACTGAATATATAAATAATGCCATATTTGCAAACATCGGTCAAAAAACAGTGGAACCTTGGTTTACAGCCCCCTCTGTTTTTGACAAGTTCGGTTTATGACCAACTTCAGTGATCAAAATTTTACTCTTTCGGCGTAGGATAACTCGATTCGCGACCAAAGTTGTTGAATAGTTCAGTTGGCAACCCTCACATAACTCTTGTTATAGGTCAAGTTTGGAGTAAAGTGCGCGTATCAGAGTGCTTTGTGTACAGTACAGTAAAAAATTTAACTTATTGTTTTAATTTTAATCAGTTTCGCGAAAATTTTAGCTTTTATTATGACTTCTAAGAATGAAAAAGCGTTTAGTGATAGCAGTAGTAAGAAGCTTAATCGAATTACTGATCAATTATGAAAAGAAGTAGTGACAAAACTTAAGAACGATGATAGTGGTCGATGATAGCTAAACAATACGGTGTAGATGAACCTTCGATTACTCTGATGATAAAGAACTAGTCGGATATGGTAACCCCAAAACTATTTTCTATCTTATGCATTTAATGCGTCAAAATTCATTATTACAGTGCCAAAATCAAATGACAGTCATATGCTCACCGTGAGGATTCTAAAGGCATGAAATTCCGAACATTAGTTTAATTTTCTGGCGTAGATACCTGGACGATGTTTACATAATAGCGAAAGAATGCGGTTTAAACGACATCCTCTCTACTGCAAATTTGATTGCTGAACCTTTAAAGTTTACCATCGAACGTGAGTCTAATGGAGTGTTACCGTTTCTGGGCATCCTCATTCAAAGAACATATAATGATAATTCACAGTTAATTTCTACTTCTCTCTATAGAAAACCGACTTCAACAGGTCAGTACACCAATTTTAAGTCAATTTGCCCACTCAGTCATAAGATTTCAATTATTAAAAGTTTAGCTTATAGAGCGATAAAATATTGCAGTAGCATTGAAGCTTTCGAAATTGAAAGAAATAAAATTTATGAAGATTTAAAGAATAACGGTTTTCCTAAAAATCTCATTAGAAAAGTTTCAAGATTACTTTAGATTTGATTAATTCAACTCCCCCCCCTTTTCAACAGATTAAACCAAAATTTTTTGTTTGTTTACCATATTATACTAATGTTTCGGAGAAAATGTCATCAATTTTGAAATCATTTAACATTGGGGTTTCTTATAAACCATTAAATAAATTAAGTTCTTTCGTGAATAGCCACAAGTTTAGATATGAAAAAGAAAAATTAAGTGGCGTTGTATACAAGATTCCATGTAATGATTGCAATAATGTTTACATAGGTGAAACTGGCAGATCCCTGGAAATACCGCTTAAAGAACATATCAGTGCCTTTAAAAAAGGTAGATTAAATTCCAGGTTAGTACAACATGCACTTGACATGGACCACACCCCATCTTTCACCGATTCTTCGATTTTAAAAAATAACTGCATAGACTACCACTACAGAATTTTTATGGAGGCGTGGTTTACTAAATTACATCATTTAACCTTGAACGAATCAAGTCCTGTTCCTAATGAATATTTTGTTTTCCTGAATCATTAACTTTAACTTTCACTTTGACTGAGTCTGGTATATGTACATTGTTTTTGTTGTGAGTTGATTCGAATACTGATGAGGCTATGCGATGCATAGCGAAACGTTTATTAAATTTGTTCTCATTTTAATTGTTTTGTGTTTAATTGTATTAAAGTCTGTCTAATGTTTCCTAATTGAATATTTTAAATTCAGACGTTAAAATGTTTATATATATTAGTTTTTGAAATAGGACTGTTGCTGATATCGGGAAAAATACAGCTTATATGCGGCACTTGTTGGGAGATTTACCCAAAACACGCAATGAGCAATAATATAAATCAAAGTGTGCCTAAATCTCAAGTTTGATGAAAATTTGTGCATTAATTCCTGCGATAGAGATATTTTGGTAATCGGAACAATCAGCATAGCAGTGCCATGTGTTCGGTTATTGAAACCAAAACGTAAACAAAGCCAATTCATATAAAGATTAACTGAATTTGATGTTTGATGAAAATCCGTGCGTTAATTCTCGAGATAGAACTACTGCGAAAATAATGAAAAATGCAACACGATTAAGCCATCTGTTGAACGATTTAAATCAAAATGTAAACAGCATCAATTTATATCAAGGATTACCTGAATCATGGCCCACTAGAACTAAAGGCCTGTCTATTTGAGATTAATGTAGGAAGTCTCCCGCCAGAGGACGCTGATACTTTGCCTAAGTTATTCAGACCAATCATGTAAACCCTGAACCAAAACAATGACACGTGTGCAAACATGTGCACAGAACAGAAAGCAGCTTATTCAATGCTAATTTGGACAGAGTTTGCGTCACGTGGACTTACACGTGGTTCAGTGAAATGGTTCAAGGTTTGAAGCTAAATCCAGCTTCACTTTTTCAGCAGTTTTTCGCGAAATGGCTTGGCCGGTACTATATAGTCGGCGTTGCCTGAATATAATTTCTTTTAATCCCATGCATTAGTTCTTGAGATAGAGCGCCCAAAAAATTTACATCACATACAGAAATTCAGATACAAGAATGGATCGTGAACTGAGGTTCCACTGTATATTATATAAAAATTTAATTACAGCTGGTGATTTCAATGTCAATTTTACAAATAATATTAGAAATGAATTTTCAATATATTTTCATCCTTGGTTTGACATAAATCTATTAAGGCTGTATTTCGAGCGACTTTCTCCAAGGAAGATAACTTAACCTATAATTTCCCTGAAAATGTCCTAGAATATTATTCGGTAATTGGAATAAGCTATTCCAATAGATATCAGGAAGGAGAAATAAAAATATTTTACTTAATTTTTTTTTTTTTAAATTTAAATGGGAAAACTCGTTTTTATGTGCATTGACTATAAAGTTATGTTTAGCGACCTTTGAGTGTCATGATCACAAAAATCGCGCTAATGGCGGAAATATTTCATATTTATAACATCTGATTTTTAAAACAAGTAAATAAGAATGCCACAAATCCTATGCGAAGAGAATAAAATTTCTATTCGCATTATTTTTCTACAAAATATGTATGATTTAAAATTAATTGAATCTGTCAATTTCTGTACGAACAAATTAAAATTAATTTCGTTTTTTCACGTTTTTTGCCCATTGACTAAATAGTTTAATATTGAGCGAAATGAGAAAAAGTATTGGGAATATTTAAAAGCATCTGAGGTTTTCTTATATTCAATATATAATTATCAAAAAATTTAAATGACTAGTATTAAAAAATGCTCTGACGAGCACCAAAAAAGGTTAATATGTTTTTAAAGTATGAAAAAGTGTTTGACAAGAGCTTCTAATTGAAAAAGAGAAAGGACAAAGGGTCCCTTCTTGGCTGCAATTCACTGTCAATGCCGAATTTGAAAAAATCATATTTGCGCTTTTTCCATATAAAAGAAATTTGCGTAAAACTTTCAATCATGCTCTACATGTTAACTGCATTGTTGACTCTGCATCAACTGCACTACAAATCAGTTTTCTGTGCTGTTTTACACTGCGACAATTTATGGTGGGACTACGTGAATGTGATACGCTGCAGGCAGTGTTGAATGCAGGAGGTTTGCCGGGGGGACATTCCCTCCCGAAGGTATCAAATGCCCCCCCCCCCCTCCCAATAAAATTTGAGATTTTGTGTTTTTATTGGTAAAAAAGTATGATCCCCTTAGAACTCTATTCTATTAAAGCCACAGAAGACCCTCCCGGAGAAAAGTATCTGAATTCAACACTAGCTGCGGGAACTATGGTTTTTGGCCCTCTTTTGCTTTACATTCATGTTTAATCACCCTTCGTCTTTTCTAATTATGCCTTTACACTATACAATTTTATCGTAACAGTGACTGATTTCTTTTATATGGAAAAAGCGCAAATATGATTTTTTCAAATTTGGCATTGACAGTGAATTGCAGCCAAGAAGGGACCCTTTGTCCTTTCTCTTTTTCAATTAGAAGCTCTTGTCAAACACTTTTTCATACTTTAAAAACACATTAACCTTTTTTGGTGCTCGTCAGAGCATTTTTTAATACTAGTGTTCAATTGAATAAAGCATTGTAAACGAAAATTTTTTCACTTTCGGTTTTAGATGGATTGACAATTTTTAAAAGTCAGAGATCCAAAACAATAAACATGTTTATACTTCAGCCTGGTACAAGTCTTACCCCTCCCTCTCTGTACGGAACTACGATACAAATTTCAGGTTCATTTAAAATATTATTATGGGCCCGGGCAACAACGGACAGGGCAGGTATGTCACAAATATATTTAGGAAAAATGTAGAGGGTCTAATTAATTTACTTGGAAAAAAAATTATACCTATTTTCTTTGTATGTCGTGTGGAGTATCATGTGAAAGCTTTCAAAACGCTGACCTCAAAAATAGATTGCTTTTAATTCTAAATATTGTTTCAAAGATATCGTGGAAAATGTAGTCAAAAATATGTCCCACTCCCTCTGTTTTCGAATCTATCGAAACTAAAATTATGAAAAATTTAGACATGATAGATGCTAATTTAAACCTTGCAGGAAAACTATAGTAATTACCCTACACATTTTTCCATTACACACAAATTTCGATTTCTAGGTATTCAGAGAAAATGTTGAGGAGCACCGAAGGAGTACCTGCGTAGCAAAAGTATAAAAGCAATGTTAATAATAATTTTTGAAAAAAAAATCGTCAGAAATTAGCCGAGATATTAACCTTTAAAGACACGGACAGTTTGGTTATACTTAATGATAAGGGCGGCGTACTCTATGTACAATCGACTTTTGAAGCCTATATAACAACTCTTAATCATATATTTGTATTATGGAATGCCTATTAGCATTATACAATCAATAAATATAAAATTGTTAAAAACAAACTAATCTAATTCGAATTAATAATACAAATACCATGAGATTCGCGACTAATTTGCAGTGAGCAGATCTCTCAATACGCCTCTCTTGTCTTTAAAAGTTTATTAAAAACATATCTGGAAATCGCGGCACAGAACAAAAGGCGATGTTGTAACTTTGCGATCTCCTTTTGAAGCTCGCTTAAACATTGAAGAATGGTTTTGTTAGCTACACTGTAAAAAAAAAAAAAAAAAAAAAAAAAAAAAAAAAAAAAAAAAAAAAAATTAATACTACACTGAATTTAGATGTATGAAATGCCAAATGAATTTTAAATAAGCACTACTTTTATTATCAGTTCCGAGTTAAGTTCATCATGAACAGATTACAGTATAGCGCTGATTATCCGGGGGCCGATTAACCGGATGGTCCAATTAACCGAATCGATCAACGACCAAAAGTTTATTCTAACTTGCTCCAAAACTTGTGAAGTGAAACTTCTTCAGGCACATTGGCTGGATGTCATGTGTGTTAATCGTTAAAAAACATTTTCTAATTCGGAAATAATAAAATCGCCAAAATCAGCAGCAATTTTTAAAGCCAATTGTTTCAAGAACGTAAAGAAGTTTCACTTTTAACGCACAAAAGTCGGATTCAGAAAAGAAATCCTCTCTTCTATGAAGCAAAAGATTATAAAAAAATTCTTTTCCCTATGATAATGATTTTTTGATGTATGTACAGTACAGTGTATGTACATATACATTGTACCATTTTTGTAGAAAATAAAATCTAAAAAATAATAGTTAAAAAATAATAATAGCTTCTAAACACGCCATTTGAATTATATTAAAAGATATAATATATGATACAACAATCGCCTGTCCGGAGCTTGGAAAAACGTTACGTTGAGCAGAAATGTGAACAAGATTTACCTATAAACCTTTGCCATAGGCATTTTTTAAAGTTGTCCAATTATTCGGTTTTTTCAGTAACCGGATCAACCTCGGTCCTGAAAGGTCCGGATAATCAGCGCTCAACTGTATTCTGTATTTGTCAAGCATTTATTCTCGGATGCTTATTTCAGAAGGAAATCTAGTAAAGATATTATTTTTGAATTTGTTTCCTAATTCTATATCGATTAGAAGCAAAATAGATTTCATGGATCACTATAGCATCCTTTTGCACTCCCTTAGTCATCGTTTTAAGTAGTTTTCTACGAAATAATTCATTCATATTTCAACATTCATACCGGAGTTCCGCGTGACATTTAGTTACATTATATACGTTTGCTTTAAAAGGCTAATGCAAAACTAATTATAATTGTAAAGACCCGATTTTACTTATTATATTTATCCCATCGGGATATGAAAATAATTGTATTTCTTTTTAATGCATTATTGTTATTATTAGTCAAACCTCGTTAACATGAGCACGCTTGGCACAGATGTCATATACGCACCACATTTGCATGTGTGCCCCCCCCCCCCCCGCCAATTTGGCATAGCACATCTGTGCCAAGGAGAAGATCCGTTTAATAAGGTTATAATAAATTTTAGGGAAATAAAATGTGAAATGTTTAAGATTTCAGTGAAATGTGCTGATTAAATGATACAACTGCATGCATTCAATATGGTTATAAGTATTAATGTTTACGATTTATTGTGAAAATTTTATTTACTATTTTGTTACTTACTAAGTTTACTATTTATAACTGTTTATTTACTGTTTACTTTTCTGTTAAATTCATGTTTATTTAATGTTAGTTATTATTTTAATTCTTTAAATTATTTTTATAGCAATAATCCTTCTATAGTAAAAAAAAACTAGCCTTAAAAGGAATGACTCCTGGAATGATGCTGATGTGGAAGATTTCCGGAACTAACGAATCCGGGTTGTCCACTCCTTCCATGAGTCGCATAGACCAATCAGGAAAGGGCTCCGTCTATGCATCGCCATATGGGTTACCATAAAGAGAGGAAAGGTTACCATCGCCAACAATCGCCAAGTTTGTCGCCAACTTGGCGATATATCGCCAAATTTGGCGACCAAAATTAGTTGTTAAAAGTGACGCCAACTTGGCGATAACTGTAATATTTCGCCAAATTTTTAATTTCTTTACAACACCAGTCGTTTCATACATCATTTGAGAGGTTTGCAACTGCTTATTCATATAATGGATGTCTTGTGTGTTATCCCCCATTCTGCTCCCCAGGGGGGACACATTTTTAATTTCTTTACAACACCAGTCGTGTTACACAAGATTTGAAAGGTCTGCAACTGCTTATTCATATTATGGATATCTTGTGTGTCACCCCCACACTCTGCTCTGCCCAGGGGGGGGAGGTCACATTTTTATTTTCTTTACAACACCAGTTGTGTGACACATCATTTGAAAGGTCTGCAACTGCTTATTCATATTATGGATGTGTTGTGTGTCATCCCCCACTCTGCCCCCCAGGGGGCACATTTTTAATTTCTTTACAACACCAATTGTGTGACACATCATTTGAGAGGTCTGCAACTGCTTATTCATATTATGGATATCTTGTGTGTAACCCCCCCCCTCTGCCCTCAGAGGGGGCGCATTTTGTAATTTCTTTACAACACCAATTGTGTGACACATCATTTGAAAAGTCTGCAACTGTTCATTCATTTTATGGATGTCTTGTGTGTCACCCCCACTCTGCCGCCCAAGGGGTACATTTTTAATTTCTTTACAACACCAGTCGTGTGACATATCATTTGAGAGGTCTGCAGCTGATTATTCATATTATGGATGTCTTTTGTGTCGCCTCCCACTTTGCCCCCCCAGGGGGGCACATTTTTAATTTCTTTACAACACCAGTCGTGTGACACATCATTTGAAAGGTCTGCAACTGCTTATTCATACCATGGGGTATTGGCGAGCGCAGCAAGCAGGGGGTAGTCAATAATTTGGAATCGCGAAGCGATTACGCGGGGGGTTGGCGAGCATAGCGAGCAGGGGGGCGGGGCCTCCTAGTTATTTAAATAAAAGTATTATTTATATATTTTTATTACCTTTTTAATAATACTAAAATCTCTTTCATTTTTTTTTTCACGGATTTTTATTTTTATATTTGCAATAAAAAATTAACTGCTGTTATTGCATGTAATTTATAACTTATATTGAAAAACAAAATTTTCGCCGAATTGGCGGGAGAAAAAAACATGTGAAAATGTGGTGTGTATATGACATCTGTGCGACATGCTTAACGTGAATTACTTTTAACATGAGCTGTTTCTCAATCCCCTGTAAATACGAATACAAAGATATGCTACTGATAAGATGAATTACTGTTAACATGAACAAAATTTGGTACTACTCTTACTCTGTTATCCCGTCGACCAATTTCGCCAAATTATACAAATCGCCAAACTAATGGCCAAATTATACATATTGACATAATTTTTATTTTAAATAACGAAAAAACAAATAATTAGTAGAATATTAATAAAAGTACAATTAAAAAGTCGAAATAAAAATCACTTAATGACATTTTAAACACGTGAATTGTGTTTAATGTCATTGAATGTGACATTCACGATCATCCATTATTTGCATTTAATCTTATAGTTTGACGATCATTTTTTGGTCGACGGGATAATCTAGTAGTACCCAAAATTTTCATTCTCCTTGACGTTCATGTTAACGAGGTTTGACTGTATTGCTAAAAGATTTTGCGATAACTAGATTCAGACTAATAAGATAATTACACCAGAAAAACGTGTGAAAATGGAACATGCACACGACAATATCCTGCCTTAAACAAACAAACAACAACAACAACAATAATAATAATAATAATAATAATAATAATAATAATAATAATCCCGTTGAAGAGAATCTAAGTACGATTACAATTAGATCGTATACTTATTAAGATGAAAACCTATCTAAAATAAAATCAGTTGTAGTAGATTTTACTGCAATAGCAAATTAAAATAAATAAATAAATAAATAAGACATGAACTTTTACTATTTTAACGTTAACCTTTAACTCAATTGACAAAAATTTTCACATAACTAATGTGAAGCGGTCTACGAGACTGCTCAATCGAAAGATGTATAAAAGGTAAGATTAACTCACAGGATGTTATTTTTGATCTAAATTTCTTGAACTGTTACAACTGTTACAGCTAAAATTCACTGATTCAAAAGTCTCTGGTTCTACACGCAACAAAATTTCAGTAGTGTTTATTGTTTAACTGAAAATTACAAGTTAGACTGTAAAAATTGCGAAAAGCAGTGGTCTGCAAGACCAGTAATATCAGTGAAAAGTTAATAATGAAATGCTTAAAAACGGAAAAGTCGTTTTTATTTGTGTTTACGAAAGCTAAGTGATCTTTGTTAATTTTCAAATATTTTCATAAAAACTCTTATATTATTTCCCTAACTTCTATCTTTTTTTCATTTATCTGTTCATTTTTTTTTAACTTTTGAAGGGAAAAAAGATAATATTTTCAGTAATTTGTATATTTTTCAAATTTTGAAATAATAGAGGAAATTTTTAGGTCATAATTAATTATTTTAATTGATTAAAAGTGTTTTCATTCAATGCTCAGTTGCAATTCTAGATTTGCTTTAATGTATAATTTTCTATAGCGTTTTGAAAATGATAACAGATACACAGTCGATATTTATTAGTATATTTAAGTAACATAATATTGAAATTTGTATTTTTCATTCGTTTGTTAATTTTGCCCTTTTTGTTACTCAGGTCATTTTATTAAATATATTTTCAATAAATTTTGTGTTTCTAAGAAAATTATGTTTTAAAATATAATATTTTCAGCTCTTTATAAGTCTAAAAATTAATTTGTTGCGTTTAAAATAAATTTCTTTTGTTTAATTATGAATATTTCTTGCAGTACTTGTCGTTTAAGGGTTAAAATCCTAAACAACAAGCATATGTCTGAATCAGATCTTAAACTTACATAAAAATGAATAAAATTTATTTAAAATCGTCTTTTTTCCCTCAAGAAAAAAAAAATATTTTTCTTTGTTTAATTATTGCAATTTAATTATGGCAACAGCTTTTTAAATATTAAAATATAAGTTAAATCTTCATTATATACATGAATTGCTATTATAATAGTACTAAGAGAGGATTCTTAAAGTATGACTAAAAAAATTCTGAATAAACGGCTGTCCCTTCCAATTCCAAGGGAAAATTTTCTCTGAATTATTCCCTCCCTGAATCGCTCTTCGACAGACGGCGGTGACTGCGGCAATGCAACAGAGGTCTGCACGGGCCAAATTTTGTCCGCGGGCCAATTTTTATCCACGACACTCGGGCCAGTCCGAATCTGGGCCTTACTTTTTTTTCTGAATGCTCGCACCGGGTATAGTCTCTACTTTTTCCGGGTCGGGCTCGGGCCTTACTTCTTCCATGAATTATCGGGTCGGGCCGAGCCTAACTTATTTTTTACGTACCAAGCCGGGACATATTTTATTTTTCCTGGTCTTCACGAGCAAAATTTTCTGTCCCGGATTTGAGTCAGCCCGTACCAAAATCATTGCCTTGGAGTGTACTGGTCCGTTCAAAAATCAGTACAATTTAGTCTGTCCCAAAAATTTTTGGTAAGAAATGCATACATTTTTAATCGTCATTATTCTGCAATTGAACATTAACATTTATTTCTTTTAAAGGATGGCGTATTTCTGGGTTTATTAAAATATAGCTAAATAAAAATACAACTAGCAAAAGCCATGCTTTCTTTGGATTCGCGAAGCATTATTTTATAAAACAGATATTTGAAAGCAACACTATTTTTTAATATTATTTTTGCATCTTTATTAAACAAAAACATTATTTTATGTTTTGGCGCATTTTACTTTTTTATTTATGATGTAAGACTGGCATAATAAAATGTTTTCGAAGCAAACTTTTACAAAATGTTTTTAAATTTTCAACTAAAAGCTCTTTTAAAGATGTTTTTACAATTTCCAGTAACCACTGGTGTTTTTTAAAGTTATTTGAAATATGCATGTTTTCAATCTTTGTAATTAACATCAGATAATCTTTGATAGCTATTTTAGAATAATATATTTGAAGAGAGCTTGAAGAAAGTTACTTCTTCAAAATCCTATTTTCTGGAAAAACGTTTGAAATCTGCTTTCGTTGATACTATGAATTTTTAACTGTAAAACATTTTATTCTAATTTCTTCGTTTTTATACATGTTAGCGTATGAGAATTTTTTATATTGTAGAATTTTTCGTAAGGAAAATTTCTATTGAATGCTTAATTTTGAAGGATTTTCACTCTCGACAACGTTACGTACGTTTTTAAGCCAACAGATGTCTATATATCCTCAATATCTACAACTGCTTCATCTAATGTTAAACCTTGGGATTTATGAATTATAACAGCAAAAGCTAACTGCAGAAGAAATTCTTTCCTTGAGCAATTTATGCTTCCATTTTTCCAGAATTTAATTATTGGGGGAATCGGTACGCACCAATTCTTATAAAAATTAAATTACTGCAATAGTTAAATTTAGTTAAATTACTGCAGTATTCAAATTTATCCATGATTATTCGCGATATCTGATCTGGTGGCTTGCGATTTTCTTTAATACTTGCAACAAAATCTAAAGTCCCATTCACTAAACCTTTTTCGGTCCACAAATAAGAACGTAACATTACTTTAGATCCAAATGATAAAGTAAGAAATGGTTAAAGCCTATTTGTCGTTTCTGAATTTGCCAACTTTGCTTTAGTACATTTATAAAGAGCTTGAATCGAGGCAACATCTTCATGCAGTTCTTTTAATTTTTCATTTATATATTTGTTTATGTTTTTGTTTGCAATTCTTTTGTTGCCACTTTACAAAAAAAAAATCCATAATACAATTCTTTTAAAATGTTTAAGTGTCATCTGTACAAACGATTTTGCGGAATAATGAAAAAATGTTTTATTTATTAAATTAATCATGATTCTATCTATAATTACTTACTCCATGATTTATATTTTTTTTCCTGAAAATTACGCGTTTCATTTTTTATTTATTTGCTAAAATGCGTCCGTATTGGAAATGCATGTAAAATAAAATTATTAAAATAATAATTTTTTTTTAACGTTTTACTGTAAAAAAAATATATTGTGCAATTCTACAGATCATAATTTATTTTTATGTTTAATTTGATGTTAAAATATTGAATAGTTTTATTGTAAAGTGTACGACAAAATGTAATTCGAGTGGCCTAGTAGAGAATTCACTTCGCTCATCCTAATAAAAATTATGTAAAAGAACCTTCCTATGACGAAATCCTGTTCTTAACTGAAAAATATGTTCATCCATGCAAAATAAATATAATTATAAGTGAGAAAAGCGTATATGATACATTTGTATATGCTAAGAAAACAACTTGCCTATAACGCATTTTTTCCTTTCTTATGAGATTCCGTCTTAGAAGATTTTACTGTATACCACTTTTTAGATTTTTATGTCTCCATTATATGGAATATGGATTAATAATATTAATGATAACTGAAACATTTACGTATAACAAACAGGGGTTCATTAAAAACATAAATATCGCTACCTAGCTCACTTCTATAAAAATAAAGATTATAAACATAAAAAAAGCTGCTTTTTTTTTTTCTTCTTTTGGTCAGAACTCCTGTACGAGTAAAAACAAATGTTTTGTAGAAATTCACCCAAGGCGGGCTCGGGCCAAAATTTATTTATTTATTTATTTATTTATTTTTTCCCTGGGGTGATTCGGTCTTGGATCGCACTTTTAGCTATTATAACGGGGCGAGTGAATACTTTTTTCAATATATATATATATATATATATATATATATATATATATTGTGCAGGGAGAACCCGGGCCAGTAAATTTCGGTCCGTGCAGACCTTTAGATTGAGAGATACAGAGAAACGAGCGGACAATGAACGCTATAGCCATACACCATCCTGCAATTTTTGCACTTCTTACTTGGACTAAGTTAAATTAAACAAAAGGGTGAAAAAACAAAGAATAATTGAAATTAATAACTTCGATTATTAAATTAATAATTTCGATTTTCTATAATATAGTAGTGAACTCCACGGCTTTCCTCGCATAATAGTTGAAATATGCCAAGTGATATTTGTAAGTCTGATTTTTATAAGAAGTAATAATTTAATATGTGGCTTAAATTTTTATTTAAGCCACATTTTGACTAAATTTCATTATCACACTAAATTATTCCGAAATTATACTAAAAATAATAATAAGATTTAAAGCTAGTTCTAAATAAATGATAATTTCGAAAATATCTTGGAACTTTTATGCTCAATTCATGTTTTTTCAGCATTCGTTTGAAGTATTTATTTTTTTAGAAACAGTCTTCTTAGTATGCATTTACATCTTAAAATTAAACATCCTATCAAAATCCGTGTTTCGTTTTCTTTAGGGCTAATGGCACTAATATAAAATGCCTAGGTTGGAAAAGAGACTGTCACCATTAATTTACCAAGTTCATTTTGAAAACGGTTTGGTATTTTCTAATATTCTACAGAACGTAATTTAGAAAAATTTTAAAGGCTTTTTTAGAACATTTGTTGTTTTTACCAGCCCCAGCAAGAACACTATGTGGCACCGACATAGAATATAGACTATGTAAGGATCAGATAGTGTAACCATTGATTCGCAACAATTTTTTTTTTATAATCGGTTTATTAGTTCCTAAGCTTACATTGAAATCGTAATTTAGGATCCTTTTAGATTGCTCTTCGCTCCTTCCCTTCACTTCACAACTTTTAAATTTCAAATTTACTTCCGACTGTTTTTAGAGGATATTTATATTTTATATGATTTACCATGCCATATTTAAAGTTTCTAGACTCTTTAGTACTATAGAAATAACTGTTTTAAATGTTTTTTTCTCCTGCAACCCTTTATTGATAGCGTCACAGACATAAAATATAGTTTATGTTTGCTATGTTTTAACAGTTTCTATCAGTACCAATTTACTTTTGAAATGGATTTGATACTTGCTGAGATTGCTTACAAATCGAAATTTAGAACATTTTTAGGACGTTGTTCACGCATTTCCACTCCTTTTAAATTTCGCTTTTTGGAGGAAATGTTCTTAAATATCATTTATATAAGTAAACTATCATGATAAATTTCATGTTTCTAGGCCCTTCAGTAAATAGCATTTTAGAGCGGTTTTTTGTTTGTTTGTTTGTGTGTTTGTTTGTTTTGCTCCTGCACCACCTTTGGTATTGTGATACCGACATAAAACTAGTCGTTGGGGGCCACCGTAATACTTACCCATCATGGATATGTATATGAAACAGGGTTCTCGCAGTCACTCGCCATTGCGCCAAAATGCGACTAAATTCTTCATTTGGCGAGTAAACAAGCAATTAGATTCGCCAAATCGCTAGTGCTTAATTTTTGATTTTTTTTCTTTTTCGTTTTTTATATATATGCATACATACATATTTTTAATATATACATATTTTCAATTTATTTGTAGCGGATAGTTGAAATTAGATTAATAACAATCGTTGCGCCGCAGTTATAAAAACTTAGTTTATTTTAAAACATATTGAAAAAAAAGAGGGGGTACATTAAAGAATTAAAGATATATATATATTTGTACACGGCGAATTTATTTTGCTAATACTTTTTTCATTTGGCGAATGTTTTTTATTTTTAATTAGCCAAATTACTAACGTTGGTCAAAAGTCAGCGAGAACACTGATATGAAAATAAAACATGTGAAAACTATTTATACAATGCATTGCAATTCATAAACAAAATTTAAATATTGTTAATATACATAGTAATGCTCTATTAAAGAACTGCTGATTACCGATATCGACAAATTATATAAAACGCCAAACTACTCAAGTAGTACCGAACTGCGTAAAAGAAACATCCTTATAACTCCAAAAATAATACCTCTATTAACTAACAATTAACTGCATCGGATTAAGCGTCTCATTTCCAATTAAAATATACCTCTGAATTGAAATTTGAATGAAATACAGAGTCATGAAAAATCGAAGAATGTGAAAAACAGGATTACAAATATCTCGGCAACTAATAATCCGATTGACTTCGTTCTGTATGCAAAATGTGTGTTATTTTATTGCCTTTTACGTCCATTCCTTAGAACAAAAAAATTCGAAAATTTTTATATACCTTTCATCAGAACGAATTTTTCGAGAGTCCGAAAAAAATAGTTCCGGATAATCGAGGTTGCTGATATTAAATAGGGTTCGTCCCATTCTTACATACGAACGACATACAAAATTTCAAGTCTCTATCTCAATTCGTTCGGGAGATAGAGCGTTTACAGACAGACAGACTGACAGACAGACAGACAGACAGACGGACGGCAAATTTTTTTTTTCTAAAAATATGTTTTCCGGAATCTCCACTATCTAAAACGTGTAAATCCGTCAAAAAATTTTTTTCGATTTTCAAAACGATTGCAAGACTTACCCTATACTACGTATGACGGGTAAGTAATATAGTCTATATTAGTAAAGACAGTCACCATTTTGACATTATTATTTTTTAAATCGGCTCGTCACTTTCCGAGATTGCTTTAACCCTTTAACAGACAATGCAAAGCTCATTGCTAAGATATTGAACTAAATGAATGACACCGGTAATTGCGAACAAATGGATTTGAAAATAAGAAAAAGTGATTTTTCACATACATAATAAAATAGATTTTTTTTAATTAAAATTTCGGTGTCGTTGTTGCATATCGGAATTAAAATTTTGTGGTTTCGTTGAGAAACTAATGAACATTAAAGGGTTAAAATTTTAATTTAGACTGCTTTTAGATTGCTTTTCGCCCATTTTCACCCTTTTGAAATTCGTATTTCTTAGGAAATGTCCTTAAAAACATTCATATCTTATAAATAATTAACATGCCAAATTTTATGTTTCTAGGTCCTTCAATAGCACAAAAGTCACGGTTTTCAGATAGTTTTTTGCTTCTGCGTCCCACTTTTTGTTTGTGGCACTGACTTAAGGGTGTATTTCGATTCAAACTGCTTATTTTCCGAATTATTTTTGAATTCATTTTTGCTCTCGAATGCACCAAACTTTCAAAATCTCTTATTTAGAAAGTACACAAGGTGCCGTGATTGTCGATTCTTTGATAAATGCAGAAAATATTGTAAAAAAAGCAATCAAAAACGGCATTTCGAACCAATTTTTCTGAAGCGAGAGATTTGTGAACGAAAAAAAGGTCATGCTGTTAAGGTACTTGTTTATAAATCAAATTCTAATGAATTGAGCGTAAAAAGACATCACACGGCACCTCATACGTCCCTTCAAAAATCCCCTCAGCAAGTTTCATGTTTCTACATTTAAAAATGTGTCTGAAATTGTATCGGAAAATTTCGAGCTGTTGAAGGTGAAAAAACGTTTTTTCGAATACACCCTTAAGATATAGCCTGTGTTTGAATCGAAGCGAATACCATCATTTTGGTATCATTACTTTTGAAATCAATTCGATAGTACCAGAGATTAGCCCCAACAAATAAACAGATTTTACCTCTTTATAATGTAGAATATAGAAGGTATAGAAGTAAATATTTCTGTCTGCATATATACTTGTAGCACTTGCCACACGCCTTATGATTTGCAATATTTTTTATACGTCAAATTACATGAATATATTTCTTAGAATAAACCTGATAGGGCGAAAACAAAAGTGACCCGCGAAAAATATTAATGTTAAATAAATATCAACATAATAATAACAATAAACCACATGTAAAAATAAAAAGATTAATGTAATTTTTTTTTTTAAATGCAATTTTTCATCTTGCGATACACGTTATTTTATGAATCAACTCTCTATATTTCAGTGAGATTGTGGATTTTTTCTGTTTAAGGGATAACCAATCCATTATACATAGATTTTACTATTAAAAATTACAAAGAAATTATTAGTTGAAACAAAAATAAATAAATAAATAAATAAATATACATCACAATTTGTCACATAAATAATAAAAATACCGGCTATCCAAAGCTATCCCTTTTTATTTTTATTTTGGAAGATTTTGCCTTTTATCCCATTAATGCTTAATTCAATTTTAAAACACAAGTTGGAACCCGTCAAAATTCGACAAAGAAAAATCTTTAAGAAAGAACTGTTTCATTGATTTATAATAAATCTACAAAATTAGTTACAGTAAAAAATACATCCTATATTGGCCAGTCTAATTCTTAAACAAATATTATTTTAAACTAAAATTAACAAAATGCTAAAAAACTCAATTATCCAATTTATTAAAAGAAATAAAACCGAAATTCCCCGGATTTATAACAGACGATATCTTAAAAAAAGTATACCCATTTTAATTTCTATTTTATTCTTTCAGTTTTAAGACAAAATGGAGTGATTCTGTTGTCACAATTAAAAAAATTGGTACTAAAAATTATTTAAAAAAAAAATGATGTCTCAAAAATAAATTGAGATACAGCTTTCAAACAAATTGCATTTAACAGTACATTTTTTTTCCCTATACGACGGTGAAAAAATTTAAAATGTATGATGTTTAGAAGTGTACAATTTGCAGTACCGAAAATTGCACAACTGAAATTGCATGGGAAAGCTTTGCGCATTTTAATTTCTATTTTTATTTATTTATTTATTTATTTATTTTTTCATTTTAAGAGAAAATAAAGTGATTCTGTTGCCACTATAACAAAATTGGTACTAAAAACTATTAAAAATATAATGTCTCAAAAATAAATTAAGATACAGCTTTCAAACAAATTGCATTTAAAAGTGCATTTTTTTCCTCTATACGACGGCATAAAAATTAAAATACGATGTTTAAAAGTGTAAAATTTGCAGTAGGGAAAATTGCAAAACCGAAATTGCATGGGAAACTGTTGCTATTCGCAAAATGACGTATGCGTTACGAATAGATACGTTTGGCCTTTATAATACAGATTTATTTCTAATTTTTAAACACTAAAATTTATTATATCGAATCGAGCTAATTAATTCTGGGGACATTTACTTCTGGTGTCTGACGAAACATATTTTGGAAAGGCAAATCTGCTTCAGTTATAGCGAGGCTTTCTTCATACAGAAGCATTTTTTTTTCTTTGAGGGAGAAGGGGAATTTAAAGAAAGAAGTAACCAGATTAGAGCAGATTGGGTTGAAACGCATTTAGAAATTTCTTAAATGTATCTCTAAATTTCACAGTCTTTCAATAATAATATCATCATTATTATTACATTTAAAAATTTCAACAAACACTTACATTAAATGTTTTATGATAGGAAAGAGTTACTCTCTACTGCTGACTAGTGGTTTAGTCCTAAAAACAACAGGCCCCACCAGTGGCCGAGAGGATTAGACCTCTCAACTGGTAGACGGCAGGTGCTGGGTTCGAACCCAATCGCGGCCGTCGGCCTAACCGTTCGGAGTTTTCGTGGTTTTCTTCGAACCTTGCGTAAATACGGGTTAGGTTCCCTTAGAAAGACCCCCCACGAAGGGCACTCCCCCCAGGTCCTATATCCCTAGTGTAGATAATCGGACGACACCAAATAAACCAAATAAACCAACCTAAAAACAGCAGAGGGCATATGGTCTTAGCAGAGGGTATATGCTCAAGGCAGAGGGTATACCCTAGAATACATATACTATAGCTTTCTTGGGAAACAGAGGGTATACGGTTTTCTTTTAAAAAATCCTGAGGGTATATGGCGTCTAACCCCGTATATCCTCCACTACATCAATGCTTCCGACTATATTTATTTACCATTAAATCACGGAGAAAAATATAAGCTCTGAATTAACCCTATCAAAACATTTCGAAGTCCCCTCTGGCTCGTTCTGAACCATTCTCAAAAAATATGTACTGCTGCCATCTACTGATTTATTTTGTAACATATACAATAAGCAGAAATTATGATTAACCAAGAGCATGGGAAGACTGCACAAAATAGATGTAAATTGAACTTTTTCTAAAAGTAAAAAAAAAAAACCTAATTTTATGTCGTCAAGCAGTTATTTAGCAATATAACTACAATAATTTTCACAAAGTGTTTGGCTATTGAAAAATACAACCAACAGTAAATAACTACAGTCATTTTACTTACCCATCATACGTAGTATAGGGTAAGTCTGGCAATCGTTTTGAAAATCGAAAAAAAATTTTGACGGATTTACACGTTTTAGATAGTGGAGATTCCGAAAAACATATTTTTAGAAAAAAAAATTTGCCGTCCGTCTGTCTGTCTGTCTGCCTGTAAACGCTCTATCTCCCGAACGAATTGAGATAGAGACTTGAAATTTTGTATGTAGTTAGTATGTAAGAATGGGACGAACCCTATTTAATATCATCAACCTCGATTATCCGGAACTATTTTTTTCGGACTCTCGAAAAATTCGTTCTGATGAAAGGTATATAAAAATTTTCGAATGTTTTTGTTCTAAGGAATGGACGTTAAAGGCAATAAAATAACACACATTTTGCATATAGAACGAAGTCAATCAGATTAGTAGTTGCCGAAATATTTGTAATCCTGTTTTCCACATTCTTCGATTTTTCATGACCCTGTATTTCATTCAAATTTCAATTCAGAGGTATATTTTAATTGGAAATGAGACGCTTAATCCGACGCAGTTAATTGTCAGTTTGTAGAATTATTATTTTTGGAGTTATAAGGATGTTTCTTTTACGCAGTTCGGTACTACTTGAGTAGTTTGGCGTTTTATATAATTTGTCGAAATTGGTACATCAGCAGTTCCTTAATACAGCATTACTATGTATATTAACAATATTTAAATTTTGTTTATGAATTGCAATGCATTGTATAAATAGTTTTCGCATGTTTTATTTTCATATACATATCCATGATGGGTAAGTATTACGGTGGCCCCCAACGACTAGTTTACTTACCCATCGTACGTAGTATAGGGTAAATCTTGCAATCGTTTTGAAAATCGAAAAAAATTTTTTGACGGATTTACACGTTTTAGATAGTAAAGATTCCGAAAAATATATTTTTAGAAAAAAAAATTTTGCCGTCCGTCCGTCTGTCTGTCTGTCTGTCTGTCTGTAAACGCTCTATCTCCCGAACAAATTGAGATAGAGACTTGAAATTTTGTATGTAGTTAGTATGTAAGAATGGGACGAAGCCTATTTCATATCAGCAACCTCGATTATCCGGAACTATTTTTTTCGGACTCTCAAAAAATTCGTTCTGATGAAAGTTACATAAAAATTTTCGAATTTTTTTGTTCTAAGGAATGGACGTAAAAGGCAATAAAATAACACACATTTTGCATATAGAACGAAGTCGATCGGATTATTAGTTGCCGAGATATTTGTAATCCTGTTTTTCATTTTCTTCGATTTTTCATGACCCTGTATTTCATTCAAATTTCAATTCAGAGGTATATTTTAATTGGAAATGAGACACTTAATTCGATGCAGTTAATTGTTAGTTAATAGAATTATTAATTTTGGAGTTATAAGGATGTTTCTTTTATGCAGTTTGGTACTACTTGAGTAGTTTGGCGTTTTATATAATTTGTCGAAATTGGTAATCAGCAGCTCTTTAATATAGCATTACTATGTATATTAACAATATTTAAATTTTGTTTATGAATTGCAATGCATTGTATAAATAGTTTTCACATGTTTTATTTTCATATACATATCCATGATGGGTAAGTATTACGGTGGCCCCCAACGACTAGTTTTATTGATACTTGTTTGTTGAAAAGCACTGCTGTAATCTAGTCTACTTTCTCTGCCACAGGAAAAGAGTTATATAGAAATATAGTTCATACTATATAAAACAAGAAAACGCGCTTTGTTTAATAATGAATTATTTTTAGACGAACATGGGAGCCTTCGGAGTAAATAAATGAGAGTGCAAAATCCTACGGCGATCACAGTATGTAACGAACTCTGTATGTAACGTTACATAAATTGTTAAAACGGCAATCACTTGCAAAAAATGCGTCAAAATAGCGAATCATTTTGTGAAAATCTATTTTTTTATGGCTTTGAAGAACTGACTTTATTTTATAACCTCTGCTAATGATAAAACATTATTTCAAAATGGAGACTTACATTTCCATTGATAAAAAATAAAAGTACTACTCTGTTATTCCGTCGACCAAAATACTATCGCCAAATTATAAGATTAAGTGCCAGTAATGGATGATCGTAAATGTCAATTCAATGACATTAAATACGATACACGTGTTCAAAACATCATTAAGTGATTTTTATTTCGACTTTTTATTTGTATTTTTATTAATATTTTACTAATTATTTGTTTTTTCATTATTTAAAATAAAAATTACGTTAATATGTATAATTTCGCTATTAGTTTGGCGATTTGTATAATTTGGCGAAATCGGTCGATGGGATAACAGAGTAGTACCTAAATAAATCAACAATGTTTACATGAAATTGATGTCATTTACTAGACACTTTCAATCATAATATCTGTTATGAAGTTTTATTTGGAACGAAAAAGAGCTGATTCGAAAAATAGAAAATGCTATGCCATATTTCCTACATAATATAAAAATTAGAAAACGGTTACCATTGCATCTAAAGCATAAAAACTCTTAGCTATTAAGTATAAATGTGTATTAATCCATTCGGGACCATGGCTGCATGTATGCACCTTCAGAAAGGGCATACAAAACTTGTTCTCGGCACCTGTGAAAAAGAAAAATGAAAAAAAAAACATTTTTCCACATTCAACAACTCGAAATTTTCTGAGACATTTTCAGACTCATTTTTAAAGTAAAAACATGAATCTTCCAGAGGTGATTTTTGAAGATAGGTATAAGATGCCGTGTGATTGCAGTTTTTGTTCGATCAATTAGAATTTGATTTATAAACAATTATTTTCTCAGTACATTAATTTTTTTCGTTCCCAGATCTCTCGCTTCTGAAAACTCGGTACAAAACACCATCTTTGACAGTATTTTTTGCAATATTTCCTGCATTTATCTAGAAATTGGCAAACACGGCACATTATGTACTTTCTAAATAAGAGAATTTGCCAGTTTGATGCATTTAAGAACAAAAATGAATTTAAAAATAAATCAGAAAATAAGGAGTTTGGATTGGAATACACCCTTAATTAGAGCATTTTAGGGATTATTTACGCAAAGGTAATTTTTTTTTTCTTTTTTGCTTTTTTCAAAGCGTGTTGCCAACCGAGAAAAAAATTTGTGTAAAAGCCGTCGATCCGTAGGGGTTCATTTTTAGTAAACTATGCATTTGTAAGATAGAGTAAGAAATTTGTAAAAAATAGTGCTGCCATCTGTTGAGTTATTTGTAAACATATTATATTTGTAACAATATCAAAGAATATGAGGTAACGGATAATTCTATTAATTAAAAACCCGACTATTTTAAGGGTCAAGATTAAATTTCGTTTTGAATCTTGCCGATGGGGTGTGAATATTGTTTGTTTTAGTTTTTACAGAGAAGTAACAAATTTATTTTCGATAAAATTAAGATGTCTTTGAATATTAATGCGCATATTATTAACTTCATAATAATATAAATTAATTTTATAACAAATGTGTAGATATGTTGCAGAAATGATTGCAAGGGCGGATCTGGAGAGTCCTCAAGGGGGGGGGCGATTTTAGACATTTGGAGACTCGACTTTAATGCGTGGATCGGGGCTAACTTTTTCACTGCGGGTCATGTTGGTTTTATTTTTTGCTGCGGGTCGGGTCTGGGTCCGGTTTACTCCTAGTTTTTGCTGCGGGTCGGGTCTGGGTCCGGTTGATTTCTAGATTTTGCTGTGGGTCGGGTTTGGGTCCGGTTGACTTCTTTTCTTTTGCTGCTGGTCGTGTTAACTAATGTTTATGTTGTGGATCACATTAGCAGGATTAGCAGGCGTTTTTATTCAGAAACTATGGCCTAATCCATTTTTCGATAAGCAGTTTAAGAAAATACTATGAAAATTATCGTTTTGAATAGAATTTCTGGAAGCGACAGCATGAGAAGGTAGAAAAATCCGCAGTCATTTGACGTGCGAAGAGAAAACTGCGCTCGGGGCAAAGCAAGATGTGGCGCCCCCTCCCCACCGACCCAACTTTTTCTTGCAACAGGCCAAAAATTACGCTGTTAGCATAAATTTGGCGCCTCCTAAATTTCCACGCCCGGGCCGACCGCATGCTTCGCCCCCCTTTCGCACGGTACTGCATATTGTCTGTCCTACACATCTTGAGAACAATTAAGTCTAGTTCCAGCCCGGCTCGTCTATATGTAGAAAAACAATGCAAGCCTGATCTCGGGCCGGTACGAGCCTGCTAAATATATATATATATATATTTATATATATAAAACCCGGGTTACACACAATATAATTCTCCGATGCTGATCTCTACACTGTAAAAGTTAGATTTCTGTATTGATGTTGCCAAACTAGTTTCGACTGATGACGCACATTTATACTTATTCTCATTAAACCCATATAATTGAAAATAGCTCATATTTTAACGTTCCTACTTAAATCTTTACAAAGGACCAGTGAGCTCGCAATTTTTTCTTTTATGGGCTCGGCTCATATGGCCCTTCAATTTTTTTGCCGGCTCGTCCCGTTTATTTTGTTTATTGGCCCAGCCTGTTGGAAAAATTATTCTAATTTTGCTGGCCCGTTTGAAAATTCGGAACCATTTCGCCGACTCGGACAGGCCCGGGCACATGCATACGTCTAGGCTGGGTCGGACATGGACCGAAATTTAACATTCATTTCGAGCCGAACCCCGACCAGGAAAATTTTGGTCAGTGCGGACTAGAGATAAATTTGGGCTATTATTCCACAGCCCGGTCCTGCCTGAGGCAGAAACATTTTGCGGCATCAAGAGCTATACCCGATAATGAAATTATACAGTAGAAAAAATTGCATAATACTTATAAAAAAAATGTTCCAAAAGTAATTATAATTTTAAAACTATTTTTTATATTAAAAAAAGACTGTTAAACGAAAAATTAAATTTGATATTATCAAAAGAACAGTTTGATGTAAAATAAAAATATACTTTACGCATAAAAGGATTCTCATATGTTGTCTCTCTTTTAGTAAAAAAATATTATGGACAACGGACATGTTAATGAAGTGTGTTTCATGAATAAATGCATGGAACCTGTAGAAAATACTGTCTTTTATCTGTCAAATCGAGCAACATTTTTAAATTTTCTGTAAAAAATGCACATTTTTAACTATAACCATTTCATTCTTCATAACAAGCCTTCGTTATAGCATGACCCAAAAAATAACCTCAAATTAAAATTTTTAAAGTTCAAGACCTTTTTAGGAACAGAGGAAATACTACTCGATCGCAAGAATATGGTACATACATTTACTTACCGCTACGGCATCAGCAGAGATCCCAAAAGAAATGATAATTACTACAGTTATTTCTATATGAAAAGCGATTACGACTTGTATACGTTGCATATACTAGAAATTTAAATTATTCGGTAACCGCAAAATAAAATCAAAAGAAAATATTCTTTTCGCGTTTACATGTCTAAATAATAATAATAATAAAATATCCAATTGCAAAATAATCTCTGCCACAAACAAAAATCGAACTAAACACAAATATATTATTCCCGCCTTTTTTCGTAGGCGCCAGATCGGCGGTCGTCGGCAATGCTTGAACATAAATCTACAGATGTAGATAAGACTAATTGGGTTTTTTTTGTTTTGTTTTTTTAATAGCATTCAAATACTAAAATAAAAAAAAATTGTGCCTCTTTTTCATTTTTATCAAAATAGCAAGACATTTATTTGAAAAGGAATAAGTACTAATTTTTAAGAGGAAAAATTTTTTTTTTACATTTTTCTATTCATCGATAAATAAAATTTTCAGATTTCAGAAAAAATGAGTCCGAATCAGTAGACCAGCATAAAAACAGAGCACGATCTCGTATCGGACACGGGCTAAGTCTGAACCTGTGTCATCTCTAATGCAGACATCTAAGAAGAATGACTCCAGGCCAGACTCGATCTGGAAGAAAAATAAGTCAGACCCAATCCAAATCAGCAGAAAAATAATGATCATGATAGTATCAAATAAATGACGGCCGAGTTCTGAATGCGGTAAGATCAGACACAGTCCGAGACTCGCGAACTTAAAAAGGCGCGGCCCGGGGGGGGGGCGCTGAATTCTAGTTAGGATCTAACTCATTTCTTGCAAGGATGCATGTGTTTTTGGGAAACGTTTATTGCCCAAGAAGTGAAGACGATCGCCCCCTCAGATCCGCCATTGGGCCCGACACAAATCTGCAGAAAAATAATGATCACGATACTGCCCGGTTCTGAAAGCGAGAAGACCTGACCCAGCCCGAGCCTCGCGAAATTAAAAAAGCGCGGCCCTCCCCGGACTCGAGTTAGGCTTCAATTCATTTCCTGCGAGGATGCATGTCTTTTTAGGAAACTTTTACTAGCCGAAGGGGAGGGGGGGGGGTGGTCGAGATCGCCCTTTCGCCTTAAAAAATGCCACGGCGCATTTTCCTTGAATCCACCAATGGCGGATCTAAAGGGGGCGATCGCCGTCCCCCCCCCCCCCCCGTTAGATCCGCCATTGCTTCTCCTCCCTTATGGTCTGCTTCGATCTTAGACCGAGCGTTTACCTCAAGGAAGAACGAAATCCACGCCAGTCCCGCCCTGAAAAGAAAAGTGTGGCTCGATCCCGCTCTACAGGAAAAAGTAAGACTCGATTCTCCCCGGTTCTGAAAGTGTAAAGACCTGACCCAGTTCCGCGACTTAAAAATGGCGCGGCCCGACCCGGGTCGCGCCGGTCTCGAGTTTAAGTCCAATCCTTTTTCTGTGCGGGCATCTTTTTCAGACCCTTTACTGGGCTCAAGGGGGGGGCGATCGCCCCATCGCCCCCCCCTTAGATCCGCCATTGTGTACTTTCTAAATAAGAGAATTTGCCAGTTTGATGCATTTGAGAACAAAAATGAATTTAAAAATAAATCAGAAAATAAGGAGTTTGGATTGGAATACACCCTTAATTAGAGCATTTTAGGGATTATTTACGCAAAGGTAATTTTTTTTTTCTTTTTTGCTTTTTTCAAAGCGTGTTGCCAACCGAATAAAATTTGTGTAAAAGCCGTCGATCCGTAGGGGTTCATTTTTAGTAAACTATGCATTTGTAAGATAGAGTAAGAAATTTGTAAAAAATAGTGCTGCCATCTGTTGAGTTATTTGTAAACATATTATATTTGTAACAATATCAAAGAATATGAGGTAACGGATAATTCTATTAATTAAAAACCCGACTATTTTACGGGTCAAGATTAAATTTCGTTTTGAATCTTGCCGATGGGGTGTGAATATTGTTTGTTTTAGTTTTTACAGAGAAGTAAAAAATTTATTTTCGATAAAATTAAGATGTCTTTGAATATTAATGCGCATATTATTAACTTCATAATAATATAAATTAATTTTATAACAAATGTGTAGATATGTTGCAGAAATGATTATGAACTATTCATCCATAGTTGCATTTAAATTAGCTACATATACATTATGGATATATTCAAATCAAAACAGCTTATTTTCTGATTCATTTTAAAATTCTTTTTTGTTCTGAAACGCACCCAACTGATAAATTTTCCTATTTAGAAATCATATAATGTGCCATTTTTGTCAATATTTTGACAAAGCCAGAATATATTGCATAAAAAACGCTGTCAAAGTGGGTGTTTTGAACTTAATTTCTCGAAGCGAGATAACTGGGAACGAAAGCAATGATCAGCTTGAGAAAGTAATTGTTTATAAATCAAATTCTAATTAACTGACTGGAAAATGAAAACACATGACCACCTATACATCTCTTCAAAAATCACGACAGCAAGTTTCAAGTGTTTACTTTTAAAAATGAGTCTGAAAATGTATCAGAAAATTTCGGCTGTTGAGGGTGAAAAAATATTTCCTTGAGTACACCCTTAAATATAACGCACTTTCACTGAACCTATATTATCCATTAAATGTGTTTATTTCAATTAATCGATTTAACTTTTGCACCATGATATTCAAAATCGCAAGTTAAATTTATGTAAATGTTTACTTTGCACCAAACTATCCAAACTAAGCGAAATGTATGCAAAGAAATAATAGTAAAACTTAGAAAAAAATTAAATTAAATTTTGATTTTGGGTAGCGGATGAAAATGTTTTAATATTCAGTCCACATGCATAGTCTTAAATTAGAAATGTTATAAATTTCAACTTAGAAAAGTTATACATACTTATACATGAGTAGCTCACAGAAGTATAAAAACTAAATTTTCAAATGCTTTTTTACTTACGCATCATACGTAGTATAGGGTAAGTCTTGCAATCGTTTTGAAAATCGGAAAGTTTTTTTGATGGATTTACACGTTTTAGATAGTGGAGATTCCGAAAAACATATTTTTAGAAAAAAAAATTGCCGTTCGTCTGTTTGTCTGTCTGTCTGTCAGTCTGTCTGTCTGTAAACGCTCTATCCCCCGAACAAATTGAGATAGAGACTTAAAATTTTGCATGTAGTTTGTATGTAAGAATGGGACGAAGCCTATTTAATATCAGCAACCTCGATTATCCGGAACTATTTTTTTCGGACCCTCGAAAAATTCGTTCTGATGAAAGTTACATAAAAATATTCGAATTTTTTTGTTTTAAGGAATTTACGTAAACGGCAATAAAATAACACACATTTTGCATATAGAACAAAGTCGATAGGCTTATTAGTTGCCGAGATATTTGTAATCCTGTTTTCCACATTCTTCGATTTTTCATGGCAATGTATTTCATTCAAATTTCAATTCAGAGGTATATTTTAATTGGAAATGAGACGCATAATCCGACACAGTTAACTGTTAGTTAATACAACTATTATTTTTGGAGTTATAAGGTTGTTTCTTTTACGCAGTTCGGTACTACTTGAGTAGTTTGGCGTTTTATATAATTTGTTGAAATTGGTACATCAGCAGTTCTTTAATAAAGCATTACTATGTATATTAACACTACTTAAATTTTGTTTATGAATTGCAATGCATTGTATAAATAGTTTTCACATGTTTTATTTTCATATACATATCCATGATGGGTAACTATTACGGTGGCCCCCAACGACTAGTTTTCTTTTCTTTTCGATATTATACATGTAAGCAATTTCCCAAAAAATTGTTCAGATTTACATAATACTAGCAAAAGTCATGCTTTGTTTGGATTAGCGAAGCATTATTTTATAAAACACATTGAAAGTAAAAATATTTTTTATTATTTTTTTTTTTTTTTTTTGCATCTTTATTAAACAAAAACGTTATTTTATGTTTCGGCGCATTTTAATTTTTTATTTATGATGCAAGACTGGCATAATAAAATATTTTCGAGGCAAACTTTTACAAAATATTTTTAAATTTTCAACTAAAAGCTCTTTTAAAGATGTTTTTACAATTTCCAGTAACCACTGGTGTTTTTTTAAGTTGTTTTAAATATGCATGTTTCCAGTCTTTGTAATTAACATCAAATAATCTTTGATAGCTATTTTAGAATAATATATTTGAAGAGAGCTTGAAGAAAGTTACTTCATCAAAATCCTACTTTCTGGAAAAACATTTGAAATCTGCTCTCGTCGATACTATGAATTTTTAACTGTAAAACTTTTTATTCTAATTTCTTCGTTTTTATACATGTTAGCGTATGAGAATTTTTTATATTTTAGAATTTTTCGTAAGGAAAATTTCTATTGAATGCTTAATTTTGAAGGATTTTCACGCTCGACAACATTACGTACGTTTTTAAGCCAACTGGTGTCTATATATCCTCAATATCTACAACTGCTTCATCTAATGTTAAACCTTGGGATTTATGAATTATAATAGCAAAAGCTAACTTCAGAAGAAATTCTTTCTTGAGCAATTTATGCTTCCATTTTTCCAGAATTTAATTATTGGGGGAATTGGTACGCACCAATTCTTAAAAATTAAATTATTGTAGTATTCAAATTTATCCTTGATTATTCGCGATATCTGGTCTGGTGGCTTGTGATTTTCTTTATTACGTGCAACAAAGTCTAAAGTCCCGTTCATTAAACCTTTTTTGGTCCACAAATAAGAACGTAACATTACTTTAGATCCAAATGATAAAGTAAGAAATGGTTAAAGTCAATATGTCGTTTCTGAATCGGCCAACTTTGTTTTAGTACATTTATAAAGAGCTTGAATCGAGGCAACAACTTCACGCTTCAATTCTTTTAATTTTTCATTTATATAAAAACTTAACAATTAATTTTATTTGTTTACAATTCTTTTGTTGCCACTTTACAAAAAGAAAAAAAAAGAAAAGAAAAAAATCCATAATACATTTTTTTTAATGTTTAAGTGTCATCTGTGCAAACGATTTTGCTGAATAATGAAAACATATTTTATTTATTAAATTAATCATGATTCTATCTATAATTACTTACTCCATGATTGCTAAAATGCGTCCGTATTGGAAATGCATGTAAAATAAATTAAGTAAAATAATAATTTTTTTTAACGTTTTACTATAAAAAAAATTATATTGTGCAAATCTACAGATCATAATTTATCTTTGTGTTTAATTTGAAGTTAAAATATTGAATAGTTTTTTTGTAAAGCGTACGACAAAATGTAATTTGAGTGGCCTAGTAGAGGATTCGCTTCGCTCATCCTAATAAAATTTATGATTTCTACAATATGCATGTATAGATATATAAAAGCCTTTTTTATATATATTGCTAATATTGAATATTTGTTGTTAAATATTCTACTAATTTATTTATTAGTTTTCTAGTGAAAAAAACTGCGGAAAAAATTTATGTGCTGCTCAGTATTCATGATTCAGTATTCATAAATCCATAACAAATTTATAATTTATCTCTTCGTGATGCGATCCTATAATACGTGACTTATCGAAAAGGTTGGAGGCAGCTGGATGTGCCTATCAGTAATTTTACCTTATTTAATCACATAAATTTTTCGATGAAATTAAACAAAACTTCTTTCCGGAATTACGGGTAATAATAAAGGTAATTAAAACCGGCAATTTAAAGTTAATAAAGAACTCTTGTTTCAACGAGATTAAAACAATTTGTGTTTTAAAAAATGTTTTTAGATTCAATGATGAGTCTAAAATATCAGTATTCATACATTCATTCTTAGGGACAGCATCATTTAATTCTTAAAATTCCACAAATTATCCAAAAGATAATTAAATAGTGTATGCATATAGTACATGTGTGTATGGCAAAAAACAGAAATGAGTTAATTGTATAGATGGTGATTGCGAAACTACAAAATTCTTAATTTCTTCTTGATTTTAAGGGTATTCTCAACTGCTCCGCTCAACAAGTGCAAAACGTTTTGACACATTTACAAATTCATTTTTAACAGAAAGATATAAAATTGAAAGGCCTGACTATGGATGCGATTTCAAATCGAACTTAATTTTCCATTTTTTGATCAATAAATTACCTTTCGAGTTCTAAGCTTTTTCGATCACGTAATCACCCGTTTTTCTCCTGCTTTTCAACCGGTTTTTCTGCTTTCGGTGGCAAAATTTGGTCAAAAATGTCAATTTTGAAGGCTTGTTATGAAAATTCAATTGTGTTTTTAAAAAAAAAAAAAAAAAAAAAGTTGAGTGCAATTAGAGAGTTTCTGAGTGACAACACCTGCTAGTTTCATGCATTTCCGAACAAAAATAAATTAATACTTATGTCACTCTTTTTGATTTAAAAACACCCTTAAAAGGAGAAAAAATATTTACTTATATTTTTTGTATAATGCTTAATTTCATGATCAGAAATTCTGTACATTTGTCTTGTTTCGTAATACTTTTATCAATGTTAACATTAATACTTAGTACTAGTAGTTTTTAAAAATATGAAAAAAACACCCTTTTGATAGCTCTCACGAGAGTAAAGGATGCCTCTGGTTATATTGTGTTTACTACAGTACCGTACATATTAAAACCAAAAAAGCAAACATATGCCATCAGGAGCTTTTAACCTCTTAAGGACGAGCGACTCGTATATGTACCGCAGAAAGACCTAAGAATCCTTGTTTATCCCCACCAGTAAAATTTTACTGTAAAATTTGCCTATTTAATCGGAGCATTTTCTTGATCTAATAAGGTAAAATTTCTGTTTTTAAAAACTGGTGACAAAACATTAAAAATTTTATAAAAGTCTCCCGTCGCGAAGGGGTTTACATAAAGCTGTACTGTTTGTCTTTCAAACTTCCAGTTGAAAGTAAAGAAGGAGATTGGATGAAAAGGGGATGTGTTGTTAGCGATTTAGAACATAAAAATTTAAAAATATGAGCCTCAGCTGTATCAGGATCTGTCTTGAACTATCCTCAACCAAATTTTCAGGCTTCTACTTGCAGTAGATTACACTGTTCATCGCAGACAGACAGACATACACATAAACAGACAGAGCGAAACTGCATTTTATCAACACAGATACAGATATATATATAGCTTATCGTGTTCTTTGCAACTTTTTTTAAATTATTTTTTGGAATCTTGAATGCATTTATGAAATTGTTTTTGTACAGGAGTCGTTCAAATATTACGTAAACAGTAATGGGAGGAGGAGGGATCCAACGTCTGCATATTTTTACTGACAAGGGGGAGGAAAAGTCATGAGAATTCTTACGTAAACATTAGGCAACGAAGGAACTATAGTTTAAGAACAAAAGGAAAAAGACCATTATTTGGATAAGCGTTCTGAGGATGTTTAACAACTTGAGAAAAAAGTATGGAATAAACAAGGATTGAAAATGAGGAACATTCTAGCTGGCGACTACATTGTAAACATAATAACACACAATGCAGAAGAGGTCCCATTTGCTCATAGAAGGCTAAAATTACGGTTCAAGTGGAACCCCTCCTCTTAAACACTTCTTAATAACAGTTTTTGTAAAATTTCAAATTACAGTTTGTATTTTAAATTAAGCTTTTCACAATAGTTTAATAAATATTAAAAGATAATGAAAACTAACCTGGAAACGACCCTTGAAAAAATGCAGCTTGAACTATTTAAATACACTGTTTATGTACATCCATTTTACATTAGTACTGAAAAAAAATCAAATTAAATGAAATAAAGTTCAAATATATGCAAAACCCATCAGTGTGACGAAATGTGGCATGACCAATGCAAATAAGTGTGAAATAATCTGTACATATTTTAGTTTGAAGGGTATGACGCACTTACCCGGTGGTCACCTTACTCCAATCTACCCAACCAAAAACACTTTTAATTAAATGGAATTTGTATAAACTCTTTTGTGTCCAGGGCCTGATTATCAACGGGGCACTCTCCCACCAGAAAAAATAAATAGAAATTTTTTCCTTATTCGTGATAGTAATTTTGACTGAAAAGGGCGTTTAAACAAGGCGAAAATTTCTATGTAATTTTACTGGGGAGAGAGTGCCCCGTTAGTAATCGGGCTCTGTTTGTGTCATGTATGAATTAATTATCTTGTATTTTACACAAAACTGCATACATATCAAGCGTTCCAATACAATGCTGGAATCTATCGTAAATTAACATAGCTGCGCCAGCTGGTGGCAGGGTTGATAATGAATACACCGGTTTTTAGTATGACGTTATATATGCGCAGATGTCTATTATCTCCGCATCTCTTGCGCATATTTTCTGAATTTTTACTCAATCATGACAGATTAATCAAGTCTATCAGATTTATTGCAAAATATTTTTGTTACAGTTTGTTTTGATAAAATCCTGTACATTTTAAAAAATAGTCACAATATAATTTTATTTTCGGGAGAAAAAGTACTAATGCTACGAAAAATATTGACTTTTACCCTAAAATTAAAATGACAATGCGACTTTTTTTAAGTACACATATTCTTAATAAAAAAAAAACTGTAACAAATATTTTGCAATAAATCTGGTAGACTTGATTAAACTGTCATGATTGAGATAATCGCTTGAAATTTTTGCTTGAATTTTTAATATGAATTCTCGAAATAGCTTTGTCTGTTAAAAAAAGAAAAAAGAGAGAGAGAGAGAGTCTAATTTAGGAAAATTATTGTCTAGAATCGCGAAATATTTAAACAAATAAATTAACAATATTTCTTTGTTTGACAAAACAACATTTAATACATGCATTTAAAATGAAAGTTATTCCGAATATACGTATAATGAAATAGATTTTTAATTAAAAGAATGAAATGATTATAAGTTAAATAATAAAAGTGCGATACGACCAAGAAAACATTGGATTTTTATCGTCTGCAAATCAGTAAAGGAAAAAAAAAGCTAAGGTTGAATATTTTATTTAGTAATAAATTCTATACAACATACCCTAAACATTGATAAAAATTTCATTCTCATAGGAAATACAACGGTGTATACCATTTTGTATAACTTAGCTCATCAAAAATTTAGTAAAATATGACACTACTATAAAATTCTGCCTTTACATATTAACTACTTTCTAAATTTAATGATTACATTAAATACACTAAATTTAATGCTTACTAAATTTAATGATTTCATTACATTAAAAACATAATTAAAATCGAACATATTTAAATCAGCTATATTTGCATCGCAAAATTAAATGATATTTCATCTTAGTATATTTTATTTAGTCGTTCTATACTTATTTATTCTATATTTATTTACAATATTTCAAACCTAAAATTTATTCTACACAATATTTTAAAGTAACATTTTACAGAAACAAAAAATTCCATTGCCATTCACACAAAAGAAACTGGAATCTACTTAATAATCCTCTTACTGTTCACCCCTGCCGCTGGTAGGCTTACACTTTGACCACGCCTTAAATCTTCGGGGCACCTCTTCCATAGATCTTGGGACGCTTGACTTGAATACTGCTTTGATTTTACATGAAAATAAAAAGTTTGGATGAGAGGCAAAGACAGCGATCATGGACCACACATATGATTAATTAATAACTCTTATATTTATGTATACATTAATTAATTTCGTTTACGAAATTTTGAATATTTTCATTTTCGGCTGCAAATGGGAAGATTGCCGAAATTCGGTTTCGGTTTGAAAAACCTATTTTGTTCGATCGCTAATTTTACTCAAGATTTGTAGCAGAATTTTTTGAACAAAGTTTTATTTTCAAAAATTTGATATAAAGATGCATTTTTCTATTTAAAAATAATTTTGATTCTAAAATTCTGTTGTGAATTTAATACACTGCTCAAAACAATTAAAGGATATTGCAGTTTTAGGTGGATTTTGTATCTGGGAAACTTTTTAGCTGATTGATACATGGTCGACAGACATAGTAGGTTACATGAGAATAAATTACACACGTTTGGCAGAAAAAAATGCATTTTATTGCGCATTTATGTACAAAAGGAAAAAAACACAATTTGTGCAAATGAGAAAAAAGAATAAGAAAAGGTGCTTTCTTCAAAGAAAATCATTTTCAGTAGGGGGTATGGTTTCCACCGGCGGCCAGCAACGCTGAACACCTTTGAGGCATGGACTCAATGAGGCTATTAATGACGAGTTGGGGTATTCTGCCCCACTCTTCCAGAAGAGCTCTTTCCAGTTCTTGGAGAGTTTGTGGGGGTTGTTGGCGGCCAGAAACTCGTCTTACTAGAACGTCCCAATCGTGCTCGATTGGATTCATGTCTGGAGAACATGCTGGCCATTCCATTCGAACGATTCCTTCCTCGAAAAGGAAATCCTCCACCAGGTTTGCACGATGTGGCCTGCAGTTATCGTTCATTAAAATGAAGTTATCTCCGATTGCTGCAGCGTAAGGGACTACAATAGGTCTGAGGATCTCATCCCTATATCGGCGACCAGTCAGAGCTCCATCTCGAATGATGTAGAGGTCAGTGCGCCCGTCAATGGAGATGCCACCACACACCAACACTCCTCCACCGCCAAATCTGACACTTTCGTGCACGAACGCAGGATTATTCCTACTGCCGCGGTCCCTCCAGATGAAAATACGCCTAATATCCGGATGCACAGAAAAACGGGACTCGTCAGAAAACAGAATATTGCTTCATTCATTTCTCCTCCAGTTGACATGCTCGGTTGCCCACTCCCTGCGGTCGCGACGATGCCTTGATGTTAATCTAACACATACCATCGGTCGAAGAGCATACAGACCTACAGCATGGAGCTGGTTTCGAACAGTCTGAGTTGAAATCGTGGTGCCTGTAGCCGAGCGAAGGTGTTGTTGGAGAAGAGTAGCGTTCATGTTTCGGTGTCTCCGAGCTGTTAACGCTAAATACCGATCTTCATTGGGCGTTGTTGCGCGTCTACGACCTTGCCCTGGTCTTCGGCCTGCACATCCACTCTCCAAAAAACGGTTCCAGATCCTGGAAATGACACTTTGTGACACTCCAATGGCTTGCGCTACTTCGGCTTGAGTTTGGCCCCCTTCTAACCTACCAACAATTCTCCAAGCTTCTGAATCTGTCAAATGACTTCGCTGAGACATCGTACTCATCGAAACAAAGCAATCACTGAATGCCGATCATCCTTGTTTTCATTCTCTTTTATCCAGTTGAAAGTCAAATTTCATTCGCTGCCGCAGAAGCGACGTTTTTGACGTCGAACTCAAAATTTGCATACTCCACAGTTTGAAAACCAGAAAAATTTGCATTTGTGATTCTCTTCTTCTATTTTCGGCAAAAAAAATTTCGTTTATATCTTTATTTTATATAAAACTTCAAATATCCTTTAATTGTTTTGAGCAGTGTATTACAGAAACACAATTCTTGCCTCATAACCCTTTACGACACAGAGCACTTTCATTGCTTAAGTGCTGAAATTAATGACTGGCACCGGAATTTCAAAACAACGTTATTTGTAAATATTAAAAAGCTATGATTCACGAATCCAATAAACCACAAGCGTCTGGGGAGAGAACGGCTGCTAATGGTAGGGACTTAGAAAATTTCGGCTTCTGATTAACTCGTTTCTGCGGGTGCGTCAGCAGAGGCGAAAAGGGAAAAAAGGTTGCAATTTCTTCCCTCCAGTATACCATACTGAGAAATGGATTTTCCCTTTTCGTTGTAGAATTGTTTATGAAGTGTTTCAGAAAGAACCCAAGTACATTTCTAAGCGTATAATGCGATTTTAACTTTAAGCTTTATATTATATAAATTCATAATCAAACTATTTAATTGAAACTTTTTTACTTATTCGAAATTATTTAAAGCAATGCAAAAAATTTCAAGCGGTTTTAAAAGTTTATCTTTTGTACAAATTAGAAATAAAAACAATGCTAAACATAAAAAAGATTAGAATACAAATAGTAAACAGTTATTTGTGCTTTTTTTTTAATTTGATTTATTTACATAGCGCTTTTGAATTATTATTAAATTCAATATTTTCAATGTTATAAATGACCGAATCTGTAAAAATAAATAAATAAATATGTGTGTTGAACTATTTATAAGTTATTTAGAGAATTTAAATGTTTTAAAAAGGAGATATTTTCCCATTAACATCAATTAAGTAATAAAACGTTATCATTAAGTTATATATATATTAAGTTATAGTCAAAGAAGTTATATATATATGATTCATATAGTTATTGCTCTTTTATATAAATGATAAATAAAAACAATACTAAACATAAACAAGATTAAAAGACAAATAATAAAATGTTTTTTAATTGCTTTATTTATGTAACTCTTTTGAATTATTATTAAATTTACAATTTTCAGTGTTATAAATGACTGAATTTGTAAATAAATAAATAAATAAATGAATGAATAAATATGTGTGTTGAGCAATTGATAACTTATCTAGAGTTAAATGTTTTAAAAAAGAGGTATTTTCCATTAACATCAATTAAGTACTAAAACGTTACCAGTAATCAGAAATAAAAGGGGTTTTGTGGTTAAAGCCCTTCTCAAAAACAATACCTTTTTATTACTACTACTTCTCCTTCTAATATAGGAGATAGATATAATTCCAATTTTTTCTTTTTTTTTTTTCAAAATTTTAAAAGGTTTTTATTAAAAAAAACCTGTTTATTATTTCTCTTTCAATCTTGTTTATGTTTAGTATTGTTTTTATTTATCATTTGTGTAAGAGAGTAAAAACTATATAAATCATATATATATATATATATATATAACTTCTCATTAATGATAACGTTTTATTACTTAATTGATGTTAATAAAAAAATATCTCCTTTTTAAAACATTTAAATTCTCTAAACTAGGACTTCCCTCAGAGGGATTAGTCTGAGCGATATTGCTGAGAATACACATTTAATAACTTGCGATAAGTAAAGAAAATGAGATGTTAAATTTAATTGGTCATTCATTGTGATAAAATATAATGATGAAAATAAGCATATCGAATCGTAGAACTACAAAATCTTGTTGCATATACTATTTTTATAAAAGAAAAGCAAACCATGCATGGATATAAAATTGGAAATATGCAAAATGTTAAAAGTAATACAGAAAATAAAACACCAAATTTTCCTATATTGGAAATATAGCTCTTTGAAATGATGTCATGAGCATAAACAGAAACTTCGCACCGATTTGAGAAACTATAAGTAACATAAACTATTATGTTTGAAGAGAAATGGAGTGTATTTTATATGGTGTGAAACCCGTCCGAATAGTTTATAATGTTGAATATCTGTTTTCCACGGATGCAATGAGGTTGTCGATAAGAGTTAAAGAATCCTTTTTTAAAAATTTGTCCTAAACGAGCACTTACATCTTATAAGTTACTGTGATGCCAAAGTTATAGTTTCTGACCCCAATAGTATCCTAGAAATTGCAATATTCTCAATAAATTGGGTTTAAAACTTTTTCTAGAAAAAAAATGTTTAATTTGTGAAATTAAATTGTCGAATGTTTTAGAAATCGTTCATAACGAGAATATTATATCTTAAAAGTTGCCACCAAAAAAAAAGATTTTAAATTTTTAGTCATATCAACATCAAAGAATTTTCAATTTTAGAACTTTTTTTGCTCGTGCATTGATGGTGATTATTGTTCCTACGCAAAATATAGTATATTTTGCAGCAAAGATGGTTACCAAATTTTTTGGCCACATTATTTTTTAAATCGGCTAGGTACTCCCAATGTAAACGAAAAACACACAAACGTTAATGCTTTATAGCATAGAAATACAGAATCAAAAGCTGTTTATCTCCTATTATATACACATGACATAAATTATCTAATTAGTGCTAGCAGATGAATTTTTAAATATACATAGATCAATATAATGCTTCATTTTTCTTTTATTAGTATTTCTTAGTATTCATTTTTCATTTATTTGTATTATTCAGTAAAAAACTCACTTTCTTAAGCCCGAATTACGTCAAACTTTTTATAAAAGCGCCTAAGTCCATATAACAGCGAAGTATTGTGAAGAGATTAAATACAAGGTAGTAAGACACTTAGCCAAACGCAGGTAATAAATCGCCAAATATTGTCCTTTTCGCCCTCTCTCGAAATGCATATTTTTTCGTATATTTAAAAAACACGATTTTGAGTCATCTTATTTAAAATTCAAATAAATAAATGAGAGGAAGCAATAATAGCATAAGTCAAAACATTCATAAGTCAACATCAAGGAATTGTATCGTAGTTACACATGTGGAAAAAAGCTGCTTTCGGCCAAAAAACCTTGTCTTCACTAAATTTGAATCCGATTAAAAATATACCGTGATTAATTAAAATGTTATAGGCAGAGCTGCCAAGTCTCCGGCATTTTGGGTACCGGTATTTTAATACAGAAAATGTTTTATTAAATTGGAACATTCTGCGGATTTAAAAAATATTTTTTCCTATAAGAAAATTCTGCTATGCAATAAGCGAGGGTTTGGCATCTCTGTTTAGGAATATTTCGTAATCTACTTTTTAACCTTAAAAAAAGCAACGACCATTTTTCGGGTACAAAAAGTATTGCTAATTGTTCCATTTTGCATACAAGGTACTGATTGTAATATTGATACATCTATGGAGATAAATTTCCAATAATTTTTCAAATCCCATTTATTTCATTAAAAATATAAATCTTTTATTAATTTAGTTTAAAATAAATGGTTTTTAACTAATTTCATAATACTTTTGAAATATCACTTTTCATTGGTCATTTTTTTAAAGCATTTAGACAATGGTTGTTGTTTTCAGTCAAATATAGACTTTGGTCTGTCCACATTTTATTTTATTATTATTATTTATAAATGGTGGAGATATATTCATACTTAATTCATAACGTACATAATATATGACTCCGTTATTACATAAGTCACCTTTTTATTACCATAAAAATTATGTTTTTACTGATTTTTATTAACTCAATAGGAAAAATTTTGTGTTTTGAGCAATAGATGTCCGCATTTCCTTTATTTATTTATTTTAACAAAATTCTTTGTATTTAGAAGAATTTTTATTTAAATAGAAAATCCAGATGTCGCTGTTAATAAAGAAGAAAGTTACAAAAAAGGATACAAAACGAGTAGACACATACTATGAAATATGGAAAAACGACGAATCCCAAAAAGACGTCGTATGAAATATCATCTTTTAAAGCAAAAAAAACGAGGTCTGATTATCGAGCCTACTGATTACAAAATGTGCATTACATTAAAAAAAAAAATGCTGCAAATATTGATTATTTTTTCTTTTGTGCAGTTTTGGCTTCCAAAGGTGCGCTATGTTGCAAAAAGATATAAGCGCCTATGAAAACACACCTGGTAAACGTTCATGCTCAGTTTTACAAATAAATATGGCACATATATGCCCTATATACACCGAGGTACCCAATTGGTGCCAAAATGGCGTTTAGTTGCCTAACATGCTGGTTATCATATAAATGTTATAATAAATTGTTTGTTCTAAAAATATTATCATTTATTGATTGTTATATCTTTTTTAATAACATAAAATGTTTCGTTTATTCCTTTTTTTTTCATTTTGAAATAAATAAATAACGTGCTGTTATAGCATGCTATATGCATCTGGTAATCAAAACGATGTTTTCGCCTAATTGGCATAAAAAATCTCGCCAAACCCGGTGCTTATATCTCTAGTATATTATCTCAAGTATTTTATTTATGTATACTATAATTGTTTTTACATACCACTTACTTCTTCTGGTATATAGAAATAGGTAAGTGGCTCCTTTATGCAGTATAAATTGTATAAAACTTTAAAAAATAGCCCCGTTGCCCCTTTTTGGATCGAATTTAAAAAAAAAATCAATGTCTAATTCCAGTATTGCTCCTAGGTATGCATACATACTCCATATTTCAAAGTTGTATGCCAACAGGAAACGGATGAAAAATTGGAAAAGATGTCACATATGCACCAGGGTACATAATTGGGGTCAAAATGGCATTATTTTACCTGAGATGGTAACCCGGCTTTATTTATTTATTACTAGCTGACCCGCCCGGCGTTGCCCGGGTCCGTTATAATAATGTTAAACGAACTTGAAATTTTTATGATTTTATCTTCAACTCAAAATATGTGTTAATACACTGTTAAGAATTTGACCCTTTTGCTGCATCGTCACGCCACCGCTTTTATAGAAAATGATTACTTCAGCCTATTTTGGAGCATTGTCATAGGTCAAAAGAGATATATTCTATAAAAGCGGGGGAGTGATGATACAGCAAAAGGGTCAAATTTTTTACAGTGTACATTATATTAAATACGTGCCCCCTGACTGTGTCAAAAATTGGTTTTTTAAAAAACTAATATTTAGCTGCAAAAATACCTAAAATGACTGCAATGGGAAACGCAGGAGGGAATATGTGTCCAACGATTTCGTGTTGATATTTATCCTTAAAATTACTGTTAAGTGACTTAACTAAATACTTTTTTCACATAGATATCCCAAGTGAAATATTTTGAATTTCAAACTAATTATATATCACTCTTAAATCTGACTATACCGTGAATGAAATCGATTCTCGATGATTCGCTAAAAGGTTAGTATATAATATTATAAATTCAGAGCCATTTTACAAAAATAGGTGTATATTTTTTATCAAACATGCGTAATGTTCATTCTATGAACAAAATCCTAACCGTAACCTAATTGTATCGGAATCATAACTTGTCTGTAACTTAGCTGTATCTTAGCAGTAACCTAACTGCAAGTTAAATATACCATAAATGTAACTTGGCCGTCACCTAATCATAACCTACCCATAATCTAACCACAACCTAACCGCAAATTAACCTTAACCTAACTGTAACTTAACCATGACCTAACTGTAACCTAACCGGAAAATAAAATAACAAAAGGGTCACCGGAACGTAATTGCAACCTAACTGTTATCTAAACGTAACCTAGTTCTAATTTAACATTAACTATAAACAAAATATTTTAACCATCTCGCGCTAAGTACTTAGTTTCACTTTCCACCGCTACGGAGCGCATTATGTTTTGTAGAACATCCGAATTTTAGGTTCGGATTGGATTCATGTTCATGGAAATTATTTTGTCTTCTTCGGATACGGTTATGATTGTGTGGAATATTTGTGTTCAGTTTAGATTCGGTTCAATTCAGATTTCGTGGGTTTTTTTTTTCCCTTCAAATGGGATTTTTAAGTTCGGGTCGGGTTGTACTTATATGGAAATTATTTTACCTAGTTCCAATGAGGTTATACTTCACTGAAATATTTTTGTTAGGTTCAGATTAAGTTTGGTTCAAATTTCGGGATTTTTTTTTTTTTTTTTTTTTTTTTTTACAAATTTTTTGGTTTGGAATGGGGATTATGTCCATGGAAATTATATTGTCTTGTTCGTATCTGGTTATAGTTATTTGGACTATTTTCGTCGGATTCAGATTTGATTCGATTCAGATTTCAGGTATTTTTTTTTAAATTGATTTTTAAGGTTCTGGTTGGATTCATGTCCTGGGAAATTATTTTGTCTTGCTCGGATCGGGTTTTGGTTCTTTGGAATATTTTTTTCGGGTTCAGATGTCGTTCAATTCAGATTTCGGCTTTTTAATGGAATTTTTAGGTTCAGGTTGGGTTGCGCATCAACGGAAATTATTCTGCATTGTTCGAATAAGGATATGCTTCTCTGGAATATTTTTGTCAGATTCAGATTTAGTTCATTTTTTAGGTTCGGATTGGGTTCATGTTCATGGAAATTTTTTTGTCTTGTTCAGGTCCGGGTATGGTTCTGTGGAATATTTTTGTCGATTCAAATTTCAGGTATTTTTTTCAAATGGAATTTTAGGTTCCGATCGGTTTCATGTCCACGAAAATTATTTTCTCTTATTCGAATCCGGTTATGGTTCTTTCGAATATTTTGATCGGATTCAGATGTAGTTTGCATAAAACTTCAGGCTTTTTTTTCAAATGGAATTTTTTAGGTTCGAGTCAGGTTTATGTTCATGGAAGTTTTTTTGTCTTGCTCTTATCAGGTTATAGTTCTTTGGAATATTTTTATCGATTTCAGGTTTCGTTCTGGTCATTTTTTGGGTTTTTTCAGAGAAAAATTTTAGGTTCGGGTCGGGTTGCATATACACGAACATTATTTTTCTTTGATCGAATTGGGGTATGCTTCATTTGAATATTTTTGTGGGATTCAGATTTGATTCGGGTCAAATATCAAATCCATAGTTTTTTTTTCAAATGGAATTTTTAGGTTCGGGTCGCGTTTATGCTCATGAAATTTTTGTCTTGCTTGGATCGGAGTATAGTCTGTTTTTTTCTGGTTGGGATCGGGTTATGTGTTAATACGCCTAAACATTATGTTTTGCTACTATTCTTTTAGTGACTATTTTTTATATATAATTTATTTTGCTATTTGATAATTTATTACTGTGTATGAATCGTCTGCCTATTCGAAAAATTGTACGTCAAAGAGCCATTTCATTTTTGTTTTAAAAACAAATTAAAGTCTTAATAAAATTTTAACTTAAATAAATGCATTCAAATTTAATCAATGATTTAAAAAAACTGCTAAAAAAGCCTCATATATACATATACATATATTAACTGCAACATAGCCAACCACAAATACATTCTAATGTACGAAGTACCAACGATCTGACGTAATAGCTATGTTCAAAAATCCTAAGTTAAACTGACATTTTGCCAGTCTATGAATTTTAAAGGTCTTTGGGAAAAAAACAGTCACTTTTGAAATGTCAAAATCTCAAATTGGTTTCTTTCATAGAGTAAAAAGAAATTAATAGAGTGGAGGTATTATCTCTGGAGATGATGCTTAAGATGTAACCCTACATTAAGTCCAATTAAGTACCAACAAAAGCACGTGCTTTGACACGCCTATCAATTGGCGAAATTTTAAAATGAAGGGCCAAAATCACAGTCAAGTGAAATCCAGCCACCCCATTGGTCGAGTGGTAAGGGTGAAAATCACGAACTTGTTTCTCCATTTGAAAAAGGTGAGGGGGAAAGTATTTTTTAAGCGATTGTTACCGTCTGTTCTTATTTAAGATAAACCATCGAAATTAACTCAATTAAGATATTTTGATGCCATTTTATAAAATGAGAGTGAAAAATTTAGATTATAAATGAAAAGAGATAAGATTTACTTCAAAACTGCAGCTACGATTTTTTCTCGGAAAAAGGAGTATGACAACATTTACCCAACTGCTAAGAGATTGTTCCCTGAAAAGGACGCGGCTCAATGACCAATGAGGTGTTTGGATTTCACCGGACTGTGATTTTGGCCCTCCATTTTAAAATTTAGCTATCAATTGAAACAGGTTTAAACCTGTATTTTTTTTCTCTCGTTTTTAAAAAAAGAACTAATTTATCGCTTCACCGGTAAAAATTTATTAATTATTTTATCATATGTGTTTTAAATATCAATATAGAAAATTATTTTAACGTTTTGCTTGAAAATATAACATTATTTTGTTAGTACATTAAAATCGTCTGCAGTCAGAAATTTATATTTTAGATTAATATTTATTACTTAAGTTTTCATACATGATTTTAAAAGAATGTTTTCATCATTATATTTTAAATATTTATTTACATGCAATTATTAAGTCATAAACATTTTTCATCTACGTTATAAAGTATTGAAAATTACATTAATGAAGGAAACTTTTAGTTATACAATTTTTAATTCGTATTAAATGTTTTCAATATCTTATTTAATTTTAATTTGATATTTAATTATTGCTAATTTTCCAATTTCCTTCATTTTAAAAGCGAATATTTATTCTAATAAATAATAATAGAACGAAGACCATTTTAAAAATTTGCTATTTCCTCTTGAAATATGCTTCAACTGTAATTAATTTCTTTCAATTCGTCTTGTAATACAAAATCTCTTCCACGTCCTTTTGTTTGCCACATTAAATTTGAGCGATAAATGGTTTCATATCGCAAACCTTTTTTGAGCTTACTTCACCTCCACTTATCTTATTCCTCCATGGGTTTCTTTAATTCTGTCTCAGCTTTCTTATTACTTCTGCGAAAATTTTTACACAACCAACCAACCGTAAACAAATGAAAGAGAAAAAAATTGGGAAAAAGATGATTTTTTATGAGAGTGACCTCTTGATTTTAATTAATTACTCAGTTAATAATTGGAATTTTGAAATTCTGAAGCTCAGGTGCATCAGGAGAGATATTGGGCTACTCTCAAAAAAATTTTGAGCTTTGTACGTGCTGTAGATTTTGCTAGCCATCGCAGACACACACACAGACAGAGCGTTTTGTTCTTTTATTAGTATAGATTTGTTTATTTACTCATAAAATGTTTATTTACTTTCACTCCCTTCTTTTAATTATATAAAATATTTCTTTTTATAGTTATTAATTATTATTATTATTTTATTTACTGTAAGTTCTTTTTGAAAATAGAAAATAATTTAAAAATGTGTATATAAGCGTTATTTAAAAAGGGAGTTTTCGCCAAATGGGCTTTGAAAAAAATTGCGCCAAATCTGATGCGCTTGTGGTATCCGTGCCGAAAAATTAGTGACCAGAATTGACTTCCATACACAAACAAAATATAAGTTAAAAGAAAACGTGCAAGGAAAATAAATATAAAGGGAAAATGATGTCATAAAAGAAACTTTTTATTTAAAAACGTAATTGTTTCTAATTTTCACACGCGAAATATGTAAAACATTTTTTTAGCGATCAAAAAGTGCTGTTAAGAGATTATCACAAAATCTCAAAATCAAAGTTTTTATGACATTTTTTAATATAAAAAAATAACAGTTTTATTTTCCTGCATACTTAAATTTTAAAATGTTTTATTGCATTCCATATTTCTGAGTGCGAAATGATTACTATTTACTCCATGTACTGATTCGGTTATCTACGAAATTGTCCAGCCAGTGAAAATCACGCTCACTAAATTTCTGTGACGTATGCACATAAATTGTGCTTTTTTATCAGTTTTTTTAATATAACTTTTAAACTATTTGGAATTATTTTTTAAAAGTAGGTGCATTCACCAGATTACCTTCATAGGTACCTATTGGTACAAACAGAATCAAAATCCTACAAGTACTTTTTGAGATTTGCTTGACGAAAGAATTTTTTTGAATTTTAATATCGTTACGTATCTCTGAGTATAAAGACTTCGCTTCGCTCAGACAATAAGTTATGAATATCTCAACACACATATTTATTTATTTATTTTTACAGATTCGGTCATTTATAACACTGAAAATTTTGAATTTAATTATAATTCAAAAGAGCTATGTAAATAAAGCAAATTTTAAAAAAGCACAAGTAACTGATTGCTATTCGTATTCTAATCTTGTTTATGTTTAGCATTGTTTTTATTTGTAATTTGTATAAAAGATAAACTTTTAAAACCGTTTGGAATTTTTTGCATTGTTTTAAATAATTCCGAATAAATAAAACAGTTTCAATTAAATAGTTTGATTATGAGTTTATATCGTAAAAAGCTTAAAGTTTAAATCGCATTATACGCTTAGAAATGCACTTGGTTCTTTCTGAAACACTTCATAAACAAATCTACAACGTAAAGGGAAAATCCATTTCTAAGTACGGTATACTGGAAAAAAAGAAATTACAACCTTTTTTCCCTTTTCGCCTGTGCTGACGCACGCGCAGAAACGGGTTAATCAGAAGCCGAAATTTTCTAAGTCCTACCATTAGCAGCCGTTCTCTCCCCAGACGCTTGTCAATAAACCGAATTGTTTTAACCAAATTTCTGATATCGATGTGGCCTTTTGGAATTAAAACAAGTTGGAAATTGCACGTGAAGCGAAGCAAATGAGGTGCTTTCGTGCGATAACGAAGTTTTTAAAATGTTCATATCTTGCTGTTATAGTAGACAGCACTTCGTATACAGTATAGTGGTCGAAATCCTTTTTGTGTTTTTGTAAATATGCAGGAAATAACTTTTATTACACTTCAGCAAAGTATATCATATTCATAAAATGTGAAATAGTTTAATATATTTAAAACAAGCCCACAACGTTTCCCCGTATAGCATTATGTAGTGGAATACTTTTGTGTGGCCCTGTAATTTAATAATAAATACTCTTTGCATCACAGATTGTGTAGAATATATATTTTAGTATATATATATTTCATAGGTTCATGTCAATTCTCTAATATTATATTCGAAAGTGTTTAATGATGTTAATCATTAAAATGTACTTGAAACCATTTTTTCTTATTGATCGTAATGTAATGGAATACTTTTGATTGTCCCTCTAATTAAACTATACATCTGATTTTCATAAAAATTTAAAATGACTCGACAAAATTACGCTAAAATTATACCTTTAAATCTCGAGCGATTTGGTTGGATAGTTTTTGCCAGACATGCCAATCTCCGGCTTTTTAAAAATCAAACAATTATACTTCTAACCAGAATATTATTGAGACAACGAAAATAAATAGACTTTAAATGACCCTCTGGGTTCATACTAGACACGTTTAATTAAATAAATTTTCTGGTTCGAAGTACGTTTTCATGTTTTAAAAAAAGCCGGTGGTTGGCAACTCTGTTTTTGCTTTCTTATATGCGGGCAGACAGACGGACGGGCGGACAGAACGGACTGACAGACTGAACGACGAATATAGGTGCTAGCTATTTATATAATTACGGATGCACCTAAAATTATTCAGATTTTGATGTATTAGTACACAGTATTTCGGATACAGTATAGTAGCCAAAATCTTTTGTGTGTCCCTGTAAGTACTATATGCTTTCTTTTATACAAAAAATAACTTGTAGTATTTCTCAGCAACGTATATCAATCTCATAAAATGTTAAAGAGTTAATTACAATTAAAACGCGCACCAAACAATGTTCTCCCTATACCATTATTTAATGGAATATTTTTATGCGGACTTGTAAATCAATAACAAATGTTCTTTGCACCACAGATTGTGCAGAATGTACATTATAATATACTTCTTAGATGCACATCAATTTTATTATGTTCGAATGTGTGTAATACTATTAAAATGCATTTGAAACTTTTTTCCCTATTGACCGTAATATAACAGTATACTTTTGATTGTCCCTCTAATTGATCTATGCATCCGATTTTTATAAAATTTGAAATGACTCGACAAAATTATGTAATGATTACATATTTTAAATTTCAAGCTATTCGGTTAGGTAGTTTTTATTTTGTTACATGCGGACAGACGGACGGACCGAACGACAACTATAGGTGCTGTGTATATATATAATTGCGAATGCACCTAATTAAGTGATTTCACGGACATACTATCGCCTCTTAATGGATTAAAAAGCTGAGTAGAGAATGAATTGTGCAGTTTTTACTCTTTCTTGAACAGAATCTTTTATTCACGAAACTGATTGCGATAATCTAAAAGCTTAGTGACAGCTGATAACATTTCAGAACTTCTCGAACCATTATAAAAGTGCTAAAACAGATGTGTGATGTGCGGATTTACCAGCGAACGTGGATCGTGGATTTTGGTGGATATAGCTTTCCTCAGTGAACGAAATGTGCTTTTTTTTTCAATATCAGTACTGGTACTGCTTTTAGAAACGAAAGTATATAAAATTATACGATGCTTTGAAATGCTTCACGAAATTTATTCCCAGTATTTTTGCTTTTTCCTACGCAATTTTCTATTTTTTTATAAAATTCATAAAATATTTCAAATCTGTTTTATTAAGTGGACAAACTTCGGGTGATGACTGTGAAATGTGACAAGAAAGAGCTGAAATAACATCGAAACAGATTATTTCTCAGTTGAAGCTCATCCGTCTTGAACAAGTTTATAAATTTTATGCAGCTGAACTAATATACTGAATACAGACTTATACAAGTAATTGACGACAACGCCTTCGTTATGCAAATTTCCTATGTTTTCAAGGAAAACCGGAATATCCGGCTCGACACTCATTGATTTCAAGTTGCTCCAGAAAACTTTTTTCTAAATCCGTAAATATTGACAAAAGGTAAGTGAGACTTTTTTGTTTTACTTATTTGATTTTTTAATAACATATTTTGTATTAACCCATTCCTGCCCAGCATCTTTTTCGTAAATTTTATTTGGTTGGCACCAGTATTTTTAGAAGATTTAAGTTTAGTTCATTAATCACGAAAATGCATCATTTAAACAAAATAATTATTGTTTTTCTTTTTTACCGGTGTCAAAAACAGTGCTGAATGCACCTTTTGAAGCTTCCCTAAAAAGGGACGCTAGGCACTAATGGGTTAATACACAATAATTAGTTACCTATAGCAACAAAAATTATACATTTTATAAATCTCGATGCTTTCAAAACATTCCATTTCGTTTTTATGCAAATTCACTGAAACAAGTTTTGTAACATGAAGCATAAAAATACATAACAAATACATTAGCAATTTATTAAAAAACAATATATCAATATTTTGATATTATAAGAAAAATTAATAATTTTATGGCATAAATTCATATATGCAGTGGAATTTCGTTACAACGAACGATATCACTGTAACGAATATTACTTAAATTTTTAAAAAGTAGTATTTCCATATCTATCAATTTACATAAAATCCAAAGTCTCTGCGTGACCCTTGCAATTCCGGTTGTACCTCCTCATTTTTGGGCCATCATTCCGATGCCGTAAGTAAGGTAGTTGCTTGACTTAGATAATCTACTGTTAAAACTGTTGTTAGCTTTCGTTTTTTTTTTCAAAACTAAAAACTAAAACAAAATCACTTCACCTTTTTCATTTACGTATAAAAAACATTTCATATTTATTTACTTAGAACAGGTGTCACAAATAAAAATTAAATTAAAAAGTTGACATGTTTCGGTTCATTCATAAGAACCGTATTCATAACACATAAAATCAGTAGAAAACTAAATGACACTGGATATAAATATAATTTAAAAACCCAAAACACAAAACATTGCGCCCCCTATGATCGTGAATAGCCATTGCCACCGCGGCATATAAATATAATAAATTTTGATCAAATATTAAATTTAATATGTATAAAATTAATATTAATAAAAGTAGAAAAACTAAATGACACTGGATATAAAGGTAATTTTTATGAATACGGTTCTTATGAATGAACCGAAACATGCCAACTTTTTAATTTAATTTTTATTTGTGACACCTGTTCTAAGTAAATAAATATGAAATGTTTTTTATACTTAGATAATCTACGTTGTTTCACATCTATTCTGCTTCATTTTCTATAAAACCTTCAAAAGCTACACAGTTATAGTGTTTAAACTCTAAACTACAACTAAACAGCTAACACATTACTGATATAAAGAAACGAGCATTTCAGAAATAGTGATAAATTTACAAATGGAAACAATGGGTAGTAAGTCATTCGTTTTTGAAAATTCATTGAATATTTTATTTCTTGTAATAATTAATACGTTTTTTATTTCGTTTGCCTATGAATCAATGAAAATAATTTTTAATTTAAGAACAAAGTCTTAGAAAACAAAACTTTGTTTTCAATACTTTTATGCCATCCGGCGTAAAAATCCGGCGTGCCATCGGCAAAATCAGAATTTTCTTTTCTTTTTTTTTCTGCCAAGAGTAGATGTTTTTTCGCGTGTGTGATTTACATAAAAACGGTTTTGTATTGAAATAAAATGCTACGGTATTCATTGTCATTATTATTGTTATGTATTTTTAAGGAAATGTGTGATTTGATAAATCATTAATCCTTTTTTTTTCAACCTTATTACTTCTCAACGTCGCACATAATTAAAAAATATGTACAGATGAATAGGAAAATCGGGAGGGTGTATTTTCAAATGAAAATTGTTTGAAAACTGTTTTTCAATTTACTGACTTTTTAAGATTTTTAAACCAAATAGCTCGATTACAGTACAATAGTATATGGATATTTTTTACCAAATTATTTCAAATTTTAAGAGAATGCCAGGATTTCTACTCATCGTCCTAAGATGAGCATTTACTCTAGTTTCATTCTAAAAATATTCACTTTAACGAATTTTTCAGTTTTGCGAATTTAATCAGTACATTCCAGTGATTCGTTGCAACGAGATTCTACTGTACTTAAAAACTTTATATTTGCATTTTTTGTGTGTAAAATTGAGATACTAATCTGATATTATGTTTATCGCATTTGGCATCATTATTACTATTGATTTTATCATTATTACAAATGCAGTTATTATTCTTCAGAATGTGAAAAAAAAGCATTGATTACAGGGCTTAATTTGCGCCAGAGCACACCGGAATTCAGCTCCAGTACTTCTTTGTTTTTAGTAAATACTTAAATATTGGTCGAAACTCGCCAGGGTTTATAATTACAGGACTCCGGAGCCCAGTGCAATAGTACTCCTGAAAATCCCAAGCTTAAATTACTTATCCCTTTCTCTCCCATTTCCAAATTTAAGTTTTGCATTCTTCTGATGGTTTTTTGATAGAAAGCAATTGAACAATGTTTCTTCTTTAACTATAAAAGCATAGAATCTTTCTTTCTGTTTTTAAACACCATTCTCAAATTATATTTATCTTATTTAATTACAGAATTATGTGATTAAAATTAGGCAAAGATTTCTATAACGATGGAATGATAAATTGAAAAGTGAAATAACTGACAATTACCTAAATACAGGTAGAAATATATTTTAAAATTTTTATTTTGCTTAAAAAAAAAAAAAAGTAAGGAATATAAATATGCATGTTTGAGTGACAGCGGGGGGAAAGGGTAGGAGGGCACGTTACGGTTTTAACACTGTAGAATATTTGGTCTTACGTACTTTTTCAGTTACAATTAATTATTACTGATTACACTTATTTAAGAATTTCCGTTTGTTGTTTTCAAATGAGAATGTTACACACCCAAAACAACATCAGACAATGTTTTTTTAAAATAACAAATATATTGCTGCAAAAAATTGTTTCTGGGAATGTTACTTCTTCAGTATATTTTACATTTCAGATAACTCTCTTTTTTGCAATAACATGAAAAGACCTGTAAATGAAAGAATTATTTAGTTTATAGTAGCTAACTTCTGAGTCAAAAACTGCATTTAATGTTTTCTTCACCGATATTTTATTAAACGTTGGACGAAACACGAGGAAATGTTTCTTCTCTTTACGTCACAAACACAAGAGGAAAATCGGTTCACGTGATAAACATTAGATTCAATGGCGATAGTTTTCGCAACAGATCTCGAAGCAGCATTCTGCTCTTGTTTTGATCGATATTTGAAAATACTTTTATTGTAAGTATCAGGTTATCATTTTCATTACTGCCTTATTATTTTTTAAATCCAGGTGTATTTTTAACAAAAATAATTTCTGATTTGTTAATTGAAGTACATATCTTTTCTTTAATCCAACAATCATTAAAGAAAAATTAGCTCTTAAGGTCTGCTTAGTTAGGTTATTTTTCATTATTATTATTATTGTCTTCTGGGGGAGGGCGGTGTTTACATAGTAATTTTTGTTGTATAAGCATCATATTGGTAGTATTATCAATTGGCCATTTCTTTTTATTTTAATATTATTCAGAATTTATTATTCTTTCTCATTATTAGGAAATTTAATTTTATTTTCGAATAATAATAATCATCTTATTTAAGACAGATTAAGCAAGGCAGTTTTACTATTCGAAAATAGTGGGTTTTTTAATACCTTTAGTTGGCAATACTGTTTCTGAGCAAAATATATGTATTTTCTACAGCTATCGAAACATCAATCACCAATACCCACCGGAACATTTGAGGCGTTCTGAAATCAATCCGACTAACTACATTTTTTTTTTTAAGAAATTTAAATAACGACATGATTAGATTCAAATATTCTAATATATATATACAGTACTTATGAATTACCCTTGATTACACGACAATTAATGAATTTAATCAAAATCTGGTGAAAAAAAAAGAGCATTTTTTTTAATGTTTAAAATATGCATATTTATTTGATGGAATTAATCGTATTGACATCTGAATGCCTCATTTCACAGTTTGCCGAAACGACGTACTTCTACTATATAAGAGAACTCTGTAATGTATTTATTCTAAATTTGCCACTTATGTACAGTTCTTCTGTAAGTCCAACAGCATGAGAAACCATGCATGTTTTTTGTTTTCCCTATTATTACCGTCTAACCCCGTTTTTTAAAAGAAAATGTATGAGGGGGGGAAAAGCATATTAAAACCAAAAATCAGAACTAGTGAAATAAAAAATTGTTATGCTGACCCAATTTTTTATATTGCGGTAATGTTTTTTCGTCTTTCGAGTTTAAACCTAAAATATATTTTTTAATTGATTGGGTTTTAATATCCATGTATGTTTTTTGAAACGTTCAGGATTTTCAAGATTTTTTTTCTTATAAAGTTAAACTTTTACAGGCCAAATTCAGATCCAAGCATATTTTATTTTTTTTTTCTTTTTGCACATTATGCCTTCTAATGCTTTAGTTAAGGGACATTAGTCATTAATATGGTGAAAAAAAAAAACTTTTTATATATAATTTTCAGAATGTTCCCGATTGGGAACATTAGTCAATTCCGGCGGTCATTGGTCATTTTTATGATTTTCTGTACATTTAATCACAAATGATAAGAATGTAACTTCTATTTCAAAAAATCAATTTATCTAATTCGGAAATTCTATTTCAAAAAGCTATTTTTATGACTGATCATTTTCCAGTGGTCATTGGTCATTTTTATAATTCTTTGTACTTTTCCTCTTTTATGATAGGAATGTAACTTCTATTTCAAAAAATCAAGTCATCTTTTTACCATTTCTGCTAATTTTTTCAAGCCAGTTTGATTAAATTTAATTTTTAATATTTTTTTTTTAACTTATGTTCCCGCATTGGCCGGGACATTGGCCTGTAAAAGGTTAAGATACCGTTGTATTCCGTAAAATATTTGGTGTGTTCATCTCTTGTATGTATTTGAAAAGTGAGAAATGCCAGGGTTACCTGCGCCCATGTACGATTTTGAAAATTAACGATTTTTGATTGAATGAAAATCCGAGTTAAAAATCATACTTCTCCACCAATCACATAAAAAAAAATATTTCTTTGTTCATTAATAACAAAATACTGAGCATTTTGAATTATTATAATCCACAATTTCTATAAATTGGCAAAAACACATAAAAAGCATATTGAAAGATAATTTTAAATTTTCACCAATGTCTTAAAAAACCGTCACAGTGAATTTTATACAGACATCATCTATGTCAAATAAATATGTTTCAAACTATACATATACATAATATTGTATGTGTGTGGTCAATATTTGAGGTAATTTTAAAGTAAAATTAGCACTTTTTAACATGTTTATTTAACTTAGGTATACATTCTCAGAATACTCCGCATAATATCGATCTGTCGGAAGCTATGCATAATTAAATGCTAGTTATAATAGGATATCTACAATTAGTGTGACATATTTTATGATTTGATATTGATAAAGCCTGATGTTGGCGTAACGTATACACAAAACAAGATTCTAGAAGTGCCTATGTTCTTATTTTGGACATTGTTTGAAAAAGCTTCATGCATCACATATTTCTTCTTTTCTTTACTGTATTATTATTTCTTATTTCAACTTTTATTTTTATCGTGTTTATTTTCAATTCTTCACGGTACAGTTTATTATTTATTTATTTATTTATTTCGAATTAATATCTAATTTGCTTTAAAACTTGAGCGCTTAGTGCAAATCCTTAGTTTTAAAATATGTGCCTCAATTTTAATGATTTAAAACTACGAGTAGCAAAACAGTGAAATACAGCAAATTTGGAACGGCGAAATGCATAAAAGTTTTTGAAAGAAATAAAACTTAAAATGCATTTTATGGAAATTTAGGAAAAATGGCATTTTTAATCAAATATTTTGTGAAATTGATTGCTTACAATAATGGACCGGGAAGCGACTGCAAAAATTATCAAACATCTTCATAATTTGTATGTTGGATAAAAGAAAACGCAGGGTTGCCACAAACGACTATTTTTATATTCTGTTGCACCACTATTTTTCAAAAATACATTTTGTAGCATATTTCTATTGAAAATCTTGTCAAAGCGCATGTAAAAGATTTTTGTTTTGAAAAGTGGTGCGAAATAAAACTAAAAAACAGCTGCCTGTGGCAGCGTTGTGAAAACGTTATTCATAAAACTATACAGATAGTCTTTATTAATGCAACATAGTTGAATTATTTAGAAGACGAACCCAAAATTTCAAACGTTGAGTATTAATTGAAGTAAAAAAAAAACTTTTTTAAAACACCATAAAATAAATCAGTTGCGCAAGGCGTTTCGAAAGAACTTAGTCTTTCTTCGTCATGCGCAAAATGTCGTGCCGCTACATTCATAGTAGACGCACGTCTTTTTGCACCTGACGAAGAAAGACTACGTTCTTTCGAAAGGCCTTGCGCAATTAATTTATTTTATGGTATTTTAAAGAAGTTCTTTTTCACTTCAATTGATTAACACTAGTTTCAACTTATTATGTTGTTGAGTATTAAGTTACGTAAAATTATGTATCCTTTAAAAATATGTGAAGTTATCCAAACTTACTAACTGTAAAAAATAAATAAATAAATAAGTAAATAAAAAACATAAATCATATAAACGCAGTTGAGTTTATTGTCCAACGTTTAATGTTTCAAAATTTTTATATTAGTTTGAAATTTTAACTGAATTTTCGATTTTACTGTCAGAACATTTGTAAAATAATGCTATTTCTTTCATTTGCAGATTTTATATTAGGTAAAATGATCTTTTCGACAGAAATGATATGTATGTACTGATAATGTATGCGATTTTCTATTGTTATCCTCATTCTTATTGATGGGTGTAATATCTTTCGAATACATTCTATTGAATTACATCTTGTATTAAAGTTGTCCAATGCAGCTGTATATAAACAAATATATCATGCCCTTTGTTCTTAAAATTTAGATCATATCAATTTCTCCTATACAATGTTGTTGTCATAAAAACACCAGGGGATACATTCTATACTACACAGTATAGCTAGAGAGTATAAGGCTATAGTATTATTTGAGAGACAAAAAGTACACTTTTTTTTTTTAATTTAGAAAGTCCATCGCAAATCCCACTGTATACCCTCCACTATAGCGCTGTTGCTATAATTCATTGCTCAATTTTAAAACATTCCCAAGTAACTGCATTTGTTTATTGATAATTTCATGGTTTATTTTCATGTTACTTTATGATAGTCGATTTTAATTATTGTTAACGTAGCAGTTTAAGCAGTTTTATTTTAATTTCTCTAGATTTGTCTATGAAAAAAATTTACATACTGACTGCAGGAATTGATAGCAACAATAAAACTTGTGTATGACATGCAAATGCGCATTTCGAAACACCAGGCTGTTAATTGCATTTATTTAATCATACAGTTATGCACAATTTTTATACCCAATAAATTTTAATTTTTTTAAAGTTGATTTTCATTATTGTTAGTGTAACAGTAAATTGTGTTAGTGTTACAGTGATTTAGCAGTAATGATAATTATTTACGTATTGATTACATATAGGGGATGGAAACAATAGAACTTGCATATGATGTGTACGAATCTGAAACAGATCCGGACAAAAATCCTATCATTTTAATTCACGGGCTTTTCTGGAACAAGTATATGTTTCGGGATATTGCTGAATCCTTGAGCCAAGCGACAAAGCGAAAAGTATGATGGATCTTATTACCATTTTATGATTGATTTCTCATAAATTCTCATATACAATAATATCTTATACATGTACTTTGATTTGATTCTTATAAAAGTTTATTTGCACTTTTTACTTAATTTTCAACACTTTCCAGTAAAGTTGAAAAGTGTTTACGCATTCGGCTTATCTGTCGGCTTATTTGCAGTCTGCAATGCCTGCTGGTGGAACTTGTATTTTTCTATTCAGCATCGTGATATTCATTACTGTTTACTTAATTTTATATAGATTTAATACTTAAAATATTACAAAACATGATACTTATTTTTAATGTGTGTTAACTTTAACTTGTGTCGATACGTCCTGAATCAATGTGATTTGTTTATTTACCTTTGTTCGCCATTTTCCCAGCCCTATCAAGCAAAGTAGTCATTTTACTATTATTTTTAAAGGAATCCCTACATCTTAACATATATTTAAAAATACATAAAATAGTAATTGAAGCTACGATTTTTATTCTTAATTTTTTCTAGAACTTTATCGAATGAAAAGGTATTTTAAAAATTCATTAAAACTTTGAGTAGCCACCTTATCCCTCCTTCTTTTAATAATCAAATAATACATTAATTTTAAAGCATTTTTCCGTTAGTCAGCCACAGGGAATAAATTGACAAATATTCTCTGTTACTCATTCTATTGTATTAGAGTTGTAATAACACTGAATTTAATGATGTGTTTAAAAATGTCAAATTGTTTTAAATGGGTATGTAACTGCAACAATGAAACATTTTAAAGGTATAAAATAAATCATAAATTTAAAAAAAAATGTAGATGTAAATGACTGTAGATTAAAAAAAAATACGCTCAATTAATAGTTTCATATTAATTAATTTAAGATTATACATTAATAAATCAATTTAGAAAAAAAAAATTCTTTGTTTATTTCTCTCCTTTTTCATTTTATTTTATTTTATTTTATTTTTTCTTTCCGGTTGTTCTATCTTTAAAAAAGAACTAGAGCAAAAGTTACATATTTCTTAATAAATTCATTTGATTCCGCTTTCTACTAAACGTAAAAAAACAGTGAACTTTTCATAATCGAGTTAGATGTGCATGAAAAATTAATTTATTGTAAAGGAACTTTTGCAGGAAAGACATGAATTCCAATTTAATAAGTCGGATGTGACAATCCCAAAACCTTCTTCTAATACATGCTAATACTTCAAAATTCGTTATTACAGTACCAAAATTAAATGGCAATCTAAGCCCATCATGAGTATTCTAAAGATATGAAATAGATGAGATGCCATGCATTAGTTCTTGAGATATGACTGTCTCTAAAACCGTGTAAATTCTGTAAAATGCAACACAACAGCGCCACCTTTTGGTGAATTAACAAAAAAAATTGTGTCAATGTCCTAAAATATCTGAATTCTAAAATAGATTAAAATTCGGGCATTAGTCCTTGAGATAGGGCTATTGTGAAAATCTTAAAAAGTACATCATAGCAGCACCACCTGTGGAGCAATTACTTCAAAACATAGTCGGGTCATTCCAAAAATAAAGCACCCTTTGGTGTCCCGACACTTTGTATTGCTATATTTTCTAAAATTTTGTTTCAAAATTAAATTTAAATGTTGGAAATTATATTTTAAAGATATTTTTCTTTAATGCAATTTTTAAACTTGAGATAAATTCCATTTATTGTTATTCAAATAACTTTCATAATAATTGTGTCCTGGAAAAAGCCATGTCCCAAGAACAATTTTTGCTTTTTAAACCCTATTTTTTTTACTAAATGTATCGTTTAAGTTATCTTTCAGGATATTTTTTATGTCTTTGTAGTCTTTATATTATCCCTATATACTTTAAATATTTTTTGTAAATATTTTTTTTCATTTTATTAGAAAAAATCCCGTGTCCCTTAATTTTTGTCCCCTGTGTTGCCGCCACCTTTTTCTTCCTATTAAAATAAGAATTTGCAACCTAAATGTTGTTACGGTAGTCTTCATGTGCTTTTAGAGTTAGCATTCATTCTAGGTAGTCATTTTCCTCATTTGTTAAATTTTGAAGAATATTATCTAAGTAAAGGTGATTTTTTAAGGTGGGTGTGTTTTTTGTGTGTCCCCTGTGTTACTATTGATTTATTTCGATTAATTATTAATTTTCTAGTTTATTGGCATTTAAATTGTAAGTCTTAGTTAAAAGAAAATATTCCATCTAACTTTACATTGTTTCTATGAAAATAGTAATACATAGGTGATAATTTATTTCATTTTGTTTCCTGTGTTACTAGTCCCCTGTGTTACCATGATATTGGTTGATATGTTGTTAAGGGACAAAAAAACCCAAGTTTAAAAATGAAATGCAACAGAATATCCTGTTTTTTAATGCATTTGTTGGTCTGTATCAGAAATACATTTTTAATTAATACATAAATACACTTTTAAGATTGTTAATTTTTTTATGTTCAATTAGGATGTCCCCTTTGTTACTTTATTCTCCCCTGTGTTACTGACATCTAGACACACGGCAGTGTGTCAGCCAAGTTCACAAAGTAAAAGGCGACACACCGGCCGTGGGTTATATTACCCGAACCATTTCGAACCACTTTTGATCCCTCAATAACTTAAATTCTATTTGACCTACACACTTGCAATTTTTTGTGTCGTGTAAGACTATCTTCTAATTTCCGAATCTAAAATTTAAAAAAAAAAATCTTTTACCGATGACGAGAAATTGACGCCTGAAAACCACTGTTTTTACCACTGACTCACTGACTCACTCACTCACTCATAGAAATGTTTGACTACTTCCACGTGACTTAGGAAGTTGAAATTTGGTGTGAAGGTAGGTTATTGGATCTATAAATAGGAAAAAATCAGAAATCACCATTAATTAAACATTAATGGTTGGTTAGAGGATAAATTATTGGATTACAATAGAAGCTTATGAGAATTTCACAAAATACCAGTAATAGTGCCAAGTTGGCGTCACTTTTGGCGAGTATCAGGGTTAATCTCTGAAACTACCGAACCGATTTCAAAAGTAATGGTACCAAAATGATGGTATTCGCCCCGGTTCAAACACAGACTATATCTTATGTCTGTGCCACTAACCAAAAGAGGGTTCAGAAGCGAAAAACATTCTAAAAATGTGATTTTTGTTTTACTGAAGGGCCTAGAAGCACAAAATTTGGCATGTTAATTATTTATAAGATGTAAATGATCACTAATGACATTTGCTAAAAAAATATCAATCCGCGAAGAGCATTCTAAAAAAGTTCGAAATACCAATTTTAAAACAATCTCAGCAAACAACAAACCGATCTTAAAAGTAATGATATCAAAATGATGATGACAGTCTTTGCACCAACATAAGATATATCTTATGTCGATTACACTAACCCAAAGGAGGTATAAGAGCATAAAAACATTCTAAAAATGCGATCTCTGTATATTAAGGGACTAGACTGGAAACATAAAGTTTGGCATTTTAGAGTTATTTCGCGAAATATCAGAAATAGTGCCAAGTTGGCGACACTTTTGGCAAGTATCGGGGCTAATCTCTGAAACCACCGAACCGATTTCAAGATTAATGATACCAAAATGATGGTATTCGCCCCGGTTCAAACATAGGCTATATTTTATGCGTATACAATTAACCAAAAGAGGGTGAAGAAGCAAAAAAATTCTAAAAATGCAACTTTTGTATTACTGAAGGACCTAGAACTATAAGATTTGGCATGTTAATTATTTATAAGATATAAATGATCTCTAAGGGCATTTGATAAAAAATACGGAATTAAAAAGGGGTGAAAATGTGCGAAAATGTGCGAAAAGCGATCTAAAAATGTTCTAAATTGGGATTTTTAAGCAATTTCAGCAAACAACAAACGATCTTAAAAGTAATGATATCAAAATGATGGTGATAGTCCTTGCTCCAATATAGGCTAACCCAAAGGGGGTAAAATAGAAAACTAGTCGTTGGGGGCCACCGTAATACTTACCCATCATGGATATGTATATGAAAATAAAACATGTGAAAACTATTTATACAATGCATTGCAATTCAAAAACAAAATTTAAATATTGTTAATATACATGGTAATGCTCTATTAAAGAACTGATGATTACCGATTTCGACAAATTATATAAAACGCCAAACTACTCAAGTAGTACCGAACTGCGTAAAAGAAACATCCTTATAACTCCAAAAATAATAACTCTATTAACTAAAAATTAACTGCGTCTTATGTCCAATTAAAATATACCTCTGAATTGAAATTTGAATCAAATACAGGGCCATGAAAAATCGAAGAATGTGGAAAACAGGATTAAAAATATCTCAGCAACTAATAATCCGATCGACTTCGTTCTATATGCAAAATGTGTGATATTTTATTGCCTTTTACGTCCATTCCTTAGAACAAAAAAATTCGAAAATTTTTATGTACCTTTCATCAGAACGAAATTTTCAAGAATCCGAAAAAAATAGTTCCGGATAATCGAGGTTGCTGATATTAAATAGGCTTCGTCCCATTCTTACATACTAACTACATACAAAATTTCAAGTCTCTATCTCAATTCGTTCGGGAGATAGAGCGTTTACAGACAGACAGACAGACGGACGGCAAAATTTTGTTTCTAAAAATATGTTTTTCGGAATCTCCACTATCTAAAACGTGTAAATCCGTCAAAAAATTTTTTTCGATTTTCAAAACGATTGCAAGACCTACCCTATGCTAGGTATGATGGGCAAGTAAAAGCGTTCTAAAAATGCGATGTCTGTATGTTAAGGGCCTAAAAACATAAAATTTGGCATGTTCATTAATTATAAGATATAAATGATCACTAAGAACATTTGTTAAAAAATACAAAATTTAAAAGGGGTAAAAATGCGCGAAAAGCGTTCTAAAAACTTTCTAAATAGCAATATTTAAGCAATCTTGGGTAGTTAGCGAACCGATTTAAAGAAAAAAAAAAGATGCCAAAATGATGGCGACAGTCCTTGCTCTAACAAAATTATTGGATAAATTACCAGATTACAATGGGAATCTATGGGAATTTGGCAAAATACCAGAAATAGAGCCATGTTAGTATGACTTTTGGTGCGTAATTTTTGTCGTCAATATAGCGATATTTCGCCAAGTTGGCTACAAACATTTTTGGTCGACGAAATAATCAAGTAGTACCCAATCACGTAAAAGAAACATCCTTATTAGTGGAATTTAAAGGAACATAAGCAGTCCTAATGTTAAATTTTTTAATTTGACTGAAAAAAACAGTGAATAAATGCAGGAAAAAGCTGAAATTAATATTAAATAAAACTAATTTAAATAAAACTTATTTCAAAAAGGAAACAAATACCTACTTATTTGACAAAAAATAATGATATCCTATCAAAAACATGAATGTGAAAAAATGCCAAGTTCGTTAAAGGTTTCGCTCATAAAAGAAGTGATTTGACAAAAAATAATGATATCCTGTCAAAAACATGAATGTGAAAGAATGCCAAGTTCGTTAAAGGTTTCGCTAATAAAAGAAGTGAGATGTAACTGCAAACCAAGTCCTTTCGGAGCTCCTTAAATCATAACTCCTGTCATGCATAATATTATTCAATTGCTTAAAATGATTTGTTAAGTTACTTGTTATTCAATTAGAGCGACTTGGCAAGTTTTCAGTTACCAACTTTAATCTTTAAGTCGGAGTACAATTTAATCTAGAATCTGATTAACAAAGATCTAGTCAATCGAGTGTTCGAATAAGTATATTGAAGTTTAGGTACTGATAAATTAAGGAAGGGATCAACTTTAATTTCTGATCAACTAAATAGAAAAAATTGAATAAGAGAAAACTTGCTAAGTCGCTCTATTGAATAACAAGTAACATAACAAATCATTTTAAGCAATTGAATAATATTATGCATGACAGGAGTTATGATTTAAGGAGCTCCGAAAGAACTTGGTTTGCAGTTACATCTCACTTCTTTTATTAGCGAAACCTTTAACGAACTTGGCATTCTTTCACATTCATGTTTTTGACAGGATTTCCTTTATCAGAACAAAAGAAAAAAAACTTTCTTATGAATCAGTTTTATATTATGCACTGGCTAATATGTATAAATAAGTTTTACTATAATTTTATTACATTAGAGTAATTTTTACCAAGTTATATAAAGTTTTATACAGGGAGAATACAAAAAGGGTAACACGGGGGTCATAATAAGCCTATATCATGAAAAAATATATACCTAAACAAGAAACTATATGGCACTGAAAAAGAGCATTTATATAAAAGTGTTACTATTGTAAAAGCAATTCTCTATTTTAATTAGAAAAAATGACAAGATTATTTAAAATATGGTAACACAGGGGACATTTTTCAGCCAATGTGTCTGTGTTTCTAATATTTTTTAAAAAGTGTGCTGCTGATATTAAATTTCTACTCTTGAATATGTATACAACCCTCTCAATGATATTTTTATTTCATTTTAAATGAAAAAAATTTTGAAAAAAAATTTATCAAAAGGGACCTTTATTTTTGGAATGACCCAGTCAGCAATAACAATATTTATCAAGCTATAGTTTAATCTGAAGTTTGATGAAAATTTGTGCATTAGTTCTTGCGATAAAGCTGTTATGGTAATCGTGAAAAATGCAACACAGTAGCACCACCTGTTGGGCGACTTGAACAGAGGCATAAACAGCATAAATTCATATCAAGGACTAATTGAATCTGAAGTTTGATGAAAATCCGTGCATTAGTTCTTGAAGTAGAGCTATTCCGGAAATGTAGAAAAATGGAGCAGCGCCAACTGTGGGGCGATTTACACCAAAAATTAATCAGCATCAATTTATATCACGGATTAACTAAATATAAAATTTTGTGAAATTCCCTGCTTTAATCTTGAGATAAACCACCTAAAAAATGTGTTTCACATACAGAATCATACACAGACAGATATTTTGTAAAAACATGTTATTCGGGATACCTGGCCTTTAAAATGTGTAAAGCCATAGAAAACTGCAATTCGAAAATTTTCACGAACCCAACATTTTTTTCATGTAAAGATGGAAGAACTTAAAAATTAAACGTGGTTTTAAAGATGAATTTTGCTTATAAAAATGCTTATAAAAAATCTGTATATTGTCTTTCTTAAATTATTTTTTGTAATACTTATTTAAATTTAGGTTTTCTGCTTGGACTTGCGATGTCATGATGAAAGTGCATTTTGTGAAAATTGGAATGCTGATATCATGGCCGAAGACATAAAGCGATTTATGAACGACAAAAAACTTGAGAAGGTCGCATTTGTATGCCATAGTTTTTCTTCCACAGTTGCATATCTAGTGACTCTGGACATGGTACGTAACTTTTATAATATACTTTAAGTGAATACTTTGTGTGATTTAAAAGTTTTTCAGCATTTTATAAATTAATATGTTCTACTTCTGCTTATTTTTTTCGATAGCGTATTTTTGTAAGTGAAATTAATACCAATCAATCTTCTCTATTATATTGTTAACAGGAAAGATTAAAACGCGTTTTAATTTTTTAACTATTGAGTACTCAAGCATCATAAATTGCAAAAATTTTCAAAATCAGCTAGAAATTAAGATTACGTCGGTAAAACTGTGCTTCCACTGATTTTCAAAAAGTGATAGATTTTTAAATTTTTATACTGTCACGTCATGCGTCTAGCACAAGGCTATTTCGCTTACACAAAACACAAGTTTGCTAATATTAATCTTATAGAAGAAATTTATTAACATACCTCGTTTGCATTTCATTATTTTTTAAATGATTTTTTTTTTCATTGAATAATTGAAACCGATCTGTGCAAAGACCGTCTTTCACCTTTTCTATTTTGTTTACAGGTTTATTTATTTATTTATTTATTTATTTATTTAAGATGTTGTATGGCGTGGCGCTTGTGCTTCGGCACTGACTTTCATGCACTGACATGACATGTTGTCGGCTAGTCTGCTAGCAGGATACAGGTACGCTAGGAAACAGGATGTAGGGGACGCCAGACTTTATCTTCTCCCAAACCGCCGGAAATGCCAGCCAGACTCGGAAAGACTTTAGGGACAAAAGTGAAAGCGGCGGGCGTCTTTGTTCTCCTCCTACTATTTCTATCTTCATGCACGATACAAATCTTAGAAAAGAGTTGGTATTCTTTCATTGATTTGTTTGTGTTTATGAGGGCCAATTATCTACATTTGGGATATAGACCCTAAAGGAAGGATGCCCTGCGTGAGGGTCTTTCTAAGGGAACCTAACCCGCATTTTCGCAAAGAAATCCAATGTTCGAAGAAAACCACGGAAAATTCCGAACGGTTAGGCCGACTTCCGCGATTGGGCTCGAACCCAGCACCTGCCGTCTACCAGTACTCGGCCACTGGTGGAGCATTCTTTCATTGAGTTTTATCATTTCTGTGCAACATGTCAGTTTTGCAAACACTGAAAATAAATTTGCATTAGATAGTGGAGTATCTCCATTATTTCTTCCCTTTTTTTTTCTGTTTCGCTATTTTCACACACAGTAAATATGATAAAAAATTCCGACTTTAACGGCAAATGCATTTTGTCGCGAAAAGGGACAATTTCTTTGAAATTCTGAAAAAATGTATCTGTGACTTTCAAATTTTTTTTAACAGTGTATTTAACGAAAAAAAAAAATTTTTTTTTAATATCGAATGCAAGCAAGCTATCATAAAAAATTTCTTTCATTTGATTAACATGAGCGAGTGGGTATTTTCGCATCAATGAAATAACAAATTAACCCTTTCAAACAATTTCTGTCATTCTGACAATTTTTGTCATTTCTGTTCCAAAAATATTCAAATAATTTATTCAGACGCAATATTCGAAACAAATTCAGACCAAAACATTATTTGTGTTTTAAGTTGAATCAAAACAATAATACTGTGCGATCAGACATAATTCCTTACTGATATGCTCGATAATTCTTAAAGTATTTCTAATAGAAAGGGAATATACTGATGGAACATTCCACGTTTTTGAAAACAGCCAGAAGCCTTTTTCACGTATATTATGAAATCACAATTGAACTATAAAATTAATGGTGCCATTTTGCAGTATGGACACAAAAATTAAGCGTCTGCAAACTGCAAACGACGCCCTTGAAAAGGTTCAAAGAAAATTTTTACTGGACTTCACTTTAGAGAATTAAGAGAAAGTACTCTTTTGCTTTATTCTATTTTTTCAAGAAGAAATTTTTGAATTCATGAAGATTTCAACTTTTGTTATGCTTTTTTAAGATTGAACACGATATGGGTTTTTTTAGAAAATGTCTGTCCGTGTCCATAAATCTTTCTGCCTGTCTGTCTGCACGGGCACAAATTTCGTAGGCATTCTATCTCAAGAAATAATGCATGGAATTAGATACAAATTTCAATTCTGTAAAATTTTCACAAAAATAGATGCTGATTTAGTTTTGGCGTAAACCGCTCAACAGATGGCTCTACTATACTGCATTTTTAGTGATTTCTGTGATAGTCACATACCAAAAATTAATTTCTTGAAGTTCAGTAAACTTCATATCCTAGACGTTGATTTTTGGTTTAAATGCCTGAAAGGTGACTCTGCTATTGTGTATTTTTTATGATTTCCGCATAATTGAGGATCAAGAACTAATGCACAGAATTTCACCAATCCTAAATTTCATATCCTATTAGATCTTGACATAAATAGAAACTTATTAGGTTTTGGTGGAAATCGCCCAACAGGTATCGCTTCTATGATTTGTTTTTTTACAACTTCCGCGATAGCTGTATCACAAGTGTTGGATAAAGCGTTCAAAAGATGTTGTTTTAACACCCCAGTTTTCTAAATACAATGCGGACGCCTAAAACTACTTTAAAATATAAAAAAAAATAAAAGACAGAAGTAAATAAACTTCTTCAGCACTAATAATTTATTTACCGGTAAACCTTATACCTTTTTCCATAAGAATTTTTTAAAAGATTAGAAAATACAATTTCTTTTCACGTTACATCACATGCCAAAAAAAAAATGTCACGAGCATTCAAGGTGAAAGGATAAAAAATAAAATGAAAAAACATGGACAATAGGTTTAACATCCTCCCACCTTTTGATTATACACTATAATCAAAACTTTATACTAAATAAATACATTTACATAAATATCACAAATCGAGTCTTTCTGGAATCTTTATCGTCCTGCCAGATCTCGTCTTTTTGATTTGTGCCTCGTCTTTTAAAGGATCAACATGGTTTTCATGCAAAGTTAGTTTGGGAAAAATATTTTCAGTACAATCAATCGATGACACCTCGAGAGGGTAGATTCTTTGAATGGGCCGAATCATTTGTGAATGAGACGTTTGTAATTTCAAAAGGCGAACTTTTCCATCTTGACCACGAATGAGTTCTGTAACTCGTCCTAATGGCCAATTGATCCTTTTTTTGTTATCTACTCCCACCAAGACAATATCTCCTACCTCAATTGAACGTTGGGCTCGTCTATCATTCGGTCGTTGAATAAGAAGACCCAAATATTCTGATCTAAATCTATTTCTTAGATCCTTTTGAAGCTCTTGTCTATATCTAAGTCTACGAGTGAGAGAACTTTCTTCAACCGCATCAATATCTGGTAAACCACATTCATGAATATCTTTCAGAAACATGTCCGGAGATATGGGTTTGATGGACTCTTTCTCTGACATGTAAGTTAATGGTCGTGAATTTATAATGCTTTCACAGTCAGCCAATACAGTTATCATCTCTTCATAGTTCAAACAAGCTTGTCCTAAAACTCTTTTTAATAGATCTTTCATCAATCTGATGAGCCTCTCCCACCATCCGCCCCACCAAGCAGCCGTTGGGGGGTTAAATTTCCATGTGATAGAATTTATTGCTCCATGCTTCAATATGCGGTCCCAGTTCAATCTTTTTAAAAAATTGGCGGCACCAACAAAATTGGAACCGTTGTCGCAATATATAATAGAACATCTTCCTCTAAGAGATACAAATCTTCTCAGTGCCATCAAAAATGCCTCTGTAGAAGCTGAAGTCACAAGTTCCAAATGCACAGCTCTGTAAATGGCACAGGTAAATAAGACAACCCAACTCTTCTGCTTATTTTTAAGAAACAGAGGGCCAGCTAGATCAATGCCGACAATCTGAAAAACTGCTGCATCTTTGACTCGATTTTCTGGTAGAGAAACTGGTGATGATTCTAAATTCTTCGAATTAAATCTTTTACAGATGGTACATTTTGATAAGACAGAGCTTACGGTTCTTCTTCCATTCAAAATCCAGTATTTTTCTCTAAGCAAATTTAAAAGAATCTGAGGACCTGCATGACAATTTTTGCGGTGGTAATATAAAATTAATCGTCTGACAACTTCGTGATCTGAAGGAACAACCATAGGTGTGAGGAAATCTAAACTGTCTTTTCTGTACATAATTTTAGTTTTTACACGTATTATGCCTAGGTCATCCTTAAACGTCTCCAAAGTTTTCAATCTCCTCTCATTTTCATGCGAAAAATATTCTTTTTGTAGCATCCAAATTATCTTCGTCTCTGCTCTCTTAAATTCTTGACTTGTCAATTCTCCTTTGACCTGCTCCTTTGGATTACAAGAATTATATCTAAAACGAAGTATCCAAGCAACAAGACGTACAATTTTTTCATAACTGGAAAAATATCGGTAGTACCAGTTTCTGTCTGTACTTTCATCAACATTTACAAGTAATTTTGTAGATTTCAATTTTTCTTTTTCAATTTCTTCTTCGTTTATGTTTTGACAGGTGAAATTCATGTATTTATTATATTCTTCAGAATCTTTAAGCCAATGTGGTCCCTCCACCATTTGAGAGACACCAGCTGTTTTGCTTTACACCCTCTAGATGGCAGGTCTGCTGGATTAATTTCACCAGGTATATGTTTCCATAAAATCGGATCGCTCAGTCTTTTAATTTCTTGAACTCTATTTCTAACAAAAACAGACCAATTTTCTTTTCTGGATATCCATGCAAGCACTGTAGTGGAATCGCTCCAAAAATATTTTTCCATATCTTCCCAGCCCATTGCGTCAGTTACTGATTTAGTCAATCTAGCACCAATCAAAGCAGCTAAAAGTTCCATTCTAGGTATAGTTACACATCTTAATGGACCGATGCGGGATTTTGCAGCAAGGAGGAATAATTCTATACGATCTTTATTTTCTACCCTTAAAAATATAACAGTAGCATACGCATACTGACTTGCATCGCAAAATGTATGAAGGGTACAAGCTTTTAAATTCTCTGGGATGAATTGAATATATCTAGGAATCTGAATTTCTTGTAAAACATTTAATTCACGAAACCATTCAATAAATTCGTTTTTTATATCACCAGTGATTTCTTCATCCCATGAGATTCCTTCTTTCCATGTTTTCTGTAACATCATCTTGGGACATATCATAACAGGAGCAGTAAAGCTAACTGGATCAAAAACTTTATGTGCAACTGACAGCATGACTCGTTTTGTTATTTTTTCTATATTTATATCTTTTATCCAGCTTACGTTAACTTTTAAAACATCTAGAAATCTGTTCCATTGTAATCCCAGTACAGTAGTATATTCACTATTTTCGCTATTATTTCTGTCTTCTGTCTGTTCCCAACCTCTCAAATCAAATCCACCTTTAGCCATAAGAGACTTAGAATCAGTAATAAACCTTTCCAATTCTTCCTTTGTTTGGACACTAGCAACGACATTGTCAACATAAAAGCTTCTTAGCATCTGCTGTTTAAAATTGGTGTCGTATTCTTCATCGTTTTTAATGTGATATTCGATGACGGAAGCAAGAAGAAAAGGAGAGCTTTTGACTCCAAATACAACTCTAGTGTGTCGAAACATTTTAATATTTCTTTCTTCTACATCACTCCGCCACAAAAAACGCAAATAGTCTCGATCTTCCTTACGAACAGCTATTTGTAAGAATGCTTTCTTGATATCAGCTACAACACCAAATTTCTTTTTTCTAAATCTTAAGAGAATGTCAGGAATTAATTCAATAAGATTTGGGCCACAATGTAAACATTGATTCAAAGACGGATGATTTTGCATTCTTGCTGATGCGTCAAACACTGGACGAATGGGGGTTGTACTGTTTTCTTTTATAACTGGTCTATGAGGTAAGTAGTTTCCAAAACTATTCATTTCAGACTGTGGAATTTCTTCAATTATTTTATCATCAAGCCACCCTAGAAGCACGTCTTCATACTTTTGATAAAGGTTATCGGAAAGCAACTTGTTCGTAACATTAATTAATCTTTTCTTGGCTAAACTCAGATTATCTGGTAGAGGTGGTGTGTCTTCTGACCAAGGCAAAGAAACTTCATAACGATTATCTTCATTCATTCTTACTGTCTGTAAAAAATGTTCTTTAACCTGACGATCAATTTCCATTTTAGATTGTTTTTCAATCGGATCATGTATTCCTAGTAAATCCAATTTCCATAAATCGGCAATTTCTGCTTCCTTTACGAACATAGACGTAACTGATAAAGCTAAGTTATCTTTAGATGTATTATCTTGTGGTACTTTTCCCATTAAGGTCCATCCCAAATATGTTTCTAATGCAACTAATCCTGACGAGAGTATTTCTCTACGACCTGTCAGTAATTTTCCCATTACATCGGCTCCAATCAGTACTTGAATAGATTCAGGAGTCTTACCAACATCCGTCAAAGTGATGCCTTTTCTCGATAATTCTTTAAACCAGGATCCATTTTCTACAGGCATAACATTTTCACATATAATGTGTTGATCCAATACTTCAAAATTACATTTAAAATTTTCCTTTAAATCACTTAATCTTACCTTGTAGTAACGATGATTATAATCCTTTGTTGTGACTCCGCCAAAAAGAGAATGCGTAACATTTTCTTCTCGAAGCGGTAGATAGTCCATTTCTTCGGCTAGTTGTGATAAAATGTACGACCTTTGAGAACCTGAATCTAAAATTAGTCGAACATCTTTCTTCTTGCTGTCAGAAAGGATTTTTGCTTTGAGCTTCTGAAGAAATACTTTAGGATTTCTATTAAAATTAGCCATATTTACTTCTTTTCCAGACGACTTTTCTTCCTCTTTCTTTTCATTTGGCTTGTTTTTATCTAGCATTTGACACATCACAGACGCATGTCTTTTATCACAAACGAAACACTTCAAGATAGCTTTACATTGCTTCGTCGTGTGACCCGTTGCCAAACATAAAAAGCAACATTTTTTATCCTTTAATATATTCTGCATTTCATTATAAGTCATCTTTCGTGCCGAAAAGCATTCTGAACTCAGATGTCTTCCGTTGCAAAAAACGCAATTTTTTCTTAACTCTGGTTTTGAAGTAGTTGTTAAGAGGGTAGCAGCAGTTGGTAAATGCTTAGTAGTCTCGTTGTAACCTTTATTTTTTCTAAAGTTTGCATCATCTTTTTTCGCTAAACCAAAACCTGATACAGCTAAATTAATTCTTTCATCACCTTCAACTTCAGATTTGAGAAACATCATTAAATTATCCAGACGTTCTTTTGCATCAGAACTAACGGGAGTCGTATAGGTTCGATTCCACGCTTTCAAAAAATCAGTTGTAAAACAAGATTCTACCATTGGATATAAAATTGAAGCGCATTTATCAATTGTGACTCCTAGCGTCTCAAGAGCTCGTAAATACGATTCAAGTTTATCATATAACGTTGTAATAGAAAATTTTCCTTTTGATTGAACAGAAATGATTAATTTTAACAATTCTCTGACATACACTTCTACCAAAAGATCTTCCCTGCCGAAACGAGCTTTAAGACTCTTAATAGCTTTGGCATAGTTGGTACCTGTTGGCGGGAAACTATCAACAACTTCTCGTGCTCTAGATCCAGTGACTGTTGCTTGGATCAAATATTGAAATTTATTTTCTGGTGCAATATCAGGATCATTATGAATCTGCTCAAACTGACTCCAGAACGGCAACCATTCCTTTAAATCACCATCAAATTGGCGAAATTCTAACTTCGGTAAAGTAAATTTTCGTTTTGAATTATTCATATCATAATCACTTGAAATATATTCATTTTGTATTTGTCCTTGAGATTGAATTTTAGCTAGTTCCAATTGATGATCTAATTCCAGCTTTCTTAGCTCAATTTCTTGCTCTAACTTTTCCTTTAATTCTAACTTCTTTAACTCTTCATTTTCCTTTCTCTCAGCAACAGCGTTAGATAAAATTTCTTGTACAAAAGCAGGATCTTTTTTGTATTCTTCGCTATTTAAAATGATTTGCTTTAGAGTTGAGATGGTGTACTCTTGAGGAATAATTTCCCCAATCTCTTCTGCTACAAACTTCAAATCAGCCTTTTTAAAATTTTTCACGGCATGAAACATTTTCTTTTGAATAAATTTAATAAACAGTCCTGTCGCGGACGCCAGAATGTTGGATAAAGCGTTCAAAAGATGTTATTTTAACACCCCAGCTTTCTAAATACAATGCGGACGCCTATAACTACTTTAAAATAAAAAAAAAAAAAAAAAAAAAGACAGAAGTAAATAAACTTCTTCAGCACTAATAATTTATTTACCGGTAAACCTTATACCTTTTTCCATAAGAATTTTTTAAAAGATTAGAAAATACAATTTCTTTTCACGTTACATCACATGCCAAAAAAAAAAATGTCACGAGCATTCAAGGTGAAAGGATAAAAAATAAAATGAAAAAACATGGACAATAGGTTTAACAACAAGAACGAATTTATCATTTGATTTTACTTGCAGACGATTTGATTAAAGTTTTGCAATGCGTTCAACATAATATAATTCTAATTGTTCCTTTAATTTTTCCCGTCAGTATATTCCCTTTCTATTAGAAATACTTTAGGAATTATTAACCTCTTCAGACCTGAGGATAAAAAAACTCTACAAATATATATATTTATTGCTTTTGCATAATGGAAATGACACCATAGATGATCAAAAGAGTCATTTTTATGAAATCAGCACTTTAAGGAACTGGTAATTTAGGTTTTAAAATATGGATATACAAGTACTAATCCCCTTAAAACATGAAGTGTAACTAACAGTAACATAAATTTACGCAATAAAAAAATAAGGTCTTTAAGCAAGTAAATGATCAGCAAATCCTCAAATTTTTTTATCGAAAATCATTTAAGTTAAATACTCATGAATATTTCTTACTTTCTTGGCCACAATGTTTTGAAGGTATTTCCGAAACTAGGGGAAAAATAATATTTATTTTATGAGGTAATATTCATCAGTGCTGACATTTATTGGTTTTGTTTTAAAGCAAAAACATTCAGCTGTATAGAAGTAAAGTAAAAATGCAAAAAATTCGAACAGTTTAATTTTTATGAGGAAAAGTATGGAAGTACACATATGTGTACCTCAGGTCTGAAGAGGTTAAGCATATCAATAAGGAATTATGGCTGGTCACATAGTGTTATTGTCAGGGTTGGCAAGTTTTTGGCAGTGTGCGGTTTTATCTGGTTTAAACCGTCATGACTAAAACCTCGTCAGAAACCTCAAATACTACACTGATCTGTTAAATTTCACATTAAACATCTGTCACACATATACAACATTAGATGTAATATTAAAAATTCACTTTTACTGTATTGTATATTATCATTTTCGGAATAAGAAGAAAAAAAATCTGTCATAAATCTGAAAATATAGCCTGCCTCCAAACTTGTCAACTAGCAATGCTTCTTCTATCAAGCCCTACTAGCACAGCACCAATTGAGAGAGTCTTTTGTAACTTTAGCTTCATACACTCTAAACTCAGAAACCATTTGGATGTAAATAAATGTGCTGAATTGGTTATGTGTTTTGGATGCTGTGGGGTAAAATTGATCCAGATTATTAACTGTACAAAATCATTTTAATCTGTTTGAACATTCTAAAAAACAATGTTTAATTGCAATTAAAGTCATTTAATTTTTTTGTAATTATTAAATTACAGTATAATTAATTTTAAATAAAAAAATTACTTAAATCATTAAGACTTGTTCAATGTTTCTCTCTTGTTCTTAAAATGTTTAAAGCGCATTACACATTTTTGACGGTTTAAGCCAGTTTTGGACGGTTTAAACCAGTTTATGACGGTTTAAACCAGCTTTTGACACTTGTTATGTCAAAAACCAGTTTCTGACGTCAGAAACCCAACCCTGGTTATTGTATTGATTCAACTAAAACATAAATAACATTTTCATTTCAATAGCTGGAATGGAATCTAAAAATAATTTATTAGTTTCCAAATTAAATTTTTCCCACATTCAAATACTGATCATTTAATTTTAGAATTTTACTAGTATTTTAATACTATATGTATCCAGACTCTCTTTTATGAGGTGCAACACTAGGCACAGAAAAAGACACGGATGGTAATGTAAAGTCTATATGGGCGTTCGTTTTAAATATTTCGCCCAAATTTTAATATTTTTACATGATTTTTTTGAAAAAGATGCTGAAGACGATCCACAACCGGCCTAGTTTTTACTTTTTCAGTTTTAGTTTCAGATTTTTTTTTTAAAATTACTTTAACTTTCGAAACCGGTTTTGAAATTGGAACTATCGTAATATAAAAAAATATATAAGCAAAATCGAAAAAGTAAAAACTAGGCCGGATCGTCTTCAGCTATCTTGTGAAAAAAAACATGTAAAAATATTAAAATTTGAGCGAGATATTTGAAAAGAACGCTCCCATAGATTTTACATTATCATCCGGGTCTTTTTCTGTACCTAGTGTGGGACCTTAAACAGAATGACCCATCTCCACGGTATCCAATGCCCAATTCCTAAACCGCTAGACATAGATATATAGCTCCAATTACAAAAATGTTTTAAATAAGATAAAGAAGTAGTCTAAAAGCAATTCGGGTCAATGAAAGCATTTCTTTAAAAAATAAGGCATTTTAATTTTTATATATTCTATCTGTCCTATAAGTTATGTTTAGCAGAAACATCCAATTACACTAAAAAGTAAGATAAAAATTGCCATTCTTCTACGATTATGATTGGTCGAGCAATAGCTGTTTAAAGTTGAAGCATCTTTTTTTATATGAAATTTCATTGACAAATTTACTAGAAATGTAAATTAATAGTCAGATATTTAAAAAATAATTGAGAGAAAAACTACCATTGCAATATAAATGTGTAATCAATTTTCATCCTGACATAAAGTAAAATATACAATTTGTACTAAAAATACTATTAAAAAGAAAAATAGCGTTTTTATTAAATGAAAGGATCAAAAGCAACAGCCTCAATTATTTTTTAAATGATACATACTTTAAACTACTATACTATTAGATTATCTAAAATAACAATTAATAAAAATTGAAGTCCATCTCAAAACTTGCTCGAAGAGCCTCCCTTCAACTGAAATGCAGAAATGTACAAGCGAAATACATCATTCTAATACTTTAAGCACTTTGTGTACGATCCCTAGAAGCATGGCCCTGTGTTCAGAGGCAGAAAATAGGCATAAGTCAAACGATTCAAAGTTCCATAATGGGACTCTTTTTTCTTACTTGTTAGTGTCATAGAGAACTTTTACTTAATACCACTTATGGGACGGGAGTATCGTATAAAAATTTTAATTTCGTAAATTTTTAAGAAGTGTTTTTATTTGCCAAAACGGTTGATCAAACGATTTTAAAATATTTTTTTCAACTCATTCAAAAATTTTGTAATTGGAACTTTAAAACTAATGGTTTAGAAGTTAGCCATGGGACACCGGTTTGAGTAAACACCCCATATAGTATTTCCTCGGTTGTTCTTTTCAATTATAAGTCATGCAGACGCACTCGTTTGGATATGCAAAGATTGTCATAAACTCTTTTTTTTTATTAATCTAATACGGGAAAGATTCTTTGCAAACTAAAATCGTACTCGTATCAGCTTGGAGCAAAATTTTAAATAATGTAAGAACTAAAAAGAAAAAGGGAAAAAAATCTCAAATTTCAATTTGTATAAAAGCAAAAACTGTAAGGGATTTTTTTTATATACCGCGGATAAATCTTCTCATAAAATATTGATTTCTTTTTTTGGAATATATTAATACTTATAATCTTGAATAACATCGAATTTTTAAAATTTTCAGAGTTCGTACGGATTCCTGTAAATTCCAGACACGAAAATCTTTGGTACTAGTATTTTCCTATAGAACATTTCTTCGTTAAAAAATCAAAATTTTGCGCGTTCGAACTTTTTTTTTTTTTTTTAACAAAAAAATATTGATATTGCTCCTGAAAAATAACGGGACCCGTACGAGCCCTGATTTCTTAAGAATGTTTTCCTTCTTAAATTTTTGATTGATAATTGGTCATTTGGTATATTCTGCTGAACTCATAAATTGCTCTATTTTCTTCATCTTCTTCTCTGTTATAGCCAGAGAGAGTGGAGAAAATCGTCATGATTGACCACCCACCTTTTGCACAATTTTCACAAGAAAGGTATCAGAAAAACGTTGTTCACCAGTTTGCGGCTCAGGACAGATTTCTACGTACTCTCGATCCATCGCTTTCCTTAACGGAAGCCAAAAGCAAAATTCTCAGTATATGTGATGGTGCCGTCACAGAAGCCGTAAGTAGTTCATCATCCGATTTTAATTTTTTTTTATAACATTGTTAAATGTTAAGTTGATTCAAGTCTCTTCTGAGATCCAGCGATATTTTGAATCTTTAGATCATCAGCCTTCCTTTAGACTTCAGCGATATTTTGGGGGTAAAGCTGTACTCGAATGGTTAAATTAATTTTTGGTTACCCTTTTGGGTCTGGTGTACTGTTAGCAGTACATGCCTTTTAATGGAGAATTATTTTGTTTTAAGAAATACTTTTGCTACTATTTACATGTAGTAATGTTAGTATATGTCTATGCATTTACTATATGACTTCATTCATGTTTAGGCATTTAGTAGTAATATTAATTATTATTATTATCTGCTTAATTCTCTTTGCGCTGTTTGCGACTCTTTCATTTAAAAGATATATTTCACTTATTAAATTTAAAACAAAAGCTACTTTCATGAAAGAATCATCAGCAATAAAGTGCAAAAAGTATTTGAAAGTTGTAATACGAGTATAAGTTCAATATTATTGTAATACAGTATTTTCTAAATTTTTCCAAAAATTCCTCCTTAGCCTATTGTCAAATGTATATTAATTGGATAGTACGCAAAACAACATTCGTTATCTCTCAGAAAATGAAATATTCGTTAAACACTAATTAATCTATTTGTATAGCTAGTCTTAATTTTATTTACGTAAAAGTAATTTTTTCTAAAAATTTAAAAAAAATTCGGACACGAAACGGTTAAATGCATTTATTTAGTATAATTTTGAAATCTGTATAAAATTCGTGTATAAATTGTATATAAATTTGAAATTGGTTAAGTAACTCCAAAGTAAGTTATTTTTGAACATTTTTTTCTCATTTCAAACTTTTATATTTATATTTTTTTAGAAACATTTCTGTGCAAGCATTTACGTCTTAAAATAACAGCCATTTCAAATTTCAAGTTTGTAGCTTTGAAAATTTCAAGTATATCATAATTTAGAACGTTTTCCTCTTTATAAATTTGGAATTTTATCGAAATCAATCTTAGCGATTATTAACACCTTAAAAGTAACCAACTAGTTTGACGAATTTCAAGTTTTTAGCTCACAATATCTCATAAATAACAATATATTTCCAGCTTTCAAATAAATCATAATTTAGAATATTTTTAGAACGTTTTCAGCTCATTTCATTCTTTTAAAATTTAGAAACAGCTTTTTGCAAGAATTTACGTTTTAAAAATAACCGGTAAGTTTCAAATTTCTAACCTTTTCAGAATTATAAATATTGAAATTTTGGAACTTTTTTTGCTCCTTCTGCTCCCTGGAGGTTGTGATATAAATATAAAATATAGTTTATGTTTGAGTAGTGACCTGATATATGTATATATCGCAATGTACACAGCTATCTTGATAGCTTGTTTTTATGTAAGATATGTGATGCATATATGACCAATGCAGGTAATATGGCCAACCTACAATAGTGTTATTAATTTCAACGAAATCCAAAAGATGATGCTTGGATCTATGACCTAGATATCCGAATAACATAGTGTAACACCTTGTTGGCCGCAATTCTTGATCACGTGCATAGGGGAGCAGTAACTGTTGATTTGTTGTTAGTTCCGATGGCATTTTATAAATTTTTCTCTTGCAAGTTTGTTATTTTTCTTGTTTAAACAAAGTATTTGTATTTATTATTACATATAATATTTTAGCTGATTTAAAGTCCTTTTTAACTGTGAATTTCAATATCTGAGTGTTCAGGAAGAATTAAGAACACTTTTGAAAAGCTCATCATTGTTGGTAATATGCCTATTGAACATAATACCTACTATATTACGTATGGCATACTGCATTTACATAAATAAATTTCCAAAGTTTTATATTTATTTATTTATGCTAAAAACTGGGTTAAAAAATAATGAACTATTAGCATTAAAATAAATTATTATTATTATTATTATTATTATTTGTAAAAACTAAAAAAAGAATGGTTTTCTGCGGTTTTAGTTTCTTATGCGTTGAAGAATTCTTGTAATCGTTTGTCATCAAGTTATTCGAATTATATTTGTGTTTGTCTCATCAAATAATCCATTTCTTAAACACACAGTTTATTATTCACAAAACACATAAACATACTATAAACTTCACAAACATATATTAAATAAAAGTTTCTCGGCTTTTCGCCGGATCAAAACAACTTCCATCCAAGCGGGAATCAAAACATTCTAAACCATTTTTTCCCTCGGGACGGGATGACGTCACGACAAAATCCCCATAGGGATCATTTCTTTCCCCAAGGAATGAAGTCGTAACATCCTCCCGCCCCGATGAATACATTCATCAAATTTGGTAGTTTAATCATTATGAAATATGTATAAAATATCACTAATCATTTACTAATACTTATGAATACAATACAATTACTATAAAATCACACTACATTACAGTTCAATTATATAGAATTAAGCAACAACAATACTAAATTAATACTAATAATGCTAACATAAAGGCAAAATAAAATAAAGGCAAAAAATATATAAACAATAAAACCGAACCAAACCCAAGTTTGATTTGTCAGTTCAGTTCTATAGGGAAAACCATTTGGACCGCGCGTTTGAGAATTCCTGAGGAAGTCTTCAGAGTTAAGCTTCTTACTTTTCCATCGCGGCCCTGATGAACTTCTAAGACTTTTCCGATTTTCCACATTTGTCTTGGCAACTTGTCTTCACCTATTAAAACTATGTCATCTACATTAAAACATTTTACAGCATTTACAGGTTTAGAAAAATGTACACTTTTAAGTTGGAGGAGATATTCTCCCTTCCACCTATTCCAAAATTTATTTAACAAAGTTTCGCGATACAAATATCTTTTAAGGAGTAATTTTTTATTACTTTTCATAATTTTATCATCTTTGACAGCCATGGGGGGTAATTTAGTCAACCTCTTTCCTGTAAGGAAATTGGCCGGAGTGAGAGGGAATGGTTCATCCGGTTCATTATAAACATAAGTTAGGGGTCGCGAATTTATTATTGCCTCTATTTCAATAAGAACTGTTTCGAGTTCTTCCCGAGTAACTAGTGCCCGTCCCAATACCTTTCTTAAAGCACCTTTGGTGATTCGAACCATTCTCTCCCAATATCCACCCCACCATGCTGCACGTTCCACTATAAATTTCCAGGTTATGCCTTTTTTACTAAAATAATTTTGTACAAGTTCAGAAGTTAAATTCGAGTACAATTTCTGAATTTCACGATCAGCATTTTTAAAAGATTTGGCATTATCAGAGTAAACAGTATTACAAAGTCCTCTTCTTGATATAAATCGTCGAAAAGCTAATAAAAAGTATTCAGTACTTAAGTTGGACACAATTTCTAGATGGATGGCACGAGTCACAGCACAAGTAAATAAGGCAATGTACAGTTTATTCATATCTTTAGTATATAATGGTCCAGCGAAGTCCGTACCAACGATCTCAAAAGCACTTTCAGCATAAAGTCTGTCCGCAGGCAATGGAGCTACAGTTTGATTACCTGGTTTTACCTTGTAGCGTCTACAGATGAAGCACTTATTGAGGCACGATTTAACTGTCTGTCTGCCCTTCAGAATCCAGAAATTTTCACGAAGTTGGGTAAGTGTATCTGATACACCAGCGTGGCACAAGTTCTGATGCTCCCTCTTTATTAGTAGCTCAGTGAATTTTGAGTTCCCTGGAATTATTATAGGATGTCGTTCTGAAAATTGGAAATTAGAATGTTGGAGACGTCCACCAAGAACTATAAGCTTATCAGGAGTCATACTGGGATTTAGACTATAAAGTCTGGAATCGTTGCTGATTGGTGAATTGTTCAACAGTTGCAAATATTCCCTTTCAAATTCAGTTTTTTGAATGAAGTGAATCCAATAATTTACAGCATCGGCCAATTCTTCTGCAGATATGGGAGCTGTCCTTTTCTCAGATTTATACTTACAGTTTCTAATAAAACGAATAATATAAGCAGTGACCCTCAGCATTTTATTAAGGCTACTATACTTGTTAATATCCAACAAGGGATCTCTAGGTTCCTGCGAAATTTGAAGGAGAACTTTAACATCCTTCATTTCTCTTTTAAGTTCCATTATTTCATCATCAGATTTAACTCGTATTTCATCAGAGGGCAATTCGTCCATTTGCAACCAAGCTGGACCTGAAAGCCAGACTTCGTCCTTTACGAGAGTGAAGGAGTGCATACCGCGAGTTAGTTTGTCAGCCGGATTTTCCTTCCCACTGCAATAACGCCAATTGGAAGGGTTAGTTTTTTCTTTGATTTCAACTACTTTATTTCTCACAAACTGTTTTAAGTTTTCAGAAGCCCCTCGTATCCAATGCAGACAAATTTGGGAGTCGCACCACAAATATAAATCGTTCTCCTTAATAATTGGAAAAATATTCCTCAGATAAGATGCTAGTCTGGCCGACATTAAAGCACCTAATAATTCAAGCCTGGATAAAGTTATTGGTTTTAGGGGAGCAACACGTGATTTAGCTATCACAAATTTTGTCGAAATTTTGGTAGGATATTTTATTCTAAAATATGCAACTGTACCATAAGCCTTTGGGCTCGCATCAGAAAATAAGTGCAGTTCCAAGTTTTCAAATTTAGAGTCATCGAAATATTGTCGAGGAATAGTCATGGCTTGGGTTTTCATGACTTCATCAAGCCACTCCTGGAATATAAGGTGAAATTCGTGTTTCAGAGGTTCATCCCAGGGAATTCCAATTTCCCAAAGTTGTTGCATAAGCAACTTTATACGAATTGTAAAAGGGGCAAGAATGCCCAAAGGATCAAATAACATACCGCAGGCCTTTAGAACAGTTCTTTTAGTTGAAGGGTTGGCACTTATGGCTTTAAAATGCTCCGTGGCAACAGTTATGTTATCGTTCACATTATCCCAAACGATTCCTAACACTTTAATTGGGATTCCTAGTACTTCAGGTGCTTGTTTGCAGTCAATATTTTCTTTTAACCACATATTTCGTAAAATGGGAGAATTAGTTACCCATTTTCTTAAATTCATAGAAGCTTGATTCATAATGTAAATAGCGTCTTTAGAAATAGAGAAAGCATCTTTAATTGTTTCGCAGTCACTAATAAAATCGTCCACATATAACTCATTCAGTAATTCAGTAACATCTTTGAACTTATTTTTAAATTTAGAAAGATGTAATCTGATAGTTGCAGCTAATATAAATGGGCTGCATTTTACTCCGAAGGGAGCTCGAGTGAACTGCAGGACTCTGATATCATTGCGACCCAAACCTAAATTTGTCCCCTGATCCCTTCCCCACAAAAATTGCAAAAATTTTCTATCTTGCTCAGCGATACCTATTTCCAAGAACGCTCGTTCAATATCCGCGCAAAATGCAATTGGGTTATATCTAAATTTCAATATAATCTTAAGCAAATCGGGATTCAAATTTGGGCCGCTCTCTAAACAATCATTTAGGGAAATTTCTCCCTTTGCTTTAGAAGAGGCATCGTAACACACCCTGAGTTTAGTAGTTTCTTTCGACTCGCTAACTACTCCGTGATGGGGCATGAAATATGATTGTCTGTTTTCATTCGGATAATAATCTATTTCCTCGATAATATTATCTTTTAACTGATTTTCGATAATATCTTTGTATCGCAAATATAAATTTTCATCTCGCTTAAATGTATTATTCAAACTAAATAAACGTTTCCTTGCAATTTCATAATTACTATTTAATTCCGAAAAATCATTTTTCCAGAGCAATCGCGTTTCATATCTTTTATCATTATACGTTGTATTCTGACTAAATTGTTCTAAAGTATCTTCAGTTGTTCGTGAAACATCATTTTTTACATTAATTCCTATCGATTCCAATTCCCACAAGTCTTTAATTCTTTCATAATCCGGTTCACTACCCGCATGAGTTATTAAATGATTAACGTGAACTTCCTTGGCATTTGATTCTCTTCCCTTACCTTGTATAACATACCCGAAAATGCTATCTGTCGCTACCAATCTATTACTAAGTCTTAAATTTCTTTCACTTAAAATTTCCCATATTTGATCTGCGCCAATTAAACAATGTATTTCTGTTGTAGTGCCAAGATCAGCCAATTCAATTTCCTTCTCAAGGGCAAGATGTCTTACCCAATTCGAAGGTACTTCAACCTCTCCACACGTAATAGAATCTATGACAACTGCATTTATTTTCTTTCTTTGATCGGGATTAATTCTGCTTTTTAGAACCAATTCTACGATATCATACATCTGTTTTTCGGACTGTTTATTTCCAAACGGATAAATTACAAGTGATTCTCTGTTAATGACTTTTAAATTCAAGAAATCAACAATTTCCTTTTTTATGAAAGTCCTCGTCGCCCCTCCGTCTATCAAACATCTAATTAATGTTCCATCATTTGACCTACTTTCTACCAACGCGGAAAACGTTTGCAAAAACACTGTATTTGAAATTTTGTTGTTTACTTTTTTCTCTTTACAAAATAAACTATTTTCTATTGCCAAATCATCACGTTTATCGTTTGAGGAAGGGGGGGTTACAATTTGATCACAAATTAAAATGTTATGAGGTAATTTACAATTGCGACACACATTATTTTTCTTCCAACATTTCTTCATTACGTGCCGACGTTGGAAGCAATTAAAACAACGGCCCTGTGTCATTAAAGCTTTTTTTCTTTCTGAAACATTTAAATAACATTTTTCATTCGAATGAGAATTATCGGAACAAAAAATACATTTATTCCCGGCAGTCGCCAGAAAGGCGGAGGTTGTAGACATTGGTTTCTTTTGCGGATTATTACCATATCTGGATCTGTTAAAATTAGTAGGATTGTAAGAATTATTACTCGCTTGTTTTTGTTTCAAATTTTCCGAACCGCTACTCTGTTGATTTGATAGTAAAAGTGATGTTTCACGACAATGAATTTCTTTCCTTAAAAATTCCATTAAATCACTTATATCAAACTGATCTTCTGAATTTCGTTGTCGATTATATTGAAGTGTTATTTCATCAGGAATTTTTTGTAATATTACGGGGCAAAGTAAATTACTGTATGTTCCGGCAGCTACGCCTAGCGATTGTAGAGATCTAACTTGAATTTCAATTGCATCATACATTTTCCTGAGAGCCTTAATATTACAAATTAACTTAACTGGTTCAATTAATAACAATTTATTCATATGTGAGCTAGTTATTAGGTCTAAGCGACCAAACCTGTTTTTAAGTAACTGAATCGATGAATCATAATTCTCGTTAGTTAAAGCAAATCCTGAAACTGCGGATAAAGCAGTTCCTTTTAAATAAGTTTTCATATACGCGAATTTCTCTATCTTACTTAAGGACTTATTATTATGTATCGCTACTTCAAATGAATTCCAGAAATCTAACCATTCACTACAATCTCCATTAAATACCGGTATGTTTAATCGGGGTAAATTAAGCGTTTGGTTTTCATGCGAAACAGGTAGCCTTTCATCATGTCTGTTACTTTCTGTTTGCGGTTTCTTTTCTAAAGATTTTAGACATCTATCTAGTTTTGTTTTAAAGGTTGTACCCATTTCCCGATATTTATCACTACCTGTGATTTCTTTTTTCAGTTCTTTAATTTCAATTTCAGATTCAATCGAACTGTCTAACTCTTTCAATTCTTTAAGTTTTTCATCTAACTGATTTTTTAAATCGTGTAAGTCTTCAATTTTAGCTTCGACTAAATAAGTTTCATTAACTGGATTTTCTAATGTATTATCTATTTTCGTAGTTAATTTAGTAAACAATTCTCTTACCGCGGTTCTTTTTAGTTTAGTTCGTTCTATATCCATTTTCAAAATTATTTATAGAATTCAAATTAAATAATTAAAGGGACTTACCTCGATCAGGTCGCACTGACATCAGAGTCGTCGCGTGTAATCAATAATCTTAAATCATATAAAAAGAATAATAAATTAAGTATTCCAAAGAGCGTGTTCTATCACGTCCGGGTCACCATGAAGAATTCTTGTAATCGTTTGTCATCAAGTTATTCGAATTATATTTGTGTTTGTCTCATCAAATAATCCATTTCTTAAACACACAGTTTATTATTCACAAAACACATAAACATACTATAAACTTCACAAACATATATTAAATAATAGTTTCTCGGCTTTTCGCCGGATCAAAACAACTTCCATCCAAGCGGGAATCAAAACATTCTAAACCATTTTTTCCCTCGGGACGGGATGACGTCACGACAAAATCCCCATAGGGATCATTTCTTTCCCCAAGGAATGAAGTCGTAACATGCGTTAAATATGAATATTTTCATTATATTTCACGACGGCCATATTACCTGCATAAGGGTACATTACCTTCATTAACTAGACTTTTTTTCAAAAACTTACTGAAAGTTTAAATCTTGATTAATTAATTTTTTTTTTTTCCAATACTAAAAAGATTTTTTTTTCTTTTAGACAATTTTTATTATTTTTTTTAAATCACAACTGTCGCTAAATAAACTCTATTCTTAAGGTGGCCATATTACCTGCACATACCTTACATTTTAAAAAATACCAAGTACTTACTTTTAAAAAAGTCTTTCAAAAAAAAAAAAAAGGAAAGAAAAGAAAAATTAGATTATTTTAAATACAGTAGACTCTCATTTAACTGGGAAGGTCAAAAAATTCCTTTTCCCGGATAATGGAATTTTTGTATATTTTCATGAAATATTTTAGAAAAAAGATTGGAAATATCAAATCATTATAGAATAGGACATTAGTAACATAATTAATGCAGATAATGTATATAATAAACTTAATATGTTTAAAGTTACTTAGATTTACAATTTGTAGAATATAAGAAAATGGAAACGTAGATCATCTCATTCTGTTATTTACAGAAGGAAATAAAGGTGTGTTTTCATTTTCATTTACTTTTTGACTAATTTTACAACATAAATTTCTTGACATCATTTTTTTTTCAGCAGATCTTCATTCATCTTCTTTCTCCAAATAATTAAGTAATGTCTTGATGTATTATTTCGTTACCGTGATTTAATTCTTTATGAGTTAAAAGATTTTCTGTATCACTTTCAGAGCCTCTTTCGAAATTTCCTATTTCCTCTGAACCGCATATTTTTCCAGGAGCTCCAAATCAACCCAATTTCCCCCTAATATTAAAATGACAAGATCAGGACGTCCTAAAGAAGAGCCTTTTACGATTTCCTTAGGAACGAGGTCTTCGCAACGTCCCATAGAGCAACTTCCCAGGAACGCTACTCCTCAGGAGGTACCGGGAAAATTATTCCTGGGGAAGTGCCTAGGAAGTCACAGTACTGGCGCCATCTGATGAGTGATTCTGGAATACAACACTCAACTGTTTTTTATTAAAATAAAGAATTAAATTTGATCGCAATCGATTTTAATGAGTTAGTTTTATATTATCAACTATTCGATTTGTTATTTTTTAGAAAATTAGTTGATTGTTATTAAATTGCATTTTTTTTTCATTATTGATATAACTTTAATATTTTTTATTTAAATTAAAAATTATAATTTAATATTTCAGTTAATTCATATTTATAATACTAATTACTATTTTCTTATTCTGATAAAATTGTCCTCCATGATTTCTTAAAATTTCCATTTTACTATTTCCCATCTTAATATAAATTGCTTTCAAAACTGAAATTTTCACCGTCCGGTTAATCCACAACCCGAATAATCCGAACCCGGTTAATCGAGAATCTACTATAGTGTAACGTATATGCTGTCATCATGTTTTGCCAATTATCACAAGTTAAAATTTAATAACAACAGTTTGTTGTTAATTGTAAAATGTTTTCTTCCGCAGCAAAAGGTATTCTTGCAGAAATGTGCCTATGAATTAATAAAGGAGAACAACCAATTTAAATTCAGGACGAACCAAAAGGCTCTAATTGATGGGTTCATTCAGAATTGCATAACACCTCCCAGAGGCCGATCTGACCACGAAATACTCATCATCCGTTGCCCGGACTCTACTCGAATAACGTAAGTGCGAGACGTATTCTTCCTCTATCTTGTCGTAAGTAATAAAAGGTGTAACTCATCTGTGACGGATCCAAGGGGGAGGTCACGGGGGTCATGCCAATCCCTCTGAAGAAAAATTTTAAAAGAAGTTTAAAAAATGAAATATAAATAGAATTTTTTCAAATTGTCCCCTTGCTCCCTAGCTCAGAATCGAGAACTCTGAGTTCTCGACTCTGTGCCCTTACGGACACGTGTTGGTTTAGCTGATGACGAGCTGTTATTTTGTAGCTCGAAACGCGTCCTACTTTATTTTTCATTTTATGGTGATTTTACAAAGTGTTTTACTTTATTTACAAAATGCTTTATTTGGGTAGTAAACAAACAATCAGACTCGCGAAATTGCGAGTGCTCAATTTCTGTTCTTTTTATGTATTTGCTACTACAATTCAAATTCTTATTTGCATGATTGAGCGATTGATGTCGTTTATCATATTCAATCACATCCTGCTATTTGTATCACTCTGTTTCCAGAGATACTGAGCAGAGAAAAAGTGCAGAAAGGATTCTGCGATATGTACAGTCATGGGGAAGAAAAAAGTCAATACCCCCTACTACTCCTCAACAAATTATCGTAGAAGAAAGTTACTGTTGCAGAACGATTGGAAGTAAAGTCTACTTTTAAATGTTGCATATGAAATTTGCTCAGGCGGCCGTCTATATATTAAAACAAACCCAAACTTTATTTTTTTTTTTCAATGGCAATACACAATTTTAACAAGATATTTCGAATCTTTGGTTCAAACTTTGCCTAAACTCCAAATTTCACATCATTTCAATGATAAATTTTTAAACTATAAACATTCAAGAAGTAGTACTTCTAATGTTAAATTATACTTTAATATTTTTATTGATATTTCCAAAAATTATACTCCTGATGTGTTAATTTTTTAATGTAGCAATAATACTAAAATGCCGAAACATTAATACTTTGAATTTGTACTTTTTATAATTTTATTACATGAATGATGAATTATGAAATTAGTATTCGAAAAAAAAAAAATACATGAATTGCTGCTTGCAATTGTTTTGATGGATTTAGATTTATTACGTCCTGATTTACGAAAATCCAAAATTTCGAATTTTCCTACCAAATAGTTTTCAAATTATGCTTAAAAAACGGCAACATGATGGTTTAAGAGGCTTCTACAATAGAAGGGACTAGATATTTTGAAACATCTTATGCTATTCTGTAATTTAGCAATCTTCAATGTCTGCTTGAATGGGTCCTAAGCAGTGTTCTCGCTGACATTTGACCAACGTTAGTAATTTGGCTAATTAAAACTAAAAAACATTCGCCAAATGAAAAAAGTATTAGCAAAATAGATTCGCCGTGTAGCACAAAAAAATTATCTTTGATCCTTCATTGTACCTCCTTTTTTTTTCAATATATTTTAAAAATACCTAAGTTTTTATAACTGCGACAACGATTGCTATTAATCTAATTTCAACTATGCACTACAAGTATATTAAAAATATGTATATATTAAAAATATGTATGAAAATATGCATATGTATGAAAAAATGCATATGTATGAAAAAAGAAAGAGAAAAGAAAGAAAAAGCAAAAATTGAGCACTAGCAATTTGACGAATCTAATCGCTTGTTTACTCGCCAAATGAAGAATTTAGTCGCAATTTGGCGCAATGGTGAGCGACAGCGAGAACCCTGGTCCTAAGGTGCCTAGGGCTTCTTCGATCAACAATCGTGTACTGAACTTCTATTGGGATACATCCCCTAAAATATGCTCGTTTTAAAATGATTAATTTCTCGTAAACTTACCGCACGAATTGCATAAAAATTTGTTTTTAGGCTAATTGAAGGGTGCAGAGTTCATTTATTCTGTCAGAATTGGATGCCGTAATTGAAAAAAAAAAAAAAAAAAAAGGGCTCGTTTTAATATGTAGATAACTCTCTAAGCAAATTTTATGTACATCATTTAAAAGTAGATTTTATTTCTAATCGTTTGGTACTAGTAACTTTTCTGCGATAATTTGCTGAGGAATTAGTAGGGGGTATTTACTTTTTTTCGACGACTGTACACAATATAGCCGTTAATGATCGGACACTTTCAATTTTAGACATTTTGCCGAATATTTAAAAATATACTTATCGGATTCTTCTTGAACTTCAGAATTATAAAGATAATGTTTGACTTTATCAACGTCCATTTGATAAGGACATTCAGAAGCCCGACAAAAAAATCAAATAATAGTGATAATGTTTGAGATCATAATATTTGGGATAATAATAAATTTTGGGATACAAATGTGTTTACATAAAATGTAGTAGTGTGATTTCTTGACCAAAGCTATATAGCGTTATTACCCAGCTATAGGGATAATAATGCCATGTTAATAAAACTATGAATAAAGATGGAATAACAGCATGTAAATTATCCAATTCTAAAGACTCAAACTTTACGCCTCTAAAAATTGACAGATTGCTTTTACTTACCATTAACTGTAATATCAAAATGTAGTAATAATCATTTGATATTTTATTTGCCATGAGCAAATTAGCAACATTTAGGACATACAAATTTCTCTTTATTTTCTTTAGTTTTCAACAATGACAATAATGGTCTCTCGTGCATAAAATAAAAATAATAAAATAAAAAATGTAGTTCCGCCACTGAAAAGTATCAATCGACATAAAAACACCAATGAACTGCGTTATTACTCCAGTAAGCATTTTGCGCAGTATATTATAAACTACAGGTTACCTCGCGAACGCGTCTAAAATCTCTCCTAATATTTTAATTAAAAGTACATGAAATACACTACAAATGTATGTAATAAACAAAATGTTTCCTAATAAACATATAGTTTTCAAGTCACAGAACCTACCTAGCAAATTTTAGATCACGCGTTGACTCTTACGTGCTTATTTAGAGACAATATCTAAAAATGTAACAAATTTTAGCAGTTATTTGTGACTCAGATAACTCAGAATCTTTCATCGTAGAACCTGTAGTGCCATTTTTTCGGATTCCTTCATAACTACGCGTAATATTAGCACTAGGCGTTATTACTCAGTTGGCATTATTACCCCAGTTTACCTTATGATATTTTACTCTTAGTAACATAATAGTTTTAAATTTTAATGAAATGAATCAAATATAATTTTGACAGTTTCATTATTTCATAATTCAAAATATTTTAATTCAAGAATGCGAAGAAAATAAACTGATTTGTATATTATTATTTTTCAGGGATGAACAATTTAAAGCAGTCCAGAAGTACAATCCAAATGCCAAATTAATTACTCTCGACGGAACATCTCATCTCCTGATGTTTGAAAAACAAACAGAGTTTGTAAATCTTGTTAAGGAATTTTTGTCTTGAAATAAGTGAGAGAAATGTGTAACAAGATTTGTATGTTGTTCAAAGATTATGTAATAAAAGATCATTCCAAACAATAGCTATAGTAGCTAAAGGTCTCATATCAACCTTGTCTAAATATCTAAATGACAACATAACATCGCTAATAAAAGATTTTTACTTCATTTCTAGTTTATTTATTTTTTCTTTTATTGTAACCACTTTATCGTTTACTGCTTTTCCTGCCCGATTGTCAGTTGCTTTCTTCTTCCATTGTATATTTTCAAGTATGTCTATATATCTGGATCCACGATGCACATAACAAATATTATCCGATAAAGTGTGAAATTCTATCCATAGTTTGCGAAAGTCTCTTTTTCTCTTCTTGTTTGTTTGATATCTGTTAAAAAAAATTGAGTTTATCATTATTATTATTATTATTATTGATTATTATCAAAGAAGTAAATCTCTGTGTCTTTGCAGATTTTGAATTAATTTTATTCCTTCTTTATTTTTTTAAATTAAATAATAATTTTTTATTAGTAATAGAAATAAAGATAAAGAAACATTATATTGTTGCACAAATGCAAATTTAGAATCTTGATTATTGTCTGATAATTTACTCGTATAACATTTTTTTTATATAAATGGAATGTTAATAACAATAGGAAAGAGGATAAAGAAAAATTAAATTGTTGCACAAACACAAGTTTAAAATCTTGATTGTTCTTTGATAATTTAGTAATATAAAGAGTTATATAAATGAAACAATAATAATAATAGGAATAATATAGGAATAATAACAATAATAATAATAATTTAATTGACTTCACTGTTAAAAATCTGCTGCATTTACTGCAACGTCACTCCACTACTTTTATAGAATATCTCTCTTCCTACCAATGAGAATGCTCCATAGCACGGTGAATTGACCGTGTCATACATTGTTAAAAATCTGCTGCATTTTGTTGCAACGCACTCCACCGCTTGTATATAATATCTCTATTCTAACCAATGAGAAAGCTCCATTTCACGGCCAAGTAACCGTTTTCTATACAAGCAGGGGAGTGCGTTGCAGGAAAATGCAGAAGATTTTTAACAATGTATTTTTTAATTTGGAACAATTTTAATCAATTTGAATTGTGTTTTAAATGATAAAATATATTAATTTCATTTTGTTATAAGTACATATAAACGTATATGACAAAATTACACTTAAAGTAAAGTAAAAATGCAAAACTAAAATTACTTAAACTAAACTTATTTAAATAAATTGAACATAGAAAGTTTTTTCTTTAAAAAGTATTCGAAGCGTAAAAGCGTATTTTTCAAAATTTCGTTTTTTCGCCAACCGGAGATAAATCGCCAAATAAACGAAATTTTTATTATTTTTTTACGGACGTTATAAGGAGGTTCCGCCGAAATTTTTTTTATAAACATATATAACTATATGAGAAGAACATTCTGTAATTTTTTCAGATTTTTCTGAGTATGCCCGTATGGAGACCTTCCTTGTAAGAAGAGTTTCAATAGCTGGGACGAGGTTGAAATAGGAAGCTCCAAATGTTGGTACGAGATTTCACCATCTTATGGTGGCAGCTACTGAGCACCAAAATTTGGTTCAAACTAGAGCAAAATTTTTTAACAGTGTAATAATAAACCCTTTGATTTCATTTTCTTATTTTTAAAATCTGTATGGCTACATAATCTACTATTAATTCTTTTGTATCTCCACAAAAACAAATTTACAGTTACTCACAGAAAAAAGGCTAATGCTCCAAAATTCAGTTTCCCTTAAGGAATCATTAGCGATTAAAGAAACAACTCATTGACCTGTTAATTTCCCAAATTAAGAGCTTCTGATATTCACAGATTGCCTTTATGAAATCCACTCCACGCCTTGTACATTTCCAATTCAACGATTTACCTTATAATATGAATTCACAAATTTCACCAAAACTCAAAGAAGATATATTTATTTGCTGGAGTAATAGGGCATGCTAGAGTTATTTGTAAAAATGAGTCAGATTTTATCACAATGGAGGCTATAGAAAAACCAGCTAAAGGAGTAAAAGAAAAAATAATAAAATAAACAATTTAACTCCTGTTGCAACAATTATATTATTTCTACATCGCTTTAATTAGTACAAGTACACTGGTGTCCAAAAGTTAAGCATAATTGGTAATTAAGTAATTATTTTTAAGTAATGAAAGAAATATGAATCGGAATGTGCTGAAACTCCAGGTGTGTAAACCAAATAGTACGCGTCACATATTTTCGTGAAGAGTTTTCCCCGAAATCGAACAGGGGACCGTCAACGAATTGAAAAAGAACGAAGATCTTTTGGATAACCCTGTCAAAACTAATGTAGCAAAAGCGTTCAAACTGCACATTATGATTAATTGGCTTATTGTAATGTACTGTGTTAATTTTTACAAGGATAGCATGTATACTCGTAGAGAAATTAAGGTTTTTATAAAAACAGTCCTAATTTTTTCCAAGTTTTTTGCTTATAATTTGCAGAGTTCTTATTATAAAATAATGTTATTATCTGAAAATATGACAAACGTCATTATACGCAATACCCTGTCATCAGAATTTAAAAATAATAAAAATTGTATGAAAAATGAGTATGTTTAGTAAATAATTTTTCATTGCGCATGCGTCAACGATATCAAAACGTCATTTGCATATTGTGTTAGCTAAATGTATAGAGCAACTTCTGTAAAAGTTTCAAAAACATAGCTTGAAAATTCTGAAAATGGGAGCCTATAGAATCAACTCAAAATCCTTTATTCCCTAAATGAAGCAAAAAGATGAGGGGCTGTATCCATATTCCATTGTTTAGTGCCTACACAATATTGTACGTACAACTATATTTAGGTAAAACCCCTGATTTTTTTGCTTCCTTTAGGAATAACGGATTTTGAGTTGATTCTATAGGCTCCCATTTTCAGAATTTTCAAGCTATGATTTTGAAACTTTTACAGAAGTTGTTCTATACATTTAGCTAACACAATATGCAAATGACATTTTGATATCGTTGACGCATGCGCAATGAAAAATTATTTACTAAACATACTCATTTTTCATGCAATTTTTATTATTTTTAAATTCTGATGACAGGGTATTGCGTACAATGACGTTTGTCATATTTTCAGAAAATAACATTATTTTATAATAAGAACTCTGCAAATTATAAGCAAAAAACTTGGAAAAAATTAGGACTGTTTTTATAAAAACCTTAATTTCTCTACGAGTATACATGCTATCCTTGTAAAAATTAACATAGTACATTACAATAAGCCAATTAATCATAATGTGCAGTTTGAACGCTTTTGCTACATTAGTTTTGACAGGGTTATCCAAAAGATCTTCGTTCTTTTTCAATTTGTTGACGGTCCCCTGTTCGATTTCGGGGAAAACTCTTCGCGAAAATATGTGACGCGTACTATTTTGTTTACACACCTGGAGTTTCAGCACATTCCGATTCATATTTCTTTCATTACTTAAAAATAATTACTTAATTACCAATTATGCTTAACTTTTGGACACCAGTGTAGTTACTGATTTATTAAGCGTTCTCTTAAAAGTATCTTTAAAAATAAAATATTTCATTAAATAAGAGTTATGCTAGTTTTATTCAAAATATTTTGATGCTGCAGCTCTTTTTCAGTTTACCACATCCTCTATACAAATACGTTTCAAGAATGTGTGTGCAATTTATGCCCAGAAATTTAAATTTTAACAAAATGACTGCCTTCCCTAAATTTTCATAATATACAGATGGCGCTGTTGTCACTTTCGGCAAAATATCTCAGGATATTTTGCCGAACATGAAGTGAAACGATGTAATTTGGCGCGGTTGAGTAGATTTTCGGTGTGTGTTCGGAATGGATCTTACCTAGAGATCTTGATGTGCTACAATCATTTATCATGAATCTTCAATTCACGTTACACGCTTTGCTACGCGAGTTGTATATAATATTGAAGTTGCTATGCTGCCATTATTATTTTCTTCTATTTTCAATAGAAGAAAGTATTGTAATCGAAATTTTTTTCGACTTCCGGTTTTCGACGGATTTACACGTTTTAGGGGTCATAGATTCCAAAAAATATGTTTTTACAAAATGTCTGTCTGTGTGTATGTCGCCATTCTACCATCAAAAATGTATGAAGATATGCATAGAATTAAGCCAAATTTTTTGTGAATGTTTTTGGCTATGGCAAGCAAGTCTTCCTTCAATTTTGAAATATTCCATCGGAAGGGGGCGCTGCAATCGCGATTTTTGTGCCATTTTCAATATTGTACCGACCAAAAGTATATGAAGTTATGCATCGAATTGAACCAAATTTTTTGTGTAAGTGCATGGCTATGGCTAGTTGATCCTCCTTGAATTTGAAAAAAAATCCGCCGGAAGGGGCACTGCAATCGCGATTTTTGTTCCATTTTCAATATTGTACCGATCAAAAGTGTATGAAGTTATGCATCGAATTCACCCAAATTTTTTGTGAGAGTGTATGGCTATGGCTATGGCTAGTTAGTCCTCCCTGAATTTGAAAGAAATCCGCCGGAAGGGGGTGCTTCAATCGCGATTTTTGTGCCATTTTCAATATTGTACTGACCAAAAGTATATGAAGTTATGCATCGGATTGAACCAAATTTTTTGTGTAAGTGTATGGCTATGGCTAGTTGGTCTTCCCTGAATTTGAAAAAAATCCACCGGAAGGGGTCGCTGCAATCGCGATTTTTATGCCATTTTCAATATTGCACCACCTAAAAGTGTATGAAGTTAGGCCTAGAACTGAACTAAAATTTTTGTGTATGATTATTTTTTGGTATGGCAATTAGGTTCTCCCTGAATTTGAAAAAAAATATGCCTATCGTTCTATTGTCTATCGGCTCGTGCAGAGACGGAAATTCGTTTTTACTCCGATTAATTAACTGAAGCAGAAATTTCAGATGAAAATCAAAGTTGGTATGGGATTGAATTAAAATTATTAAAGCATTAAAATGAGCAACTATTTTTTTTAAATATTAAAATGTACGTATGAGATAGAAGAAAGTTTAAGGATTGGCACATCCAACTAGTTATTATAATGTGATTGTTTAACCTGTGTTTAGTATTTGAATCGACGAGTATCCCCACAAAATGTATTTATTCTTGTGTGAAAAAAATTATTTCGTAAAGCTTATCTGACTCAGCTGAATAACTCGTTTGATATTATTTTATTAAAACAACTTTTGGATTTTTTTTTTTTTTTTTGACATGATGGTTTTAATTATAGTTAAATTTGGTTAATACCGACACATGTAAAAAGCTTACGAACCTTAATCCTTTACAATTGTTGATGACTGCTGGTCTAATATGTAAATAAGTAAAAAACTAGTTGGGTGTGCCAATCCCAAAACTTTCTTCTATCTCATACATACATTTTAATATAAAAAAAATAGTTACTCATTTTAATGCTTTAATAATTTTAATTCAATACCTTACCAACTTTGATTTTCATCTTAAATTTCTGCTTCAATCAATTAATCGGAGTAAAAACGAATTTCCGTCTCTGCACGAGCCGATGGACAATAGAATGATAAGCAGATTTTTTTTCAAATTCAGGGAGGACCTACTTGCCTTACTAAAAAATAATCATATACAAAATGTTTAGTTCAGTTCTAGAACTAACTTCATACACTTTTATGTGGTGCAATATTCAAAATGGCATAAAATTCGGTATTGCAGCACCTCCTTCTGGCGGATTTTTTTCAGTTTCAGGGCGATCCAACTAGCCATAGCCATATACTTACACAAAAAATTTCGTTCATTTCGATGCATAACTTCATGTACTTTTGGTCGGTACAATATTGAAAATGGCACAAAAATCGCGATTGCAGCGCCCTCTTCCGACGGATTTTTTTCAAATTCAGGGAGGACCAACTAGCCATAGTCATACACATACACAAAAAAATTCGATACATAACTTCAATAGGTTCAATTCGATACATAACTTCATATATTTTTGGTCGGTACAATATTGAAAATGGCACATAAATCGCGATTGCAGCGCCCCCTTCTGGCGGATTTTTTTCAAATTCAGGGAGGACCAACTAGCCATAGTCATACACATACAGAAAAAATTTGGTTCAATTCGATGCATAACTTCATATACTTTTGGTCGGTACAATATTGAAAATGGCACAAAAATCGCGATAGCAGCGCCCCCTTCCGTCGGAATATTTCAAAACTGTAGGAGGACCTGCTTGCCATAGCCAAAAGCATTCACAAAAAAGTTGATTCAATTCTATGCATAACTTCATACACTTTTTGATGGTAGAATGGCGACATACAGTCACACAGACACACAGACACACGGACAGACAGACAGACATTTTGTAAAAACATGTTTTTTGGAATCTCTGACCCCTAAAACGTGTAAATCCGTCGAAAACCGGAAGTCGAAAAAAATTTCGATTACAATATACTTTCTTCTATTGAAGATAGAAGAAAGTAATAATGGGAACAAATGAATTAAGCATAGATTTTATTTCGAAAATCAGTATGAGAAAAGTAAGGATATTTTCTAGATAATCTGTCTAAAATTTCCTCTGATAAAAAAATTATTCTAGTCTACACGGGTTTTGGATCAAATCGGCCAACGATTGTTTTACACAATGTTTAATACTGAAATGGAAGATGTATTTAAAAAATGTTCATTAATATCATATCGTCACCTTTTCCAATTTATAGAAATTTAACAATGACTCTAACAATGCCTTTTTAGCACTTTCCAACAAAGTTGAAAAGTGCTTATGCATTCGGTTTGTCTGGCCGTCTGGCCGTCTGTCCGCGCTCTAACTCCCGTAAATATACTCGGATTGCTATGAAATTTTTATACGTTATTGAGGTTTACCCTTGCACAAACCCTATTGAAAATGAAGTATCTACCATGATTAGTTTATCTACAGGGCGAATCAAAAGTTTCCCATTACATTACGGCCTATGGGGAAAAATCGTTAATATACTGGGATTACCATGGAATTTTAGGATGTTATTGAGGTTTACCCTAGCACGAACCCTACTAAAAATGAAGTATCTACCATGATTAGTTTATCTACAGAGAGAATCAAAAGTTTCCCATTTCATTACGGCCTATGGGGGAAAATCGTTAATATACTCGGATTGCCATGAAATTTTAGGACGTTATTGAAGTTTACCATAGCACGAACCCTATTGAAAACGAAGTTTCTATTATGATTAGTTTATCTACAGCGCGAATCAAAAGTTTTCTATTGCATTACGGCCCATGGGGAAAAATCGTTAAAATACTCGGATTGCCATGAAATTTTAGGACGTTATTGAAGTTTACCCTAGCACAAGTCCTATCGAAAATCAAGTTTCTACCATGATTAGTTTATCTACAGGGCGAATCAAAAGTTTCCTATTACATTACGGCCTATGGGAAAAAATCGTTTCAAAGGAATTTTAAAGATGTTATACCCTGTCAAACATATTAAAATATGCATTCTATAAAATATAAGGTGAAAATGTAGCTATTATTCATTTACAGGGCCACACAAAAGAATTCCATTAGATAACGGTAAAAGGGGGAATTGTGTGTGACATATTTTAAATATATTAAACTTTTTCATGTATAATAAAATTGATATATGTCACTGAAGCTTAATATAAATTATACGCTACTGTCTTGCATAATATGAAGTACATAGCATTTAAAGGGCCATACAAAAGAGTTTAAATAATATATTCTTTCCGAAGTACCGTATATGTGTCCGATGATGGCTGATGGAGGGATGAAATGCATTTTAATTATGATATTCGCGTTTATATTTCGCTAAATATATGCACATTATATGGTGTGTATAAATGTTATAGTTGATATACAGGGCTACCCAAAAGAGCTCACCAACGTTACTGAATATGAGCGTAAATTATTTAAACGTGGTTCTTAAATAAGCTATGCATTTTTACGCTGAGCTGCATTCAATTTACTGAGAAATGTTTGCAGAATATAGATAAAGGGATATACAGGGCCACGCAAAGAATTCGATACATGGACGCCTATGAATGATGATTTATGAGAATGTGATTTCAGTTGTTTTAAAGGTGTTTTAGTTTACAATAAATTTTAGCCTAATGCTGACGTGTAATAAAGATACAATGTAAACTACAGGGCTGAACAAAAGTATCCAAGTATGTTTCCATCTAATAGTATGAATTGCTGAAAAACAAATTTCAAGCTACTGGGTATTTTCTTGCTAAGCTAAATTTTCCCATTATATGAACTGACATATGAAATACAGGGATGTTCTAATGTACTGGAATACATATTTGGGTATATTTGGCTATACACTATTATTTCCCTAAATAACGAAGTTTTGTTAAAGATTTCATTAAGTGTTGGAAAGTGCTTCATAATCTATGCTTAACGCATGATTTTTCTTACTTGTGAATATTTTACAACAGTTGAAAAGCGTTTAATGACTTTGATTTGTCTGGACATCTGGCCGTGCTCTAAATCTAGTAAATATACTCGGATAGCTCTGTAAATTGTGTATGTTATTAGCGTTTATAATAGCACGGTCGCTATTGAAAAATTGGTTATATAATGTCCATTTATCCATATATTTCTTAGTAATTTGGTAATCTGCCTTTTATTTCTCTTCAAACTTCAACTGTTTTTAATAATATGATTGTAAAAATACTGGTTTCATTGGTTCTTTTATTGGTATTGTCTGAATAACTTTGGATGTATTTATAAAAGTATTTATATATAAAGTCTGTAGTTTATTTACAGGGACAATCAAAAGTATTCCGTTAAATTAAAGTGAATCGGAAAAAAAAAGAAGAACATTTCCAATGCATTTTGGAAATGTTGCATTATTTCAAACGAAATCAAACTGATATGTATCAATGAAATTCACTAAAAAATGCTTTGTATAGAATATGGGTGAGAAGTATTTATTATTTATTTGCAAGCAACACAACGTTAGTTTGTTACATAATTGCCTATGAGAAAAATCCTGTGCTACATGTTTTAATGATGTTACATCATTTCAAACAAAAGGAAATTTATTTGTATTACTGTGGTATTTACTTGTATCTCTGTAAATTGCTTACTGAAGCGTATGGTGCACATTATGTTTATTGTGTTTTTTTACAGGGATATGCAAAATAATTTGGTCACCGCTTCTATGAATGGTAATTAATGGAAGTACATTTTCAAATTTTTTTTGTGTGTGTGTTTAACCTTCTAGTTCCCATGATAGATTGCGTTCTAGAAATTCTGTAATTCTGATAATATAAATTCCCACCAAGGTGCTTCATTAATAAAGTTCGCTTTATGTGATGACGGAATGTCTGTTATTAAATAAAACAAATATTGCAATTTTGAATTTCGACTATCCCAATTTAAATATTCACTTTACTGAAAACACATATAGCATATATGCTACCATGGGCATTCGCATTAGAGGAGTAAGTTTAAATATTTATTTTTTATAGAGCATGTTAATTCATTCAATAAAAGGAATTCGCAAGTATTACGAAAAATGAGCTTAAAATACTTAACCCCTTCGCGACGGGAGGCATATTTCAGATGTGTATATTGCTGGGACGATTACTGTTTCTAAACCAATAGGAGAGTGTCATTATCACGGTCAAGTACACGCCTACACAGTTTGATTGACAGGAACTCGTGGACAATTGACGGTGCTAATTATAACGATAATCTGTTGCACATGAAAGCGAGCTGACTGGCTGAATGGTTAGAGCGTCGAGCTTGAAACCGGAGGATATGGGTTCGGGTCCATCGCGGGCCGAGAGTCCGTTGGTGATTTTTTTTTTTTTTTTTAATTATTGGAGGCTGTCTTTTATTAATAAATAAGACATTTAAAAAAAATATTTCAAACCCTTTTAATATTCTAAATATCGTTCCAAAATGATTTATATATATATTAAACAAATGGGAAAAAAAGTATTCTGCGAAAATATCCGTATAAGCAAAATTCTTACTTTAATTTTTATTTATTTATTTATTTATTTATTTCAGGATCAGAGGAAGTATAATTTCTAATTGAAGTAAATAAAATTCAGTCATTTTGAAAAAAAAAAAAAAAAAAAATTCTTTCGTACCTTTTATTTTTAATTACCGAGTACATATTCAAACAATCCGAGTACAAATAAATAATAAACACACACGATCAATTGTCCACGAGTTCCTGTCAATCAAACTGTGTGGGCGTGTACTTGACCGTGATAATGACGGTCTCCTATTGGTTTAGAAACAGTAATCGTCCCAGCAATATACACATCTGAAATATGCCGACGGGAGCCTTTTATGAAATGTTTAATGTTTTGTTACCGGTTTTTAAAACAGAAATTTCTGCCTTATTGAATCGAGAAATTGCTCTGATTAAATAAGGCAAATTTTACAGTAAAATTTTACTGGTGGGAATAAACAAAAATTCTTAACCCTTTTTTTACGGTTCGTATGCGTGTCACTCGTCCCCAAGGGGTTAAATGTGGTTTTTAATTTAGTTAGGCATTTTTCTAATATATTTAGTATACGAATAGAAGTTTGAGGAGATAAATAAATTCATATACTGGGCTACGAAAAAAAGCAAGATATATTAGCGTTTATGATTCGTAATTGATGGAAGGGCAATTTAAGAGAGTTTTTAAATCAAAAAGAGCAACTTTTGACATAATATTAATTTATTTTTGTTCGGAAATGCATGAAACTAGCAGGTGTTGTTATTCAGAAACTGTCTAATTGCACTCATTTTTTTTTTTTTTTTTTTTTTTTTTTTAAACACAATAGAATTTTTATAACAAGCCTTCAAAGTTGACATTTTTGACCTAATTTTGCCGACGAAAGCAGAAAAACCGATCGAAAAGCAGGAGAAAAACGGGTGATCACGTGATCGTAAAAGCTTAGAACTCGAAAGGTAATTTATTGATCAAAAAATGGAAAATTAAGTACGATTCGAAATCGCTTCCATAGTCAGGCCTTCCAATTTTGTATCTTTTTGTTAAAAAATGAATTTGTAAATGTGTCAAAACGTTTTGCGCTTGTTGAGTGGAGCAGTTGAGAACACCCTTAATTTATTTTTGTTCGGAAATGCATGAAACTAGCAGGTGTTGTTATACAGAAACTGTCTAATTGCACTCATTCTTTTTTGTGTTGTTGTTCTTTTAAACACAATAGATCTTTCATAGCAAGCCTCCAAAGATGACGTTTTTGAGCACATTTTCTGACGAAAGCAGAAAAACCAAACCGGTCGAAAAGCAGGAGAAAAACGAGTGATCGCGTGATCGAATTAGCTTAGAACTGGATGGGTAATTTGATTATCATAAAATGGAAAATTCAGTTCAATTCGAAATCGCTTCCATAGTCAGGCATTCCAATTTTATAACCTTTTGTTAAAATGCGAATTTGTAAATGTGTCAAAACGTTTTGCGCTTGTTGAGCGGAGCAGTTGAGAACAGCCTTAAAGCATGTGTCACAAAGTTGCCCTTTTTGATTTAAGAACACCCGTTTTTATCTTATCACCATTACCATTTATCTGATACTCCGTTACCTGAATTAAATTTTAACCCTTCGGACTCCGGTGTCTCTTACAAAAATGTTACTCGATTAGCACCACTTTTTTAAAAGAACTTTCCTTGAAGTAGATAATTTCAAAAATTCTCTGATTAAATAAGGGAAATTTTATTTTCCTTTATTACTGGTGCCAAAAACAAATTTTTTGAAGGAAAGATGATGTCTATGCATCGGAGACAACGAAGTGCCACTTAAGACGCGGTGTGTATAAAAGTCTTTATATATATAAGGCTGTACTAAAGTATTTGAGCACGTTTCCGTATAATAGCAAAAATTGCTAAAAGTCAATTTTTTATAACGAATCGAGCTAAATTTTGATATGCTACGTAATATAATGCAAATTTGTTGATTATATATAAAAGTGGCATAATATAATTCATTATTTCTTTTATAAAGGAAGATAATGACTAAAAATGCAATTGTTTAATTGCGTATATTCTTTTATCTTTTTAAGTTAGAAGTTTCGCTATTTTCTAAAGACGTCGAAAAGGGTTTCATAATCTATGCTTGGCCCATGGTTTTGTTTGCGATATAATAGAAATGATCTGCTACATTTAAAAATAAAGATTCACTCTTCTGGAACCAATAAATAAAGAAGGACTCAACTCCAAAGCAGTAAGGCTCCTGTCTCTGCTATCGAAGACATTCGTCAGTTAATGCTATTCTTATGGGGAGGTTATTTTCTAATAACTCATTTACATTTTGGTATTTTTAAATAATGTTTTTTGACTTGGATAGCTGAGGTACCTCTCCCCATCGCTCCTGTTGATTTTTTCGATTTTGTTCGTAATTATTTTTTTAATGACACTTTCATTTTCGGAACCGGTTTTGAAAGGGAAATTGACTTTATAAAAAATATCTGCAACCAAAATCGAAAAAGGAAAAAAGAAGCGATGTAGAGAGGAACCTCAACAATTCAGTTAAAAAAAATATTTAAATAAATAAAAATATTTAAAAATGTCAAAATGCAAACGAGTTATTAGAAAATAACCTCCCCATAAGAATAGCATTATTTTGGGAGTGTTTTCGCTAGAAGACACTCCTAGAAGGGACAGGATATTTTGTCATGAAAAATTCTTAAACTAATAATTCATGTCTTCAGGATCTGTTCAAAATCACGCAATTTGTGAACGCATTTGGGCTATTCTGTGAGAAACGGACAAAATATCCCACACGTGATGATATATATATATATATATATATATTAGACAATATTCATCAATGGATTTTATCAATAAAACAATAAACCATGTATATATATATATATATATATATATATATATATATATATATATATACTAATAAAAAAACAAAACGCTCTGTCTGCATGTGTGTGTGTGTGTGTCTGCGATGGCTAGCAAAATCTACAGCACGTACGAAGCTCAAAATTTTTTTGAGAGTGGCCCAATACCTCTCCTGATGCACCTGAAGCTCAGAATTTTAATTTTTTGATTAGTTTCATAGATATTAATTATAAAGCGGAACTCACTCTCATCAAAAAGTCATTTTTTAAATGTTCTGGGAAAGAAAACGTTTGCATATGCGCAGAAACTCAATTACGCATCTAATCGGAGGAAGAACCTTTTCCCCCCGTTTATTTCTGTTTTTGGATCATTTTGTTTAAATCCAAAATCAACCAAACGGCTCGACGTAGTTAAACTTAAGAGACATATTTCGAAAGATCATATTTTTAGGTCTCAAATGCAATAATCAATTCGAAAAAATGTTGCAGTTAACCCTTTGAAAACAAAGATTCAAAAATGGTCGTTTTTTCCTAAACTATTTTTCTCCCTTTTGTCAGTGCCCCTCCAGGGCGTAATTTTTAAGATATAAACAAACCAAAAAAAAGATCTTAAAGTTGAAACTTTCTTCTGACTGATGGTGTAATTGATTTTAAAATATTTGGATTTTAACCCTTTCAAATACCCTGGCAAAAGAAGGTGATTTTGCGACTCGCAGAGAGGGTATTTTTTCCATGCTAAAATTATCTTAACGTGCATATTTCAACTCAATCTTTTAAAATCTTCTCAATAGACCAAATTTATACTCCCTACAAAAAATTCGACACGTTCGGACGGATAGAAATATTTTTTACAAAATAAAAAGTGCGAAAATTTTGATGAAATCATTAAAAAACAGATCGTTTTCATTGCGGTTTTGACTTAGCAAAACGCAATCCTATAGGTACCGGTAAACAAAAAACATATTATTTAAGCTTAAAAACATTTTTTTAATCTATGATGCAATCGGTTTTTAAAATATAAGATTTAACCCTTTCAAATACACCGGCAAAAGGAGGCACTTTGCGACTCACAAATAGAATATTTTTTCTACGCTAAAAGTATCTAAGCGTACATATTTCAGCCCAAACTTTTAAAAGCACCTAAATAGGTCAAATTTACACCTTCTTAAAAAATTTTAAAACGTTCGGACGAGTAGAAATAATTTTTACAAAATAAAAAGTGCGAAAAATTTGAGGAAATCAATAAAAACCAGATCGTTTCATTGCGGTTTCGCCTTTGCAGGGCGCAATTCTATATACGTTCTCACAAACCGAAAATATTTTCTTAAAGCTAAAATATTCTCATAATTTATGTTGCAATTTGTTTAAAAAAAATATGAGATTTAACCCGTTCAAATACACCGACAAACACGAATTACATCCCGGCTAAAAATAACTAGATGCCTATATTTTCGCACAATCTTTTTAGAGCCTTTCAATAAACCAGATTTACATTACTTTCAAAAATTTTGCAACTTTCGTATGGATAGAATTCTTTTTTTACAAAATAAAATGTGTGAAAATTTTTACGAATTCAGTAAAAACCTGAATGTTCCGTCGCGGTTTCGTTCGCTCTCTGTTCGCATAGTTTCCAAAAAATCAAATTACATAGAAAACAAAATACCAAACAGCATGTACTTTCAATTCAATATCTTTTCGCGATTTTTCCTTTTTAAAAATATAAATTTTGACAAAATGGACTTAAAGATATAAAATCATAGAAAATTGAGTTTAATTTAAGGGTCATTTAGAAAGCAAATAACACATTTGAAAACTGAATAACATCACGGGCCCGGGCAACGCCGGACAGGACAGCTAGTATATATATATATATATATTATATATGTCTATATCTATTAACATATACGTAATTAAAATTGACGAAATAACCGACATTTTCATATTGGCATAGTTGTTTTAATTTGAGGATACATAATAGCATTATTAAAACTAATAATGTGTAGAAAAGATGTTCCACACGTGATATGGAATGGTTCTTTAATAGATAATAAAAATCTTCACATTTTAAAACCTAGATCATAGTAAACTTCCTGTTTCTACAAATAAATAATCAACAAAAGTAATAGTTAATAAAAATATCCACATTTTAAATCCTAGACCTAAGTAATCTACCCGTTTCAAGGCCATCCCATGAAAAACTGACAAAATATTCTGCGCGCGAAACTTGTATATCTATTGATGTATAAGTTGGTAAAACATAAACTAAACATTAAAAAAAACAGTAAGTTTTCATATTAGAGTGGTTGTTTTAATTTGAGAATATTCCCATTTGCTGAAATTTATTCAGCGTTAATGTATGAATTAAGCAGATATTGTAATAGTTTTACGAATTTTATACTTTTCCAGCATTTTTTTTTTTTTTTTTTCGACAGTGTGTAAGAAAATGACTTCATTTTCAGATTCAACGTTGACGACAGCATATAATTCAATTATTGCAGTTTTTAAGTGCATTCGTTATTATGTAAATACAATGCACCTATAGCCGTATTCAATCCATCCGTCTGTCCGCATATAACAACGCAAAAACTATCCGACCGAATCATTTGAAATATGTAATTATAATTATTTTAAAATATATAATTACATAATTTTGTCGAGTCATTTCAAATTTTATGAAAATCAGATGTATAGTCTAATTACAGAGACAATGAAAATTATACCGTTTCATTAACCCATTAACGCCCAAGTTATTTTCTTCGCTAAAATTTAAATTTTGTATTTCCCACCACTTTTAAAACAAATTAACTTTTATCTAAATTTATCGAGGATTTTGTCTCGTGAAATAAGGTATATATTTATCTTCCTCTTTACTGGTGGGAAAATCGCTTTCTTGTTGTTTTTGTAACCGTCCTCAAAAAAGGACGCTGGGCGTTAATGTGTTAAGGCCAATGGCAAAAATAGTTTCAAGTGCATTTTAATGATGTTACACACTTTCGAACATAATGAAATTTATATGCATCTAAGTGTATACTAAAATTTACATTCTGTACAATCTGTGGTGCAAAGAATGTTTGTTATTAATTTACGGGGGCCACACAAAAGTATTCCATTGCATAATGATATTGGGGGGAAAACATTGTTTGGGGCACGTTTTAATAACATTAAATTATTTCACCTTTCGCGAATTTGATATACGTTGCTGAGGTTTACTACACGTTACTTCTGTATAATAGAAATTAGATAGTATTTATAGGGACGGACATAGGATTTCGAATAATATACTGTATCCGAAGTACTGCATGCTATTACACCAATATTTAAATATTTTTAAGACTTTGTTGCAGTACGAACGCATGACGCATCTACGCTTGACATAGTAAAATTTCCGACTTATTATTCTGAATTTTGTTTTGCTTTGTAAATTGTATGATAATAAAAAAAAAATTTCATTTAGTTAAGTTTTTTTATTATTATCAATATTTTTTTTATTTGTTTAACAGAGTAGTAGTTCACATCAGCATATGTTGATTTGGGGAAAGCTGGCATATCTATATTATAAAGGCCAAACGTATCTGTGCGTAACGCATACGTCATTTTGCGAATGGCAACACTTTAAAATTTTAAATGAAGTTTCGAATGCAATTTTTGCTACTATAATTTTTTTAATTTCTGAACATCGCACATTTTCAAATTTTACACCATCAGAAAGAGAAAAAAAATGTACTTTTAAATGCAATTTATTTAAAAATCATACCTTAATTTACTTTTGAAATATTAATTTTTTTGTAGTTTTTAATATCACTTTTCTAATCGTAGTAACAGGAGCACTCCATTTCTATTAAAAGCAAAGGGAAAATATTATTACTGCAACTTTATGTTGCCATTTTCTCATTAAAAGGGGAAAAATCGAAATTTAAATATCTTATGTTATAAAAGCCGGTGAATTTTGATTTCATTTACAAAATTTGACTTATACGTAAATGTAAAAGAATATCAATAGCTTAATATCTGTTTCAGCAAATAAGCCCATTGAGACTTCAAGTTTTGAATCAAAAAGATCATTTTAAAATACCAATTTTTGTTGAAAAGATGAATAGGGAGATACGAATTGTGCATTTGTAAATTTTGATGTGGTGAAAATGATGCCAGGTTTAGATTTTACGGGGGAAAAATTCTGTGATTGGATCAAAGTTGAATAAATTTTGCTTTCTTTCATTTTGGAATATTAGCATAAGAACCTTAATTGATAACTGTATCATAATAACAGATATGTCTTATTTTTTACTGCTTACATGTAAAATTAAAGCTTAATTTTAACAATTTCTACAACTGAATGTTACAGACATAGTTATGTATTTTTTTTTTTTCGTTAAATATGATTTGTTTAAAAGTTAGACATATCATTATACACTATATTGCCATTGATTATGGGACACTTGCGATTTTAGACATTTTACTAAATATCTAGAAAAATACATGAGGAATCATCTCGAAACTCTTAGTGTATAAATATAATAGTATAAGTCATACATCTCCGTGAAGATTTTTTCCCGAAACTCCAAAGGGGACCGTCAACAAATTAAAAAAGAATGAATATTTTTTGAATAACCCTGTCAAAACTAATGTAGCAAAAGCGCTCAAACTGTAGATTGTGATTGAATGCCTTATTGTAATAAGCCTTGTTCATTTTTATGCAAATAGCATGCATACTCGCAGGGTAATTAAGGTTTTTATAAAAATGATCCCAAATTTTTCCAAGTTTTTTCCTTATAATTTTCAGAGTTCTTAATATAAAATATTATTTTTTTCAGAAAATATGACAAACAACATTGCACACAGTACCCTGTAATCAGAATTAAAAAATAGCGAAAATTGTATAAAAAATGAGTTGGTTTACTAAATAATTTTTTACTGCGCATGCGTCAACGATATCAAAATTTCATTTGCATATTATGTTAGCTAAATGTATAGAGCACCTTTTGTGAAAGTCACAAAATCATAACTTGAAAATTCTGACAATAATCGTCAATTGAATAAGTCGAAAATCCGTTATTCTCAAAATGAAGCAAAAACAAGAGGGGTTGTATCCATATGTTCATTGATTAGTGTCAATATAGAATACACAATATGGGATGTACTACTGCATTTGGATAAAATCCCTCATTTTTTTGCTTCATTTTGAAAACAACGGATTTTGTCCTTTTTCTATAGACGATTACTTTCAGAATTTTCAAGCTATGATTTTGAGACTTTTACAAAAGTTGCTCTATACATTTAGCTAACATAATATGCAAATGAAATTTTGATATCTTTGACGCATGCGCAGTAAAAAATTATATAGTAAACCTACTCATTTTTCATACAATTTTTATTATTTTTTAATTCTGATTACAGGGCACTGTGTGCAATGTTGTTTGTCATATTTTCTGAAAAAAATATTATTTTATATTATAAACTCTGAAAATTATAATTGAAAAACTTGGACAAATTTGGGACCATTTTTATAAAAACCTTAATTACTCTGCGAGTGTGCATGCTATTTGCATAAAAATGAACACAGTGTATTACAATAACGCATTCAATCATAATCTAGAGTTTGAGCGCTTTTTCTACATTAGTTTTGACAGGGTTATTCAAAAGATATTCATTATTTTTTAATTTGTTGACGGTCCCCTATGGCGTTTCGGTAAAAAATCTTCACGGAGATATATGACGTATACTATTATATTTATACACTAAGAGTTTCGAGATGATTCCTCATGAATTTTTCTAGATATTTAGTAAAATGTCTAAAAACCCAAGTGTCCCATAATCAATGGCAATATAGTGTATTTGGTAGGTTTATTATAAATCGATGCAACAGTTCCTTCTTAAACATTTTTTTTTTTTCGTCAAAATTTGACGGGTTCTGCCTTGTTATAATTACAGTCGAACCTCGTTAACGTGAACCTTAAGGGGAATCAAAATTTTGTTCATGTTAACAGTAATTCATGTTATCAAGCATCAAATCTTTGTATTCGTTTTTATAGGGTTCTGTGAAGACAGTTCCATGTTAAAAGTAATTCACGTTAAGGGTGTTCATGTTAACGAGGTTTGACTGTATCTTTTTAAGAACTTTCCTGAACGATGATCAACAACAACGAAAAAATAGACTAATTAGCTCACAATTTCCTCATTTTCAGTAGTATTCGGAAAATGTTATTTTCTTCAACCGCTGCTGATTACCCACGCATAACCTAATACATAATATCATTCCTGTCTGTTTTTTTCATTGATTATCCGTAAGTAGTTTTTTGTATGATTTTATTATTAATTTATTATTATAATTAATCAGTTTTATTAAAATTATCTTATTAAAGTGCAAAAAGTAGAGTTGAATATATTAAACATAAATACACAAAAATATGAATGTTTAATAGTTTTGTTAGTTAAATTTTCTAAGAACATAACAGAAAAATATAGTTCGGTTATTACAGGCAATATGGATTAAAGTACGAGGATTAATTTACACTGGTGAATCAGTTTAAATAACTTTCTCCAAAATATGTAAACTTTGAAACTTAGTTTTGCATCAGAATTCATAATCTCAAGTTTTGTGATCGATTTCAAGGTATTTCAAAATAAAGGTGATTTCTGAGGCACTTTTCATGTACAAAGCTTTATGTGATTTTTTTCAAACTAAGACATATATTTTTTATTAGTAGTAGTAATTGAAGAAGTTTCTTTTTATGATTAATTCTATGCCTCTATGTATTACTTTTACAAATAAAGAGACGATTTAGAAATGCATTATGAACCGATAAATTAAAGAAAGTTTTTAATTTCTTTTAATTTTACTTCAAGAAGATCTTTTCATAAGCAAAATTTTATTCGAATTTTTACCAAACTAAATGCATATTTATATTTTTTTTTATTAATAGTAGTAATTGAGAAGGAATTTTGTTTTATAATTAATTCTACGCTTCTAACTTTTACTAAGAAATATGTTTTAAACTTTTGAATTAAAAATGATTTTTTTTTAAAATTCTTTTAATTTTCTTCCATTAAAACTTTTCCTGCGTAAAGCTTTATACGATTTTTTGCCAAACTAAAGGTACTTTTATATTTTCTTTATTATTAGTAGTAATTGAAAAACAAATGTTTTTTAATGATTACCACTATGCTTATAGATGTTATTTTTATTAAGAAGTGTATTACGAATTCATGATTTAAAGAGTGGATTTAATATCTTTTAATTATTTTGGTTTTATTTTATGAAGCCCATTTTCACAAGCAAGGTTTTACAGTAGTTGTTTGCCAAACTGAAGGTGCATTTGTATTTCCTTTTTTAATAGTAGTAATTGAAGAAGGAATGTTTCTTTTTATAATTAATTCTATGCCTCTATTTGTTGATTTTATCAAGAACTGTACGATGAATTGATTAATTAAAGAATGATTTTAATTTCTTTTAATTTTATTTCATGAAGCACTTTCCATTGCAAAATGTTATACGAATTGTTATCATACTAAAAGTATATTTATATTTTCGTTATTAATAGTAGGAATTGAAGAAGGAATTTTGTTTTGTAATTAATTCTATTCATCTAGGGATTACATTTACTAAGAAGTGTATTACGAACTCACGATTTATAGTATGGTTTTAATTTTATCTCAAAATTAATTTCAAAATTATTTTAAAATTAATTACGGTGGCAATCCATTTAAGGGTTCAATTCATTTGTATCTTTAGTTATTTATATTCACCATTATTTTCTATTTTTCATTAATACATTGTGACTGTCTAGGGCAAAATGTCGACTATTCCGCATCTATCGTGTACAGAAAATATTTTTAAAACATCAATTTGACACTATTTTCTATAAAAAAAAAAAAAAAAAAAAAATAAATAAATAAATAAATAAATAAAAATATTACTTTAAAAGAAATCTAAAATTCCTGAATTCTGATTATTGATGCAACCTAACATGGATACAAATATCTATAAGCATCACGCTTTTAGGGAAAGAATGATTTTTATCTAAAAGTTGTAAGTTCGGAATTCAGAAAGAGCTTTAATTCCAAAAACACTTTTGCTGTTTGCTTATCATAAATTTATTTCGTTAGGATTTTATATATATATATAGGGTAGATATTGTTATGCTTGTAATATTTACTACTTAAAAGTAGTTTTGTCTATTCAAATTCATTTGAAAAATACGTGGATTCAAATCATAATATTATGATGCCTATATTTTTGAATTAGTGTGATAATACCCTTTATTTTTTTTACCAATTCTGTTAGTCAAATTCTATAAAGGTCCTAAATTACGAGACCAACTTGAGTAGCCATTTGCAGTTCAAACAACGGGATGTAATGTTAAGTAACAGGCGAATCAAAGTATGCTCAAACGAGAAGCAAGTAGAGGTCTGCACGCCGGAATTTCCAGGTCCGGGCCCGGCCCGTACAGAAATCAGTGAAACCAGGCCCGGCCCGTTACAATTTCTAAAAAATTCAGATTTTTATCATATAATTAAGATTTCTTAAAAAAATACTGCATACATATCTATGGAATGATTTTACAGTATATTTTACTGGAAATACACATTAACAGCAATAATGATTACTTAGATATTTAGGCTTTCAACATTCGAATAAAGATTCATTAAAAAATTAATATGGCTTAGAATAAAAGAAAAAAGAAAGAAAGTTAAAAACATCGTAACTTTTGAAGCTGTTTAATAAAAGAAGATTTATAAAAATATTTCTATATCATTTTATTAAATATTTTAAATCCAAATTCATTCTTAAATTCAAAGAAGCTTCTTTCTGATATATTTTTAAATTCATTTTTTTCTCAGAAACGCATAAGTTTAGCAGGTATCTTTATTCAGAAAATATATAATCGAATGGCGTTATCAATTTTTTGATACAAGCAATTTAAGAAAACTGCAAGTAAATAAAATACTGTCATAGTTAGCGTTTTGAATAGAATTTCCGGAAGTGATAGCATGGGAAGGGAGAAAAACCTGCAATCTTTTGAGAAACTATTATATATCTTAACAAGGTTAAACAAGTACTTTATTTACCAAAAAAGAAAAATTCTATTCGATTCCAAATCCCTTCAATAGTCAGGCTTATCACTTTTATACTTTTGCAATTTAAAACTAACAAGAAATATGCCAAACTTTCGCATTATTGAGAAATTAACTTTAAAACCATCAGGAAGTATATATCCAAAGATTAAGCTAACATAAGTTCTTTATCGCTGTTAATAATTTTACAAATCATGTTGTCCGCCCTACAGATCTTGAGAATAATTAAGTCTAGTTCCGGTCCGGCTAGTCTACAAGTAGAAAAATAATGCAAGCTTGATCTCGGCTCGACACGAGTCAGCTAAAAAAATATTAAAACGGGTTACACACCATGTAACTGTCCGATGCCGATCTCTACACTGTACATTTTTATACTAATGCTGCCAAACTAGTATGGCTCGTGACGCACATTTATACTTATTCTCGTTAAAACCATTTCGTTGAAAATAGCTCATATTTTATTGTATCTGCTGAAATCTTGCGAACGGTCCGGCAGGCCCGAAATTTTTTTTATCGGCCCGGCCCGGGCCGGCTCTTAGGGCCCGTTCAATTTTTTTGCCGACCCGGCCCGTTTATGTTGTTTGTCGGCCCGGCCCGTTTAAAAAACTATTCTAAATGTGCCGGCCCGGGCCCGTGCAGACCACTGCAGAATTGATGGCATGCGAAGCGAAGAATTTTGGCAATTAGGTGATAACTTGCGTCGATATCAGGTATCTGACCTGTTAAGCTGAGATAACTTGACAATAAAAAGTTTCTGAGCCAATTTATGTTCCAATAAATGAGGAATATATATATTTATATATAAATTTCTTATAAATCTAGAAAACCCTGAAATAGCAATCCGGGTTTCATTTCATTTGTATTTCTAGTTATTTATGTTCAAAACCATATTTTAGTTTTCATTATAATTTGTGACTGTCGAATGCTAATGCTGATTTTTCCACTACTATCATCTACAGAAAGTATGTTTAAAACATTAATTGGACACTAATTTCCATAAAATACTTCATTTTAAAGGAAATCTGAAATTTCTGATTTCTGATTATCGATGCCTATTGACATGGAAACAAATACTATAAATGCAATATATTCTGTGCATGCGGAATTGATGGTTACCGATGAAATTTTCCATCGTAGACAATATTTCGCCTTAAACAAATTTTGCTGTGTCTATAGAATCGCGGGGACTTGAAAATATTTCCAAGTTGGATAGATTTCCGTCTTACACTAAGTCCACTTTACAGAGAATTTACTGTACACGCTTTTTTAGAGAAGGAATGATTTTGCAGTTGAATCTAAAAGTTATGAGTTTCGGGATTAAGAAACAGCTAAAACTCCGAAAGCATTTTTTGTATTTGACTGTCGACAAAAAAAGAGAGGGCAGCTACTTTCCGCTTCCTTCTCCAGACACACTTTTACATCAAATGCATGTTTAACTGTAAAATGCTTTTCCAAAACCCCCTCTCGCTGCGTAATTTTTTTATCAAAATAGGTTCAAAAATTGCGTATTTTTTTTATTACATATTTCAAATCTATATATATTTTAGAGTTAAAACATACAAAAAAATTTTGTAAAAGAGGTTTTTTTTTAATATAGAATTAGATCATAGAAAAAGGATGTCAGAATATTGAAATCGAAGAATAATGATATAAAAGCAAAATTTTGAAAATTAGTCTTGGTTGAATTATGATTTATTTTATAAAATACAATGGTAAAACGTATATACTAATAAAAATATGCAAAATACTTACAAAACATATGTTAGAAATGAAGTTTTGTATGATAAATTTCGAAGCAAGGCTCGAGGCAAAGTCCTACCTCACAATCCTTACACCAAATTCGCGTTTCTTTTCGAATTTTTTTTCCACTTTCAGTTTTTTTTTGAACAACAGACAGCACACTGTCGACGAGGCTCTTTCTTGATGGTATTTGGGGGTATATGGCTAGCAAAATGTCGAGCTGTTAGTCTCATAGGATTGTGAGTTGAACTACATCTGCCATGGTAAACACTGGAATTTCCATCTGAATATTTCTGAATGCTTAGTTCAATAATTTGCAAACGGAATTCTAGAAGCGTTATATTTTGTAATGGGTTATCCTTTTTATAAAGGATATAAGCATTCCACAGAGATTGGTCCATGAATTGTCGGAAAATTTTTATGTAATATTTTCCTTGTTGTTTTCTGAGGGTGGGGTAATATGACATTTCTTGGTCACATAAATCAACCCCACCCATCGTGTTATTATAATCACAAACAACATTTGGTTTCAGTACAGTTTTGTTTGATTTGCATTTCACTAAACGGGAACTTGCATTATGAACTGTACTCATCAGAAACACACTTTTTTTGTCTTGCCATTTCAGGGCCATAACTTTACCCCTTTGGTAAGCAAGTACTTCACCTTTAGGTATTTTCTCCTTTGCGAAATTCGGAGGAAGGTCTTTCCTAATCTTATTTACTGTGCCATATGAGTCTGTTTTTTCTGAAATTAAAATGTCTGCCAATTGTGGAGACATGTAGTAGTTGTCCATAGTTACACAGTAACCTTTTCCAAGGAATCTGTCCATCAGGTGCAAAACAATTTTACTGGACACTGGATAATTTGCAAATTTAGGGTTATATACAGTTCCATTACCTGTGTATATGAGAAAGTCTGAAATGTATCCAGTTTCAGCTTCGCAAACCACAAAAAACTTAAGACCAAATCTTGCTCTTTTCTTAGCGATGAACATTTTCCAGCTCAGTCTGCCTTTGAAGCGCATCAAACTCTCGTCTATGCTGAGATTTTTATCTGGTGTATAAAGATTTCGGAATTTGTTTCTGAGATGCTCCATGATCTCATAAATTTTATTTAATTTTGGCCACGGATGACTATCCTTATCAAACTCTTCGTTATTAGAAAAATGAAGAAACTTCATTAGCAAAATAAACCTATCTTTTTGAATGATTTGTGGAAAAATTGGGGTTTGTAATATCTGGCGTTTAGACCAATAATACTCTTGTTTCGGCTTTTTTACGATTCCTTGCAGAAACAAAACGGAAAAGAATAATCTAAGTTCTTTCTCATTTGTATCTGTCCATTTTTTCCATCTTGATCTTTCTTTAGGAACTGCCTTATTTATATACTGCTGAGCGTATCTGTTGGTCTCTTTTACTATTATTTTCAACATAACATCGTCAAAAAAAAGTTCAAAATAATTCAAAACAGTTGCATCATTTGCCATAGAGAAATTTGGTCCGGGATTGCCAAGAAAAGGAAATGGAGCAGGAGCTGGTGGCACATTTTGCATGTCAATTTTGCACCACTGTCGAACGTTTTGAATCGAAAATGAATTTTCAGATTCATCACTATCCGCAGAGGAATCCGATAAATTCTCATCAGTTTCGCTATAACTATCTTCAATATAATTGAAATCAGAGTCAGAACTACTATCAGTGTCGGAAATATCGTCAGGAATATAGGTTATATCACGTGCGAAACGCTTCCTGGCAGACATTTTTCAGCTTTGAAAAAGCGCGCGCAAAATGCTACAAAAACTTCCTGTATATTTCGCTAAAATATGGACAACTAACGCCATCTGTTGGCCCACATCTAAATAAACATTCAAACATCACATAAAAGCGGAAATGAAACCTCGAACGGGGAAATAGCGGGTTGCACAATTCAATAGACGGCAAAAATGCATACCCGCGGAAATCGCGGGTTGCGCAAATTTTGCTACTTTTACGTTGCCCGTGGAAATCGCGGGATGCGCAGCGAGAGGGTTAATCAAAAAAATAGATTGTCGATCTAAGCTTATAAATCATAAATTAATTACATTCATTACACTAAATTTCGCATCTGGCGAATATCTATCCTTACAAATTGAAAAATCGGAATTTTTTTCAACTTACCAAAAATAGAAATAAATCAAAGTATAAAAATATTTTTATATTTACTATAAATTTCATTTTTTTTTTTTTTTTTTTTTTTTTTTTTTTTTTTTTTTTGTAGGGTTTTTAAGCAGCAAGATATTTCTGAATATATAAAAAACATGCGATATTTAGTTCAAAATAGTTAATTTACTGATGATTGGAAATGTTTTGAGACTTAATATAAATTAGGCCCCACCAGTGGCCGCGAGGTTCTGACCTCGAAACTGGTAGACGGTAGGTGCTGGGTTCGAACCCAATCGCGACCGTCGGCCTAACCGTTCGGAGTTTTCTGTGGTTTTCTTCGAACCTTGCGTAAACACGGGTTAGGTTCCCTTAGAAAGCCCCCCACGGAGGGCATCCCACCCATTAAGGCCTATATCCCAAGCGTAGATAATTGGCTGGCATAAACAAAAACAAACCAAACCTAATATAAATTAGAAACTAAAAAATAATATTTTAGTAAGAAAACTTAATAAAATATACACTAATACAATATTTTATCTTTTTTCTCTTTTACGTAACAAAACGAAAGATCAACTAATTGAAAACAGATACAACTTGCTCTTTAAACTCACAAAAACAAACTATAGCTATTAGTATCGAGTTTTAAGAAAATTTATGCTCTGTACATTATTAGATACAAAATCATTTGCTTTTATTAAAAGATTTGAACACAAATGTAATTTATTTGTTTTTTCATACCCTAAACTGCTGTGCAGTGTACACTAGACTAAACCAATTCCAGAAAAGTTTTTTTTTATTTTTTTAAATAATAAGGATGTAAATGTTTTATCTAAATTAGACAGTTAATACTTCAGGCGGTGATGTTCTAAATAAAATTTATCCCACATAACTATTGATTCAACATTTAAATTTTCAGTTTCGAAGGTAAATGTTGAAAACTACTTGAATTTTTTTTTCTCTTTGTTAAAAAAAAGTAACTGCTTAAGCAAAAGTTCCTCATCCACAGAATAAAAATCATACAAGTCAATGACAATTGAAAAATTACGTTTGTTTTGACAAAAAAAAAAAAAAAAAAAAGGACTATGCCCTTTGAAAATAAATATCAAATAAATGAAAATAGCCAAACTTTTAAACATCATTCTCAAGTAAAGAGGTAAAATTACCTAACCCTCCTAACCATATCCCACGTCTTCATTCTTAAGGGTCCTGTCCCTGCCCGCGAAGACACTCGCTGTAGCGAATGCTATTCCTATAGGGCGGCATTTTTCTAATAACTCTTTCGCATTTTGACATTTTTAAATGATTTTTTTTTGCAATGGATAGCTGAGGTCCCTCTCAAGATCGTTCCTTGATTACTTTTTTGATTTTGATAGCAGATATTTTTCATATAGTTACTTTCACTTTCTGAACCGGTTATGAAAGTGAAAGTAACTTCATAGAAAATACTTACAACCAAAATCGAAAAAGTAATCAAGGAGAGGATCTTGAGAGGGATCTCAGCTATCCAATGCAAAAAAAAAAAAAAAAAAAAAAATCATTTAAAAATGTCAAAATGCGAAAGAGTTATTAGAAAAATGCCTCCCCATAGGAATAGCATTAGCTCGCGAGTGTCTTTGCGGGCAGGGACAGAGCCCTTAACCCTTTAACCGTCTGTCCCGGCTTTTTCCGTTTCTAGAAATCATATTTAAATGGCTGCAGACAAAAATATTTTGAACGGAATGTAATGTTGAGTCATACATAGACAGAAGTGATATTAAAGTTATTATAGCATAAAACTGTGATTAATTATTATAAGTATCTTGCAATTTATAAGCATTCTTATAAAAATACATGAAAACCCTTGGACGGTTTAAGTGTTTTATACTTTTATGCATGTTTTTATTCCTGCACGCAGAGATAAGTGCTATAATTTCAAGTTACAGAAAAATCAAGTTTCTTTTGCCTCTCCTGCGAAATTTACTTTCGTCGAGATGTGTCACTTGGTTTGCGGGTGAGTGATATCATGAAAATAAATATCGGATCTATATATCGTAATATATAGTTCATATCGTAATATATAGCTACTTATATACAGGGTGTCTATAAAAGAACTCCGGGGTTTTGATGCAAAATATTTTAATGAAATAAAAAACATACATACATGTTTTATACATGACTGAAAAGCTTACATTTTCAAGTTTTTTTTTAACACTTAGTAAAGTTCTATATGAGCCCCGTTAGTGGCACGGCAGACGTCTAAACGGTATTCTACCTCTTCCTATGTCCTGGCGAGCATGTCTGGGGGGATGGTTGCCACACAATTGACTATTCGTTTCCTGAGATGTTGAACATCACGAATTTTCTCTGTACACACAAGATTCTTGATATGCCCCCAGAAGAAATTTCTATCGTTTCTATGAGCCAAATAACACATTGAGCCTTTTGTTGCGGAGTCGCCATCATGTCAAGGTCAACGGCCTGCAGCGCCGCCAACAGTTGATGCAAACATTCCCAATTCGTAAGAGTAAAACTTTTTGAGCTACTCTTTTCAAAGAAATCGACTAAATTTTGCTATCTTTTATAGTTAGTGAGATATGAATTTTTAAAACCCCGGAGTTCTATTATACACACCCTGTATATCACCGAATACTTTTCTTTCAGACATGGAAACAGTTGAATTAGCATATGATGTCTATGAAACACCGGAAACACAGAAAGACAAATGTCCAATTATATTCCTTCACGGACTGTTTTGGAACAAGTATATGCTGCGTGACCTTGCTGAATCTATGTGCCATATAACAAAGCGGAAGGTAAAAATTTTCTGACTCTTGATCTCTTTTCAGTTTTATGTTTGACTTGAAATTAATATTGTCTGACCACTGCAACTAAATAGAAAAATTTATAAACACTGCTGCAAAACAGATTCACATTCACACAGTCAAGGCTTTTCTTGAAAATCATTTTTAGGGTTTCGTTCATCTGACGAAACCCTATTCGTCTCTGTCCTCTGTCTGCCAGTCCGTAATCAACAGCTGTATAAGTCAGAGACTTCAAATGTTATGCATTTATAGCTTGTGTTATACGACAAATCATAAAATTTTGAAAAAGTCTATTTTCTTTTTTTTTTAATAAAAGTCAATCAATTTCATTAATGTCATCCATACTTTTTTGCGATTTAAATTTCAAAATAGAACCTAAATTTCAACGTCATTTGTGCAGACATGGCAGCTTGGAAGTAAAGTGTCTCGCTAGTAAATAAAAGGTTCTTAGTTCGAACCCCGGTGCTGGAACTTGAAATTTTCATGCTAAGATTGATTTAATGAAAAAAAATCGATATTTTTTCTAATTTAAGGGTTTATAGACAAATATTTTTTATCAGTGACATTCATAATATTTTTAGTAATTCAATTTTCTTTCTATTTTAAAAACTAATGTGATTTCTTAATGATTCAGTATTTTAAATTTCGTTTTTAGAAATTTAAAATTGTATTTATATATCGGCTGAATTTTTTTAATTTCGGATTTTCAAAAAATTTGGAATTTTAGATTTTATTTAAAAAATTTGATTTGAACATTTTTAATTTGGTTAAAGTAAATAACTTCCATTTATAATTATTTTAAAATTTAATTCATTAGTACTGCCATGTATGTAGGAATTTACTAATTATAAATTAACAGTTTGGATTTATTAATTAAAGGCTAAGTTGTTTTGAAAGAAATATTAAACAAAACCCTCTGTGTCACACTTATCTTGTTTTATGTATACAGTGTATTTGAAAAGGATATCGACGATTTCAACTCATTATATTTTATTTATAAATTATTAAAAGAAGGTATAGTTTTGCAAAAGTTTAATATAACAATTTAATTTTGAAAAGGCAATGATATTGTTTTAACCATTTACTGCATCACATGCCATATCTGGCATATACCTAAAAACGTTATAAATTTCCTTATAATCCATAAATTTGACTAATATGATTATTGTTACTGATCCAAAGAAAGGAATTAGTGCTCGCGATAGGATACGTATAGCAGGTATACGATTAAACGATATACGTATATCCGTATAATACGTTTTTCTGCTATACGGATACTTTCGAATATACGTTTAAACGTATCCGGATACGTATAAGGCGTATCAACTAAACGTATATTTAAGAATACGTATATTTAATGTATACGTATATTCGCCGAATCGAATCTAATTTAAATAGCGGACTTCACCAGTCTTATGTCGCTGAATGGAGAATAATTTGGAAATCGGTAGCGTTACGACAGAAATCCGCATAGTATGCAGGCCCGTAGCTAAGGGGGCGATATGGGCGGCTCAGCCCCCCTAGAATATTTTGAGCCCCCCCCCCCCCCCCCCCTGGAAAAGATTCCAAGGTCACTCAATTAATTTCTGTTCCAAAAATTCAAATGAAATTCTGTTCAAAAATCTAATTTAGTTTTGAGACCTTTTCACAGTTTTGCAGAGTTACTAAATTGTATCTAAAATAAGTGTTTCAACACTCCCTCATCTTATATGAACATATGAAGTTAACATGATGTTTCATTTTGCACCAGTTATACAATCAAAATTTTCATCATCCTATACTTTTCTTAGCATAAAATGAAGTTAGTACAACAGTTTAATTTGAAACATAATACCTACAATGTGAATAGTTATTAATTTATCTTTCTGCGTCAGAAAGAGAAAAAAAAATTATGACCCCCCCCTACATTCTCTCGAGCCCCCCCCCCCTCTATGGTTCACTTCTAGCTACGGCCCTGATAGTATGTCTTATACATACGAGATCAAGCAATGAAAAGCGTATACACTATATTGCCATTGATTATGGGACACTTGCGATTTTAGACATTTTACTAAATATATAGAAAAATACATGAAGAATCATCTCGAAACTCTTAGTGTAAAAATATAATAGTATAAGTCATACATCTCCGTGAAGATTTTTTCCCGAAACTCCAAAGGGGACCGTCAACAAATTAAAAAGGAATGAATATCTTTTGAATAACCCTGTCAAAACTAATGTAGCAAAAGCGCTCAAACTCTAGATTGTGATTGAATGCCTTATTGTAATAAGCCTTGTTCATTTTTATGCAAATAGCATGCATACTCGCAGAGTAATTAAGGTTTTTATAAAAATGATCCCAAATTTTTCCAAGTTTTTTCCTTATAATTTTCAGAGTTCTTAATATAAAATATTATTTTTTTTCAGAAAATATGACAAACAACATTGCACACAGTACCCTGTAATCAGAATTAAAAAATAATGAAAATTGTATAAAAAATGAGTTGGTTTACTAAATGATTTTTTACTGCGCATGCGTCAACGATATCAAAATTTCATTTGCATATTATGTTAGCTAAATGTATAGAGCAACTTTTGTGAAAGTCACAAAATCATAACTTGAAAATTCTGACAATAATCGTCAATTGAATAAGTCGAAAATCCGTTATTCTGAAAATGAAGCAAAAACAAGAGGGGTTGTATCCATATATTCATTGATTAGTGTCAATATAGAATACACAATATGGGATGTACTACTGCATTTGGATAAAATCCCTCATTTTTTTGCTTCATTTTGGAAACAACAGATTGCGTCCTTCTTCTATAGACGATTACTTTCAGAATTTTCAAGCTATGATTTGAGTACAAAAGTTGCTCTATACATTTAGCTAACATAATATGCAAATGAAATTTTGATATCTTTGACGCATGCGCAGTAAAAAATTATATAGTAAACCTACTCATTTTTCATACAATTTTTATTATTTTTTAATTCTGATTACAGAGTACTGTGTGCAATGTTGTTTGTCATATTTTCTGAAAAAAATATTATTTTATATTAAGAACTCTGAAAATTATAACGGAAAAACTTGGAAAAATTTGGGACCATTTTTATAAAAACCTTAATTACTCTGCAAGTGTGCATGCTATTTGCATAAAAATGAACACAGTGTATTACAATACGGCATTCAATCATAATCTAGAGTTTGAGCGCTTTTGCTACATTAGTTTTGACAGGGTTATTCAAAAGATATTCATTCTTTTTTAATTTGTTTACGGTCCCCTATGGCGTTTCGGTAAAAGATCTTCACGGAGATGTATGACGTATACTATTATATTTATACACTAAGAGTTTCGAGATGATTCCTCATGTATTTTTCTAGATATTTAGTAAAATGTCTAAAATCGCAAGTGTCCCATTATCAATGGCAATATAGTGTATTTTTTAAAACAGTTTGCAAAAAGTTCACAAAAGATCAGACTCCTGATTGGCTAATCTCGCTTCACTAACAGTGAAATATCTACTATCTGGATTCCAACCAAGATCTTGGTATTTCCCTTTATAAATATTTTAATCAACGTACATGTTCAGTGCAATTTACCGAAGTGACCCATGTTACCTATCGATTGTAGGGCAGTACGAAACCGAAATGTGGCACCAATGAAAACTATCCTGTTGAACTGTAGCTGACGTCACAATTCGCCTTGATTTTCATTTCACACTACCCTACAATCGGTTGGTAACATTGGTCACTTCGGTAAGTGACCGGTAAGTTACTCTAAACATACTCAATGTTTAATTATGTTTCTTCTGATTTTCATTAAATAAGTCATAAAATATTCTGGGAGGACAAAATAATTAAATTATTTAAAAAAGAAACTAATAAAAATTACCAAATATGTAAATTATTTTAAAATTCCTCCGCGGTAAGACAATTTACATATGGTGAAAAATAAAACCATTGTGTCACGTGACGCAGACACTTAGTATAAGTATCTCGTAGTGTAGAAGAACGAGCATTTATAGACGCAGTTCTGCTTAGATTACAATTAAAAATGAATAGAAAAAGCTGGGTGTGGCGGTACGCTGAGAAAAAGAATGTCAGAGCCTACTGCCTGATATGTGATGATGATATTGCTGAAAACTCACTCTGTGCAACTGGTGGAACAAAATTCATGCCACATATAGACAAAGTCACAGACAGATATTTTGTAAAAACATATTTTTCGGACTATCTTACCCTTAAAAAGTGTAAACCAGTCGAAAGATTTCTCGAATCCATTACTTTCTTCTTGTTAAGATACAAGAAAATATAAAAAAACTAAGTACTGAGCCACAGCTCTTCTAAAGATTAGTTTGATTCTATCCACAACTAATGTAAGACAATTTATAATAAATAACTTAGTTTTTTGGGAAAGAAACTAAAATTTAAACTGAGAAACGTATTCAGATTTTTTAGGTACCTGCATAACAAGTAGTAGTTAAGTAAACGCATCGTAGTTTTTTAAACAGAGAATCGCGATGGGGATACTCTACCGGATATTTCTCAATGTCTGTAATCCGCAGAAGAGCATTGAAACATCAAATTTCATATCTTGAATGAAAAACGTTTAAACGTTTATACGTTTAACCGCTTGGATAAGATCCGTATATACGATGTACCGTATATGTTGTTTTGCGCAATACGTATAACCGCCGATGCCGTATTATACGTATAGTTGATCCGTATTTCGTATAATACGTATTATACGTATACGCGTATAAACGTATAATCGAGAGCACTAAAAGGAATAATGCTTATCTTGTCCATGTTCAATGGTTACATTAGACAAAAAGTATAAATTTGTCCTTGGGAAGCCAAATAAATTTCGATCAAGTTTTACTTTCATTATTTTTACAGAATATTTGAAAATATTAACATAAAAAAAGTTGCAAAATGTTAAGCAGAGAAAATTAATTATTTTAAGCTTGTGAAGGTGTTTGTCTCTTCAAATATTAAACACCGGTTAAACAGTCACATTTAATAATGACGTCACAACAACTACAATATTCTATAGAACTCACGTAACAAAGCGCCTAACATCAGTTGAAGATTAATAATAAACTAGCGAGCTACGCCCGCTAGCTGGGCCACTTTTTCCAAACGAACCTCGATATTAAGCAGTATATAATAAGCAAAAAAATTCATTTAATAAGCAAGTCTTGGTGTTCGAATCCTCAAGCACAAAAAAAGTAAATTAAAGAGCTATGGTTGTTATGCGCCCATTATCCCGTTATGGCTTATGGGCGCTACGCGCCCACCGTGCGAAGCCGGCCCACCGGCGCTACGCGCCATGGTCGCCATCGTCCCGTTAAAAATATTTGGTTTGCACGGTTGGCGCTGTGCGCCCATAAGCCATTTTCTCGTATTTTTTGGTTTATCAGAAGCATACGTTTACGCAGATTCTGAATATGTAATCAGTTTTTTTCTACTTTAAAAACTGTCTGCATGATGGTTTAAGAAAAAACGCGCAAAAAAGGGAGAAAAAGAGGTTTTCGACTGCTTCTTCTTTTAGCCAAAGGGGAAAAGTTCTTGTCCTTCACCGCAAGGTGGCGCAGTGTTCTGCCTGAGAGTTCCGTTTGAGCTCCGTTTGGGAAATTAGACGTTTTCCGTTCCGATTCCCGACCGGTTTTTAATTCATAACTTTTTTAATTTTGTTCCCACGGTCTCGAAAATGCCCGAAATGACTTTCCCGGAATTTTTCGAATCGAAAGACACCTCTCGCGACTTCCAACTCGCCCGCGTTGCGAACTGTAATCGGCTTCAAGCAGACAGATAGACAGAGGCGCACGGATTTTATTAGTATAGATGATGATAGTAGCACATCAACATCACTAGGTGGGATTCATTCCGAACACACACCTAAAGTCTACTAAACCGCGCCAAATGGCTTCGCTTCACTTCATGTTGGGCAAAATATCTCAGGATGTTTTGCCGAAAGTGGCAACAGTGCCATCTATATATAATGCAAATTTATGGAAATTAATCATTTTGCTTAATTATAGTTAATTATTTTGCAACACAATATTTTAAAACCCTATAAATGAGTAGATATGGCGCATGCTATAATATATCAAATTTTAACTAAAAACTGAAAATGTAATTTTTTTTTTTACTTCTTTTCCCTTTAAAAAAAAAAAAAAAAAAAAAAAAAAAAAAAAATGAAAAGTTTGTGTAGTAAAGAGTTAACTCAGAAAATATCATTGTAAACACCTTTCATTATTCATTCTCATATTTCAGGTCAATTCCGTCTAGTCTTTTTTCAACGTAATTTTATTGTGTGAGATCATCAGCATAGTAATTCCGCCAATAAAAGTATTTTAAAATGTACCAAGAAAATCCTTGAAACATAAATGTTTAATAGCAGCAAATTTAACGTGTACACTGTAAAAAAAATTCTGTAAGGTTACTAAGAATTTTCTAGGAAACTGGGATGCCTAGAACTTTTCATGTAACCGCAACAGAAGAAAATCATGTACAATTACAAAAGTTGCTTTAGTTAATGTTACTAAATATTGTTTAGTAAACATACTAATGATTTTTTAGTGAGTTTCCTAAAGAATAGTCTGTAAATTTACTAAATATTATTTAGTAAACATACTAACGCTTTTTTAGTGAGTTTCCTAAAGAAAAGTCTGTAAATTTTCTAAATATTAGTTAGTAAACTTACTATAAATTATTCAGGGAGTTCAGTAAGGAATGTTTCGTAAATTTACCAATGATTATGTTGTATATGCAGTAACGATTTGTTAGGGAGTTTTCTAAAAAACGTTTTGTAAACTTACTACTGATTATTTAGTAAATTTACTAATGATTTGTAAGGGAGGTCCTCATATCATTTTATATAAATGTACTAAACATTATTTAGTAAGCTTACTAGCGATATTTTAGAGTGATCACTATATATATATTGGTAAATTTACTGAGAATTATTTAATGAACGTATTTAGGAATTTTTATGAGTTTCCTATACATTATTTTGTGAGTATTCTAATGATTTTTAGTATTCTTACAAAACATTTTGTAGCATGTTTATTGAGAATTTGTTGTACATATGCAAGGGACTTTATGGCATATTTACTATGGATTTTTTATGCTTGCACATTAAACCTTTTATGTACTTTATAAAAAAAATTTAACTTTAATGAGATATCGTTAGAAAAATTACCAAATTTTTTTTATATTGTATTTAGGCTACATTTTGTATTCTCGTCAGAAAGTTCTTTGCAACAGTACAAGTGTTAATTCAGTAAATTTGTTAATGATTTTTTTGTATTGTATTTAAAATATTTTATTTGCAAATACCAACATGTATTTGTAACTGCACAAATTGTTTGCAATGTTATTACTATATTTTTACAGCAGTATTCCAAAAAGATTTTACGTAATTGTTTTTTATTCTAATACTTAAATTAATCGGAGTTATTATAGTATTCTTTCAACCTGAAGTTGAATTTTTACAGTTTTAAATATCCAGAGTGGAATTTTTCTCATGTATCAAAATATTTCCATGTAAAATAAGCAATAAGACCTAACATGTGTTTCAATATTACCACGGCAATTGACATAAATGTTACACATGAGAAAACTCACTGAAATTTCAATGTAGACATTTAAATAGGTGCAAAATCATTTTTTATATTATATGAGCATTATAACAATATCACTAAATGAGCAGATAAGCTGAAGCCGATCTTACGGTTTTTAGTTAAACTAAAAAAAAAGCAAATAGATAGAGTAATGTAAATAAATTACCATAACTGAGTTTTAAAATATGCCTAAAAGAAATATGATTTTAGATGAAGCACTGTGCTTAATTTATACATATACACTGAGCCTCACCTAATCCAATACATGATTAGAAAACCTGTATATTATGAAAAAACATTGTCCGTTTATTCTATGCGAATATGCTTTTAAACTAGAATGCTAGAAATGAAAATATAGTAGTCTTGTATTTAAGATGTTTTATTCAGTTCTATGGTCATATGAATTTCATTAACAAGTGTCTTCTGTTACATATATTTGAAACACTATACAATAACTAATTCAATGGTTCAAAACAGATAAAAGTTCTGCAAAAAAATTAATACCTTTATCCGAATGTCACATTTAAGCTTTTTTTAGAACCTTATTCTTATTTCAGGTGGATATGTCGTACAATTCTTACTAATTACTAGAATATTTTTCCCTTTAATTTTTTATTGTTTTTTACCTGGACTTATTCCTAACAAATTTCTTTCACCATCTACGTTTAATACATTATACATTTTATAATACTTTATTTGCTTGAGAGTTTTGTTTCAAATTAAAATATTAAAGAGGAAAAATTTAATTATTGATAGATCACAAATTTAAAACTCTAAACTGGCTTAAAGATCCTGAAGATTGAGTCGAATATGTATGAATTTAGTAGAATTCTCCTGTGGTTAATATTGCTCTGGAATTAGATTCTTTAACCCTTTCCGGCGCACTACTCTTTAAAGTTGGATTTTAAAGAAAAGAAAAATTAGGCAATATATTTAGGCCTAGAGGAGTACACATTTATAATTTTGTAAAGATTGCACAAACCATTTTAATTTTACAGCTGTTGCCGAAGTGGTAACCTCCCATAAGTAAAGCATTGATAAGCGCAGTGAGAAGGGCATTGCTGTGAAGCGCGTGTTAGAGTAAAATATTTTACCTATTATTTAAAAACAGTAGAATTTCACCTGTGTGGTGCTGCGATCTAGAACTCATAAGAAAGGTTTAAAGTAGCCATTAGAGTAGTTTTTGAAATATTCACGGAGTTTTTATGTCTCTAAACAGGGAGAACTTTAGGTGTTGCCGACCCGGCAACACTGCGCCGGAAAGGGTTAACTAAAATAGTTACATATAGGAGAGATAATATACACACCTTAACATATGTACACAAAAATGCATCTTTGACTTATCAACTATAATTGTGGGCAGGTCTCGCTCTTTTTATGTTTATCAGTATGTTATAATCAGAGTTTACTAAGCAATCTTTCTGAAAGTAAAAAACTAGAATGGAAACAAAAAGAAATACATATTGATTGGGAAAATATTATGGAGCTGTCGTTTTGGTTATAAATGTAATATGCATATCTACACTACCAATAAATGAAATATGATTAAATAACAAAATACAATGAAATATGAATAAATTTTATTAAATAACTATTTATTTAATTCATTACAATAAAAAAAATTTATATCTTTTTAATATGACTCGCATTTTGCAAATACTACGTAATTAGTATTTATACAAATACCTATGAATTGCATACTTTTTAAAAATTATTTTTGGAGATTTTGGGAACATATCATAAAATGAATGTTAAAGATATATTGCAATAAAATAATTGGAAAATTTCAGTTCTGAAGAATGAGGTTCGCAAGATTTTTTTTCATTGAAAGATAGTGCTTCTTTTTCCTCTACTTTCGTCATCAAGGAGCTCATATTGTTTTTAAATTGAACTTCAGTTTCTTCATGCATCTAAAATAATAAGTTAGATGTTAACATAAAAAAAAGAAAAATTTAGTAAAATTTATAATGAATATAATAGAAATATGATGAATATAATAGAATATTATAGAAAAGCCAATATTCATCTTCGTATTGAATGTTACAAGTATTTAAAAATTAACTAGATGAAGAAAAACCATGCATTTTAAAATCAAGCTGATGATCGGCATTTTGGCAAAGTTAAAGTCGCATATACAGTCATAGGATTTTCTCATCTGAGGTGTTTTCATTTACTGATATAGCATCAATAAATCGTAAATTGCTCTCATTATTAATTACTAATTTCATCTAAAATGAACCCTCAAAACCATATTGAAAAGGTCTTTTTTATAAAGGCTTGACATTCTTCTAACTTATGAAATAAAAATACAAAAATCCATTGATAGGTGGAATTGTAACACACAAAAAATTTTGAATATGCTTTATAAATGATAAATATGTATGAATAAAATTGCTCAATTGTTTTTTAAATGATTTCCTGAAGGCATCCATAATGTTGAAGATGTAGATTTTAAAAAAATCATCAGCATTGTATGTTGTCATTGTCCTTTGACGGCATGCCTATATAAATAAATAATGTTGAAACACAATACGCCTTCTTACCCAATAAATAATTCCAATAGGCATGCATTGTAATATAAAAGCTTAATCTTCGAATATATGCAAACAGCCATCATTTGACAGGCCCATTTATTAAATAATCTGGGTACTTTGTTAATAATTTTTGTTATTATAGAGAAAATTGCGGTGGGGTGTGACACTTTTTACGAAATTTAGAAAATCAACTTTAACTTTAAAACAAAAATTTCAATTTATAGAGTGCAAGGTGAAACACCTTTTAATGTGCTTGAACAATATAGAAACAAAACATTCAAAAGGTATTTTATAATTAAAGAAATTGTAGGTTTTAAAATGTGCCCCATAACTCACCATTTATAGAGATATATCGAAATGCAGTAAAATAAAGCTATAAGGCACAAATAATTAAGTGTCGGCTAGATATATAATCTAATAAAGATTGTAGATTGATATAATGTATGTGGCACAATATAAAATTCCAAGATTTTCATAACGTAAATGGAAATTCAGTATTGTTAGTCATAGATAACATTAAAAAATCGTCAATTCAAATTATTTACATTTTGAAGTAAATGAATATACTATCAATGTTATAATTAATATATTACCCTCTAAATATGTTTGCATGTTACCAATTTATATTCATCTCATTACAAAAAAAGAAAGGCATACCCCATTCCTCCCTTTACTGGCATGTCCCAGTCCTCCCCACTTTCTTTTTGTGTTAAACTTCTTGTATAAACAAAAGTGCTGCTTTTAGACTTGTTTTAAATAACTAATAATATACAGTATAATGTTCCATAAATAATGAAACTATTACACCTATGAATAACAAATCATTAATATACAGAAAGCATAAAAAGTAAATTTACATTTGATTCTTGAAATGATCTTTTATACAATTGTAACTTTATACAGACCAACAATTTTTTTCAACTAAAGTTTGGCTACCAATGCTTCAGCTACCGTGCGATTGATGAAATGTTTAGAATGTTACATAAAGAGAAAAACCTACTGTCCAATTCCTCCCACTATCTCACACCACTATCCACTATATATTAACATTTTATAAAAATTACGTAAAACCATATTAAATACCTCTTATATTTACATGTATAAAAATTAATTGAATTTTAACAAAATTAATGGAATTTTAACTCTCTGAAATACACTGGCGAAGGCAGATCACTTCAAACCACAAGGAAAACATATGTTTATTAAATATATGTACTTTCCTTCATATAAATGTAACTAAACTTCCATATTTGAACATCTTTTTAGAGCACTTCAATAGACCAAACTTGCATTACCTACGAAAATTTCGTAACATTTCGACAATTAGAAATATTTTTTTACAAAATAAAATGTGTGAAAATTTTGACAAAATTTGTTAAAACCTGAGAGTTTTATCGCGGTAAAAATCTTACCAGCCCTTTTCCACTAAATATCAATATTTTTTTCACCCAGGCTTCGTATATCTTATGTTTTTAACACCAAAAAAATTCAAAGAGTTTGGTTGATAATGTCAAGTTTTTTAAGAATGTAAAATAGCGGAAGTACCTTGTACCACAACTCCAAATCCCACAATTTTCTTCTATCTCATACATAATACTATTTTAAAATTCATCGAAGTACCAAAATTAAAAGACAATCCATGCTCATCATGAAAATTCTAATGATATGAAATTCCGTGCATTAATTCTTAAGATATGAATATCGGTAAAATCACGTAAGAAATGCACCATAAAAGCACTAGTTGTTTTGTGATCTACACCAAAACCTGCAACGGTGACACTGCAATAGCTGGTGTCAACATATAACTGAATCTGAAGTTCGATGAAAATACGTGCGTTAGTTCATAAGATTAGAATTTGCGGAAATTATGCAAATCCCCCTCCCCTCTATTGTGCAAATTGTGAAAAATTCAGCACATCAGCGTCACATATTGAGCGATTTAAGGCAAAATATAAAAAAACACCAAATGATATTAGGGACAAACTAAATCTGAAGTTTGATGAAAATCCGTCCATTATGCATTCAGGCAGAGTTGTTGCAGAAATCTCAAAAAAAGTAGAACAGCAACAAAATCTATTAAACAGTTTACGCAAAAAAAAAAAAAAAAAAAAAAAAAAAAAATGGAATCAATTTATAACAAGGACTATCTGATTATATTTTTTTATTGAAAGCTGTACATTAGTTCTTGAGACAGAGCACCCACGAAATTTAGGTCGCATACATACAGCCATTTAGTAAAAACAAGTTTTTTGGTATATCTGACCCCTAAAACGTGTAAATCCGTTGAAAACTAGAATTTACATTAAAAACTAATCATCACCAATTTATATCAGAGACAAATCATCACCAATTTATATCAGAGACAGACTGGGCATAATTTCTATATTAAACATATATATTTTAAATATTAAATCCTGTGCATTAGTTCTTGTGACAGGGTACCCACGAAATGTGTGTCACATGAAAATAGAGTCACAGGTTCACATTTCGTAAAAACGGGAAATCTGGCCCCTAAAACATCTAAATGTGACGAAACTTTTTACGAATCCTATACTTCGTAATAACAGAAGAAATAAAATATTCAAAAATTATCTTTGAAAAAAATAATTGTTAAAAGTCTCTCTATATCTGTGTATTTTACTGTACAATTCATATTACGTAAATCTTTAAATAAATTCGTACACTTGATTTTATGCAATATAACTATAATTATAGTTGCATAGCCCCTTACCGATTGTCTATGGTTTTAAAAACAATTTTAAAACATGAAATATTTTTTAATTATTCTGTATCGCGTAGAGCTCGCTTTCGAAAGGGGCAGTGCAAATATAATTTTATCAACTTTTTGTTAATTTTGGATCCCCTCCCTCCTTCCGATTCATACGTTATCATCCTTGAACTCCCCCCCCCCCCCCCCCCATTAATGATATCGGTATCAAAGTGTAGAAAATTTGGATTCCTATAACTTATTTTGCTCGAAAAGACATACAAAACTTGTTTCATTTATTTTCCGCATACTTTTATGATCAAATGATGAGAAGTTGATAAAATATCATTTTTCATATGAAAAAACTTTATATCACATAACAATTAAAAGCAATACTATTTAAATGAATCTCATGATACCTTTTCGTTACATAATGCATTCAACAGTAATAAAGATTTATTGTACTTGCACCGAACGGTGATGGGTGGAGAGCATATAGAAATTCATATCAAAAAACGAAGACAACATTCTTTCTCTCTATTTATTAGTAAGCACAAGCTTAATTTCAAATACACTTTATACTGTTTCTCGAACTGTGATTATATATGCATACACATATGAAGAAAAATAAGAATTTTAAACGTTAGAGTATACTATATTTTAGAGTTAAATAATTTTATAATAATTTAGCGATTTTAATAACTTTGTATTAAAAAAATATGTAACAGGCTATAAAAATAACGTACTACTTTGTACTAAAGACCATGTTACAAATAAAAAGAGAAACAATTGATGATCAGAAATGATATTTATATCAAAAGACAAACCTCCTCCCTCCTGAAATGATAACATATTTGCACAACCCCAAAGATTAATCTGTTCTTAAAACAACATAAAGAGTTCATCCTTTTTTACGGCTAATTTTACATAAAAATAAAAACTTCCTCTATGAGTAATTAAAATATATAAATAAAACAGATTTAACAGACATGCAATTGAACTACTCACTTAAAGCTCTGAAATTATCGGAATATAAAAGAAATTATGGGAGAAACATAATTTTCAGAAACGATTTTATAATTAACGAAACTGCAACTAAGAGAAAAAAAAGAGTGAAAAAAATTGGAATTGTCCCATTCCTCCCTGTACTTTATGTTAAACTTCTTGTATAGACATAAATGCTGTTATTATATATAGTTTAAATTATGGATGATTAGCAGTATAATGTTCTATAAATAGAGAAACAATTACTTATTTACATAAACAAGTCATTAACACTTCTTCGAGCGCGCTGTATCTGAGAGATACATGCATAAGAAATTCGTCGTTTTCGAAAAGAAAAGGGAGTTTCACGACCTTGACCTTCACAGTATCTGTTCTTCCGGTCATTGCCGTCCCTGGAATGCAGTGGTTTCAAATTTTTGTCGATAGGAATTTCCAGTTTCGGGCTTTGTTAAGGATTTGTATCTATTAGATACATGCGCCCGATAGCGTTTGTAGTTACTTTCCCACTGATACTAGGTTAGAATACGTGAATACCTCAGTCTCTCCTGTTTAACTTTCGGCTTCGAAATGATAAATACCAAACGGTTTTTGGATTTGAATAACCCTAAATACATAGAAATTGCCCATAAAATTTTATTTAGCGATGACAATGAAGATTCTGAATAGTTTGAAGAAAATGACGATGAATAATATTTTAAAACTCATTTTTAAACACTATATGACGCTGAAATACAGAATGTATCTGTCAGATACAACGCGCCCGATGGTGCAACTTTTGAGGCGCGCCCGACGGAGTGCAGAAAGCATAAAATAGCAGAAAGCATAAAAATATATAGCAAATTTACTTTTTATTCTTAAAATATTCTTTTCCTTTTTACAATTGCAAGCATATGTAAATCAGCTATTTTATTCAACTGAAGATTGGGAATGTTTTTGCTTAGTGAAATACGTAACTGATGAAATGTTTATTAATGGAATATAAAAAGAAAAATGTACTGTCCCATTTCACCCCACCCTCCTTATTAAGTAACAAAATCTTGGGTTAAGGGATTTAGGGAAGATTTAAGGTGTTTAACTGCTATCAAAATAAAGTAACAAATACAGCAGGAAGAGAAATAGACTTTTAAAGATTTTTATTTCAACGAGTAAGAATGGAGACAAAGATAACCATATTTTCTTTTATTATTGAAGGAAGGGAAGGGGATATTTCAAACGATTGATAATATAACTTATTGAAGACTTACAATTAGCGAAAAAAATGAAAATTAATTAGGGTAAAAGACTAAATTTTGTAAGCTTGTAAGGTGAGAGGGGGGGGGGCGATTTTTATTTGGATTTTATGGATATGACCTATTATTCATTCTTATAATAAAGGAACGGATCAGAAATTTTTTAAAGAATGACTTAAGTTTTTAAATTTTATATGTTAAGGGGCAAAAAAATTAGCGATTTATTTTTCTTTTTAGAAAGGGGGAGTATTAGATGACTTATTTACATTAATGAAAATTTATAAAGTACAATAGCCCAGTGATTATATGGTAGAATTCGATATTAAGGGAAAGTAGGAAGTAGGTTTAATCTCTTCAGTTTAGATCTACAATGAATATAGTAAGTTTTATTCTCATACTAGTGGAGCGTTAGAAATATATTAGATTTACAGTTTAATGCCACAATAATATCTCAAAAGAACTAACTATCAAAAACACTATTAATATAAGTATTGTAAAGCTTAAAATTCCGAGTAAAATAGGCACTTACATTTAATATTTTTGCTGAACATTAGTGGCAGAATTCCATTTCAAAGTTTAACCGCAGTGGTCAAGAGGTTTATCTTAAAATACTTAGGGGAAAACATGAAATTGTTTTGATCTCTTCAGTTTAGGTCTAGAATTAATGTGCTGACTTTTTACCCACGTACTAGATGAACGTTAGAAAATATGTACATATAGTGGAAATATACTTTATTAAAAATTATTTTAACTATATTCTAAAACAACTAAGTCTATAGAAACTATTGTGAATACAAATTTCTTAGAGTTTGAAATTCGCAATAAAAAAAAAAAAAAAAACATTTTTGTCTCAATTCTATTTCAAAATTTTATCTTAATCGCTAATTCAAAGCTCTAAACTAGAAGAGATCAAGTTATCCATCCGCTATGTCTCCATTTGTTACATACGTGTATATTTTTTAAATTGTTGAGGCCTTCCCGATGTTTTTGTAACTATGTAAGGATTTTATTTTGCATATTTTGAGAATTATAATTTAGTAGTTATTGAGAAAATGGTGCATGAATGATAGATGTTTTACATTTCATTTCTCAACTCACACCCCCAGACTTAAATCATTGGTTTAAATGAAAGATTTTTTACTTAAAGACTAATTTTTTTTCAATATTCCTAAGGTTTTAAACTTTTATGAATTTAAATGAAGATTCTTGTATACTAGTCAAAAATCATTTAATTAGAGCGATCTTTGTCCTTAACACAAAATATAAAGTTTAAAATCGCGCTAATCGTTTACTTTGAACTTCTCTAGGGAAAAGTCTTATGTACACTCATTTGTCGCTCTACCGCCCCCCCCCCCCCTCTCTCCCATCCTTGCACTTTATTTTCAATTTCCTTAATTCTAATGGACACGCACTGTTGTTCACTCTATATACATTATATTAAGAGCTACACCCATTTCATATTGGAAATAATAAACAATATTTGCAATCATTTACGAATCATTTTTGAAATATTCTAAAAAATATAAAAGAATGTACTTTTTAAGTTAATTTGTTTGTACCTCATCTAGCAAAAGAAAAAAACATAGTAGATTCCTTTCTATTCTATGTCGATGGAAGTTAAAACAATTTCTGGATTTCTCGTAAATAAATCAGACTTCGTCCTTTCTTTCATATACAATTTCTGGTCTATAACCCGCAATCAAGAGGTTAAGCCACAATTCTCAATATATCATCCTAAATAATGCATCAATAACTAAAAATTACATTTACATAATAACAATCACGTATAAACTGATAACCTCGTTTGTTCGCGCTGAAAGCTTTTGTTTAGCGATTTAGGCAATACTTGAATCTAATAGTTGAATCCAATTGTTGAATTGTGAAAATTCAACAAAAATGTTAAATATCGGTTGTCATTTTATTCAGAATTTTAAATTCTAAACATTTGCATTAACAATGTTTTTGATAAGTTTATTTTTCGTTAGATATTTTATGGTAATCAATAAAATCGTGTTTTTCAATTATAAAATTTTTACCCATTTTTAACGCACACATAGTAAGAGGGGAACACTTAATACATTCATTCTAGACCTAAACTAAATGAATTTAAATAATTTCCAGCTTTCCATTAACTAATTCCGATTTCGGCTTTTTTCTTTTCCTCCACCACTGGACTTTAAAGAATTTTAAAGACGTTCTGTGTGTTCTTAAAGTTTCGCAAGGAGTGTGGATGAACGGGGAAATGATTTTTTTTTTTTTTTTTTTGGGGGGGGGGGGGAAGAAATGCCTTAATTGATAATTTATTATGATAATAAAATAACGCATAGAACACATATTGTATTTTATGTTATTTTAATTTAAGCTGTTTTAAAGAGTTTTAAATATTGAGTACAGTTACTGTGTGAAGAAAGTTCGGGAACAAAATTTTAAGGGTGAAATTCATATGAAGTTTTAATGAAATGAATGTGATTTAACGAATGTTTAATGGAATTTATTCGCTAAAATACAAATAGAATAATAATTTTTTTAAAAGCAAGTAAGTTTTAAACACTTTAAATTTTGGTACTGCGGAAAAGGGGGCAAATAAGAGAAATGAAATTCAGAAAAAGAGCAGGTAACTTTGATTTGTTGTATAAAACATTAGAAATTTTTTACTTGTAATAAACACAGATTTAACGAATAATTAGGAAGATTAGCTTGCTAATAACTAAAAATCAAACATTATATAATAAAATTTAAATCATACAGACTAAAAATTTACTTACTAACCAGAAATATTTTTATCGATACCAGATTCAAGATGGATGCATTACTCGGCTCTGTGGCTGCGTGAATAGTCCTTACGTCACCACTGAAGCCCTTTCTGATTGGCTGACAGGTTAAGCTAAGATATTTCATGTATTTGTCCTATGCGAGTGGTAAAAATAATACCAGGCTACATATAAAATTTTACTAAGCTTGCAGATTTCTGTAGCTTTACAAAAACTAGTTTCGTAGGTTTCCAGATTTTTTTTTACAGTGTAGCAATAATAATCGAGGTAGTATTTTGAAATAAGTTTAAAAGAGAAAATATTTTTTAAAAAAATTTCTTTTTTATAAGCATTCAATGCTTATCTTTTAAAAGCACGCCTAATCTTTTTATTGTAATTCAAGATTTTCATTAGAAATTTTTGATGTATTAACTTTGGCGTAGGCGTCGAACTCGATTATGAAATATTTATAATTTCTTTATGCGTCGAGAAAGCACAGTGAATTTATCAAAAAATATGTAATTTTCACTCTTTTACATATTTATATTATTTATCATTATTATTATTATTATTTGAAATTTTTATTATCATGCCAAAAAATGATCCTCAAAGTGCTTAATTTTTAAAAAATATGTTCAAACGTCATCGAGTCTCCATATAAGTCCTTGTTAGCTAATGTTTATCGCTAATATTTTACGATGCATTTTTAAATACCACTTGTATTTCAGGTTTTCTGCTTGGACCTGCGATGCCATGACCAGAGTCCGTTTCGAAAGGAGTGGGGTGTTGAGATTATGGCCGAAGACGTCAAGCGATTCATCGAGGATAGAAAATTAGAAAGAATTTCTTTTGTGTGCCACAGTTTCTCATGCACAATCGCATACTTCATATTATTAGACAAGGTTAGTCAACAGGCATTTTCAATTATGTACATAAAAATGAAAATGTGTTGGTATTTCGTATATAGTTATTTATACCGAAAACATTAAATTGTGATACTTAAAAATGTTAATCTCATAATTTGATGTTTAAAAGTTAAATTAGTTTTAAATTACGATTTAAATGAAAGACAAATGCCTAGATTCTTGTCTTAGTGATCACTCGAAATTTTTAATTAAAACACTTAGAAAATGACAAATCTTTAGAAAGACATCTTTAGAAAATGACAACATCTTTAGAAAGGCATCTTTAGAAAATGACATCTTTAGAAAGACATCTTTAGAAAATGACAACATCTTTAGAGAATGACAAATTCAAACTAAAGTTTAAAAATTATAAACCTATAAGTTATAAAAATTTTAAAGTAGTTACCTCACAAAATTTTCTCACCCAAACTCAACCACCCACGCCACACTTATCCCGTTGACTGCTAAAAATATCAAGATTAATTTCATTTATGAACAATTTATTTATCGCAAAATGTACAAAACCGATTGAAATTTTTAAAACATTGCTGCAATGCATTAAAATATGCCCTTGATTGAAAATAAAACAATACGATGATTTGTTGATCAGCAATAGAGAAGATTTTAAATGAATTATAATCTGTCAGGGGATAACTTCGAAAGCAATTTTAGCTGTTGTACATATGCGCATTTCTCATATCCGTATTCGCCTTTTTCTAAAAAAAAAAATAGTATTCAAATTTGATCACTTTAAAATCATTTTAATTCAAAACTTGAAGTCATGATCGCTGTTAGATGGAAACAGATACTAAACAATTTATATTCTTTTAAATGTAAATGAATTTTTTTAAAATCCTCTGCAAGCAATAAATACGATAAATAAAATTCCGTAAATTTGTAATAAAGTAAAAATTATTTAAGTGATAAATAAAAACGAAATCAAACCAAAATTTGCTGGGTTTTATAACAGATGATATTATTTATGTATAACACGTAGTTTTTTCACTTTTTAAGAAAAAATAGCTACAAAAATATACAGTAATCTGCTATTCTCTACTATTTTCCTTTTATTTTTAATAAAAATGAAGTACTTTTGTTGCCACAATTACAAAAATGGCATTAAAAGCTACAAAAAAATGAATGCCTCAAAAATAAATTAAGATAAAGCTTTCAAACAAATTGCATTTAAAAGTAAATATTTTTCCGTAAAAATTGAAAATGTACGATGTTTAGAAGTTTAAAAATTTTCAACAGGAAAAATTCCAAAATCGAAATTTAAATTCACATTTCAAAGTGTTGTTATTCGCAAAATGATGTATTCGTTACACAGAGATACGTTTGGCCTTTATAATATAGACTGCAATACATATGATTATACTTTTGTTAATTCCTGGAAATACGTTGCAGAGTCCTCACGTTCCGTAGAGCACAGACTTAAGTGTTCTAATTTAGCTCTTTCAAGTACAGTACAATAAAAAGCACTGACAGGTTTCTGATGCTACTGAGAAGTTAACTAATTAAGATTACTGTTATCTGATATTAATTTTTTTACTTATTTATTGTATTTCATATGCATCACTATATGCGTATTCAGGTTTAAAGTAATATTTTTCTTTATCTCGAAGCGATTATTATTAATCCGAGCAATTATAATTAGATCTTATTTTATGAACTAGTCCCATTGTATCAATGAATTGCAGCTTCTCTTTCTATTCAACAACATATATCACAGATAAAGCGAACAAAGAAATTCCCAGGCTATCTGGTAAGTAGAGAATGTCACCTGAGGGAAGAGTTTTAAATAAGAGAAAGGTATCAATGCGGACATCAGAGTAGCCCTGTTGTTTTCTTCTACAAGGGATAACTGAGAGAGAAGGGGATTCTGACCGAAACCTCAAGAAGTGAGGTTTATGTATGTTTGTGGAGTTTTTGGAAGTACAGTGTAGGGTATTGGTGGGAAAAGGCTTGAGTCTCTTGCAGAGAAAGCCGGCTCAACGAGAGGTCCAGAGTAATCCTCTGATAAGCCTGATGAGATACCATAGGATGAGAAGGAAATAGAGTATTTTAACATATAGACGCATTGTGCAGTAAGTATTTGATATGTAGCGTAGTATCGGGCCGGATCGTCTATATCCGAGTTTTTAAACGTAAATTATGTTTTGTTTCTATGTAAGTAATTTGTAAATAGACTGTTGTTTAATATTAATTGAATGTGTTTAGCACTTTTGATAATGATTCTCACATCGGTGTCCGATATCACGTAATTTATATCGGTAGTGGCAAGCCTATCAAATGAAATAACACTTTTCGAAGTCTGTTCAAGTAGTGATGATAAATCCATAAAAATCAAGATCGTGTGAACTAAGGAAGAGTGCAACAAACACATCTCCATTTCTCAGCTTGAAAATTCACAACTTAATGTCATTATTATTTTATTACTTGGTATTTAAATTACCAAGATTTCTATGCATCTATCTTACAATGAATGTATAGTTTCATATTGTTTTTTTAATAACTTCAATCAGTGTTCTCGCTGACTTATTATCTATATTAGCACTTTGGTTAATTAAAAATAAAAAACATTCGCCAAATGAAAAAAAAATTAACAAAATGTATCGTGAAACATTGAAAATTAAATGTTTAAGTCCTACAGAAACTAAAAAAAAAAAAAAAACTGCATTCTAAATGTTTTGCGCTATCCACAAAAAAAAAAAAAAAAAAAAAAAAAAAAAAAAAAATTCTAAACGCGATTTAACTAATGAAGTGCTATGGAATAAAACTTCCAGTCTCAGTTAACTCAGAATTTTTAGATACTTCATTCAATCAATTCTGAAAAATCTAAAACAAAAGTAACAAAATATGTGCCCAAAACTTTATTTTTCTTAAATTCTTCTAATTTTATTGAAGCCCATTTTTCAAATTCAGTTGGTAAATTCTGCAGTTACAGAATTGTATTTTTACTTATTGGGTCCATTAAAAAATCAACTGAAATGATATTATTCACATTTCCTGTGCACATTTGATTTCTGAATTTAGTTAATTTCATTTCAGTTTCGTTCAATTTTGTTTTAATTTTTGATTTCTAAATTAAGTCTTTGTTCTGTTCATCACTCTGAAGTTTCTCACGCAAGTTACTAGTTGTATCACAGTTTAAATAAGAGTGTCGCTTGTATTCATACACCCACACTTAAAGAGATAAAAGAGAGAGAAAAAAATGAGCACTCGCAATTTGGCGAGTCCAATCGTCATTTATTCGCCAAATACAGAATTCTGTCTCAATTTAGCGAAAAGGCGAGCGATAGCGAGAACCCTGGCTTCAATGAAATATTTATTTATATCAATGTACTTAGAAGGTTTAAACAAAATCCAAATTCGTAAAATCAATTTCTAATTCCATTTGTCTTCCTTCTTTTTTTAATTGCAGCCAGATGTCGTCGAAAAGGTCGTAATGATTGATCACCCTCCGTTTCATAATTGTACAGAAAGCTCTTACAAGATCGATGTGTATCCTCAATTCGCAGTTCAGAATAGATATCTGGAAACTCTCGATCCCTCTTTGCCTTTGTCGGCGGCTAAAAGAAAAATTACGAACCTTTGTGAGGGAGCCTCTACAGAGGGCGTAAGTATTATTACAGCAATAATATGATTTTCGATCATTTTCTAATACTGGAAACTACTCTACAAAAAATTCATATTTACTGAGCAATGGCACAAATCACAAATTAAAAAATCAAAGGTATTGGCAGAGCCCGCTGGAGACTTAGAAGTAAGGGAAGCCCGACATCACACAGGGAGCCCCCTATTATTCAACCAATTTTTTTTAATCTATTTTTTATATACTAAAATAATTTGAAATTTTATAATAAAAACTTCGAGTAAATATAACATTATTAATATCAAATTAAAACTAACTACCTATATTCATATGAAAGACTATTTTATTACATACATAATTATACATAACCAATTATTTTTATCATTTACTAATATAGAACTACAGTTGAGAAAATCTGAATTTCAAAATATGTTTTATGATTAGCTAATTACTGTTTAATATATACTAGCAGGAGTAACCGAGGTTAGCTCGGTCAAAATTAACTTTGTCTTCATCTCAATAGTATTTTCACTTTATCAGTCGCTCTGTATTATTACTATAAAATATTATAATATTATTATTAAAAAATACAATCAATAAGAAAACTATGTATGTATGCAAATGTTCAAAAATTTTACTATATTTTGAAATTTACAACGAAAAGACATCGGTCCAAATCACTTTTTTAGTTCGACTCTGATTGGCTTAACCATGCATCTGTCGAATCCTATTCTCGAATCCTGTTAAGAATGTATAACAAATTTCTTCACATTCTGAAAGTCAATAATTTCTGCCAGATATAGCCAAATTTGGCGACATTCTTTGATTTGGAGTCAAATACGTATTTTGGCCTTCGTGACTTTAATAGTCAATTTTTCGGCCAATATTTTGCCAAATATCGCCAACTTTTTGGCTGTTGCTATATTCTCGTGGCCCTGACACGTATTACGCAAAATGACGCACTAATGAAATTTGATCAAACATATGACTTAGCTCAATGGTCTTCAAGTAATCAAAAGCAGTAGAATATAAAATTGAATCAAAATCGTTTAAGCCATTTCCTAGGTAAAATTAGCTTGAAATGAAGCCGAAATGACCCACTAATATGACTTTTTTTTTAACATGCGATTCAACCCAATAGTCTTCTTGTGACAAAAAAAACCGTTTCTTCAAAAAAACTAGGTAAAATTGATTGAGTCGTTGTTACATATAATTAAAATGTCCCTAATCCATTATGATCCAAAATGACCCACTTATCGAATTTTCGCGAGCATATGTCCTAGCCCAATGGTTTTCTCTTGCTCAAAAACGATATAATACAAAGTATAGTCAAAATAATGAGAGCTATTTGTTAAATGAAATAGGGTGACCTATTATTACCCACAAATGACCATTATAATCGAAATCTCTTGAATATATGATCTAGCCTTGTAGTTTTTATGCGCGCCGAAAAACGTTTGGAAACACAATTTAGATAAAATCAATTGAACCGTTTTTTATATATAATTAGTTTGATCCTGACCCATTATGACCCAAAATGACCCATTAATCGAATTTTCTCGATCATCTGACCTAATCCAATGATTTGCTTGTGCCGGAAACATAAACATTCTTGTTATCCAAAACGAAAGTATACAAAATTTCGTCAAAATCATTAGGGCCGTTTTTAGATAAAATTAGCATGATCCACAATGACCCAAAAATGACCCATTAATCGAATTCTCTTTAACACGTGACTTAATCCAATAATTTTCTTGTAATTCAAAACTGTAGTATAGGAAACTAGGTCAAAGTTGTTTGAGCCATTTTTAGCTAAAATTAGTATGACCCAAAAGTGACCCACTAATCGAAATAGCTTTCTCGCGCCAAGCAAATGTTGTACACAAAATTTCTTTAAAATCGATCCACCCTTTCTTTAGTTATAACTTGACTATGACCCATTATTACCCATCATGACCCACAAATGATCCTTATAATCAAAATATATCGGGCATGTGATTTAGCCCATTAGTTTTCTTGTGTCTTACTGTTACATACAAAATTTCGTTAAAAGTGATCCTGCAGTACTTTAAATATAAATAGCTTGACCTAGGCTGTTTATGAGCCTTTATGATCTATTAATTGAATTTTCTCAAACATGTGACCTAGCTCAATGATTTTATCGCGCCCAGAAACGACAGAATGCAAAATTTAGTCAGAATTGCGACGTTCTCTAGGCAAAATTAGCATGACCAACGATGACCCATAAATGACCCACTAATCGAATTTTCTCTAACATGTGACTTAACTCTATAGTCTTCTTGTAATCCAAAACGGTATCATACAAAATTTGGTCAAAATCGTTATAGCCGTTTTATAGATAAAATTGGTTTGATCCACAATGACCCAAAAATGAGCCACTAATCGAAATTTCTCAAACATGTGACCCAGCCCAACAATTTTCTCGTGCCAAAAAATGTTTGGATACAAAATTTCATTAAAATCAACCCGGTCGTTCTTTCGATATAAATAGCTAGACCCTGAACCATTATGACCCAAAATGACCCATTAATCGAATTTTCTCGAACACTTGACCTAGTCCAATGGTCTTATCGTGCCCGAAAATGGTAAAATACAAAATTTTGTCAAAATCGTTATAGCCATTTTTGAGATAAAATTTACACACACACATACAACTTTTTGCTCGCATTACAGCATAAAATATCATAGCAAACGCGGTAGCGTTTGGTATAATATGTTTAAGAAATGGAAAATGCAAATGTCTTTTTGAAATTTCTGGCGAACCAGTTGACGTACAGCAGAGTTTTTTTTTCAAAAGATAGAGCTCGACGAGACGAAAAAAATCATAGCATTAAAAAATATATATATATAGTAATTTAGTATAGTTTTTTTATTTAACTTTTAGCGAAAAAATAAAAACCTAAAATTCAACAAGCGATAGCTAACGATCCTATGGATGGCTTAACTTCATTTTTGGTTTATTTTAAACCTTTTGGTGAAACTTAAAATAGATTTATATTTAAGATATTAATCAATTTCTTAATTAAATTTCCGCAGTGAAATTACGCTTGATATTTCTAGATACGTGAATATTCATACTTCTACTAAACGTAAGACCCACTCAGTGAAAAAATGTCCAAGCCGGGAATCGAACCCGGAACCCTTGGAATAGCGCTCCAAGTGCTCTACCATTTAAGCTACGTGGACAATGCCCAGCTTAGCATTTTTCACTTCATATGTTGGTTAAGCTGCAAATCGTAGCACTAGATCCGTCTTCATGAGCACCCAATTCTGTGGCGTAACATGAGACACTAGGGACCCAGCATCGGTAAATCACATTTATATTTAAGATATTAATCAATTTCTTGATTAATTTTCCGCAGTGAAATTACGCCTGATATTTCTAGATACGTGAATATTCATACTTCTACTAAGCGTAAGACCAACTCAGTGAAAAATGTCCAAGCCGGGAATCGAACCCGGAACCCTTGGAATAGCGCTCCAAGTGCTCTACCATTTAAGCTACGTGGACGATGCCCAGCTTAGCATTTTTCACTTCATATGTTGGTTAAGCTGCAAATCGCAGCACTAGATCCGTCTTCATGAGCACACAATTCTGTGGCGTAACATGAGACACTAGAGACCCAGCATCGGTAAATCACATTTATATTTAAGATATTAATCAATTTCTTGATTAATTTTCCGCAGTGAAATTACGCCTGATATTTCTAGATACGTGAATATTCATACTTCTACTAAGCGTAAGACCAACTCAGTGAAAAATGTCCAAGCCGGGAATCGAACCCGGAACCCTTGGAATAGCGCTCCAAGTGCTCTACCATTTAAGCTACGTGGACGATGCCCAGCTTAGCATTTTTCACTTCATATGTTGGTTAAGCTGCAAATCGCAGCACTAGATTATTAATTAACAGCCTTGTATTTTCGTTAATTCCGTTCGAAAAAAAAATTAAAAAGGGGTAACAGCTCTCCCCTTTCTCCTTTTTTATACTTAATCATTGAACCTCCTAAACTATCCAGTACATGCTTTATCATATTAAAAAACCTATATCCAAAATTCAGAGCAAATCGGATAAATCTTAATAAAAACCCATTTAGCATTTATATAATTTAAGAGGATTTATTCTTCTCTTTTATACTTAAATTTTAAACTTCCAAAACTATTCAGAGATTTGAACGAAATCTGACAATTCTGATTGAAAAATCCATTTATACAAGTTAAGGGGAGGGGCATTAGAACCCCCGTTCCCCCTGTTTATACTTATTCAATGAACACCTAATAACAGCCACGGACTCGCCTCATCAGAATGATCCTATATCTAAATTTTGAACGAAAACTGTTAATTCTGCATGAAAATCCCGTTTATATCAATTAAGGGAGGGGCATGAGCCCCCCGTTCCCCCTGTTTATACTTATTCAATGAACACCTAATGACAGTCACGGAATCGCCTCATCAGAATGATCCTATATCTAAATTTTGAACGAAAACTGTTAATTCTGCATGAAAATCCCGTTTATATCAATTAAGGGGAGGGGCATGAGCCCCCCGTTCCCCCTGTTTATACTTATTCAATGAAAACCTAATAACAGTCACGGAATCGCCTCATCAGAATGATCCTATATCTAAATTTTGAACGAAAACTGTTAATTCTGCATGAAAATCCCGTTTATATCAATTAAGGGGGGGGGGGGCATGAGCCCCCCGTTCCCCCTGTTTATACTTATTCAATGAACACCTAATAACAGTCACGGAATCGCCTCATCAGAATGATCCTATATCTAAATTTTGAACGAAAACTGTTAATTCTGCATGAAAATCCCGTTTATATCAACGGGCATGTTCCCCCTCTTATATATATTGAATGAACTCCAAAAACTAATCAGGGAAGCGCCTTATCAGGATATACCTATATACAAAATTTCAAGTGGATCCGATATTTTTATCATGAGTTATCGCGTTACGCACGAACGAACATACAAACGTACGAACGTACATACAGAACGGACGGGCACATAAGCTCTCAGGCTATGATAGCCTGTGAGCTAAAAATCTTTCGTATGTTATGTTTATTTTAGGCGTGAAGTACTTTTTAAAAGCTTCAATTAGAACATTTAGCGTTGTTTTCTTATCATCCGTGAAAGTATTATAAATGCTTACCGCTTCAGGACCAATGGCTGACATAAACAAAGCTATTTGAATTTTTTCTGGCTTCTTCTCTAATTCTATGGCTGTAGCATATCACTCAAACTGTTGGAACCAATCTTGCCACGATTTCGAAACATCGTTGGTCATTAGGCTTAGCGGCGGCGGCGGTCGAATGTTTACACTGTTATTACTGTTGTCATTTCCCGGCATGACGATTTATTAAATTCGATCAATTCGGCACCATGTAATAATTACGTTTCATATGAACGTTACTAAACTAATAATTAATTAAACAAAAACATAATTTGCAGAACAAATTAAAAAAAGCAAAATTTATTTCCTGCACTATTTAAGCCCAAGAAGGGACAGATATTAAGATATTTGATTTAGTTATTTCTACATTTAGTGTTAAATTTTTGTATCAAATAATTTAAATTATGTGAACATTAAAAAAAAAATAAAAATGAAATTCAAACAATATGATACTTAAAACCCCTAAATCATAGATTCCGTTCAAACGAAATCGAAATAAATCTGAGACTTTTTTCCAAACATAACTGGCAAATATTTGTTTTATAGATTTTGTATAATGTTTACGGTATGTATAAATAAAAAGAATATACACATCTAAAAAGCAAATGTTCAGAAAAAGTCTAAGATTTATTTCGATTTCGTTTGAACGAAATCTAAGATTTAGGGATTTTAAGTATCATATTGTTTGAATTTCATTTTTATATTTTTAATGTTCACATAATTTAAATTATTTGATACAAAAATGTAATACTAAATGTAGAAATAACTAAATCAAATATCTTAATATCTATCCTTTCTTGGGCTTAAATAGTGCAGGAAATAAATTTTGCTTTTTTTAATTTGTTCTGCAAATTATGTTTTTGTTTAATATCTCAAGTTTTTTAATAACTACTGCATTCAGATGAACTCATTTCAAAATTAACTGAGGGTACCATCATCAGGACTTCCTTTATGCGGTATTGTATCACAATTACTGATTAAATTTACCTAGGACCATAGCTAGAAGTGAACTATGAGGGGGGCGGTGCGCTCAAGGGAACGTCTGAGGGGCTCATATTTCTTTCTCTCTTTCTCTGACGCAGAAAAATTAACTAGTGCATATTCAAATTGTAAGTACCATGTTTCTTAATAAATTGTTGTAATAGCTTCATTTTATGCTAAAAAGAATATGGTGATGAAAAATTTGAGTGTATTACTAGTTCAAGATTGAACATCTTGTTGGCTTCATATGTGCAAGTAAGATGAGCGAGTGTTGAAGCACTTACTTTAGTTACAATTTAGCAATTCTGCAAAACTATGAAAGGGCCTCAAAATTAAATTAGATTTTTGAACAAAATTTCATTTGATGAAATACTAACTATTACGTTCGTCCCTACGTAGAAATTTCTGATTTATTTTTCCAGATCTATACCGATCATGATACCTAGACTCCAAAACCACCCCAAATTAAAAACTTTATTTATCTCCGCGATATCTACATAGATTTTCATTTCTCCATTGGGTTTTTCACAGATTTCTATTGATCCATTTCCAAATCATTTGCCTCATTTCCAAATTGTTATTATTTTTTTATTTTTATTTATTTTTTTAATTTTTTACATCTAGAACTGTATTCTGTACATGCTTCCTGTCCTGATACCAAATATTTCAAAATCTCTGTTTCATTTCCAATGTGACGTCATAAATGTGCGCTTTTTAATTCTTAAAATCAGTTTCACTTTTTACGATGGAATCACACAGAAAAATAGATGTCACTTTTTTCTTCTGCGAATTAATTTCTTATGAATCAGAAAAGTCTCTTCTGCATGTAACTGATATTTTTACTTAACAATCAGTATTGATACATTGCGTAGAAGTATAGTTCTATAATTTCACCTCTAGACAATATAATATTCCTCCAACAGTACCTCAAGACATAGTATCAATAAAATGTATTTATTTTATTATTTTGTGTATTACGTCATGTTTATTTATTTTCTATATTTCTTCATTTAGAAGTTTCTTGATAAATTAATTAATGTTTGAATTGAAATTCTGCCCAAAATTGAAATTTAACTTCGACAGAACTTCAAACCGCTATCGGAGCTCTGGGCAAGGTTCAGCGTAGAAAAGTTGGGGATAGATGTCATATATGCAACACGTTGGCGCGATTGGAACAAACTGGAGATTATATGCCTCACATGCTAACCTGACTGTCGTTGTTTATTTACTAATAAATTTTTTATTTTCTATTACTTTTTTTAAATGATGTAGATCGTTTTGTACTATAGTTATTAATAAACGTTTTTTGGTACTTCTAGGTTATCCCGTCGACCAAAAAATTATCGCCAAACTATAAGATTAAATGCCAATAATAGATGATCTTGAATGTCACATTCAATGACATTAAATGCGATTCACTTGTTTAAAATGTCATTAAGTGATTTTTATTTCGACTTTTTATTAATATTCTACTAATTATTTGTTTTTTCGTTATTTAAAATAAAAATTATGTCAACATGTATAATTTGGCTATTAGTTTGGCGATTTGTATAATTTGGCGAAATTGGTTGACAGGATAACCTAGAAGTGCCCTTTTTTAATTTATCACTACTTTCTTTTTTAAATATTAGAAAATAATTAAAAAATATATATGTGATTGGTATTTGAAAACGAAATTTTCGCCAAATTGGCGTGAGAAAAAAAATTGTGCCAGCATGGTAAGTATTATACATCTATGCCAAAAGGTGACGTATTATGAATATTCCAAATGTGCTTAAATTTTATTAATTTATAGAGATAGTGAATAAAAAGAATTTTATAAAAATGATAACTTGAAGTATAAAAAAACAGCTATTTTTCAACAGAAACTCTTTGCGATATTTAAAATATTAAATCGTGTAGTGTTTTATCATATTAAAACCATCGGAATAATGAATTTAATACAACTACGGTACTACTTGGTTATCCCGTCAACCAATTTTGCCAAATTATATAAATCGCCAAACTAACAGCCAAATTATACATATTGGCATTTTTTTAATAACAAAAGAATAAATAAATGAGTAAAATATTAATAAAAATACAATAAAAATGTGGAAATAAAATCATTTGATTGCATGTCTAAATATGTTTACGTATTTAATGTCATTGAATGCGACATTCGCGATCATCCATTATTGGCATTTAATCTTATAGTTTGGCGATAGTATTTGGTTTACCGGATAACCAAGTAATACCCATTGATTCAAAATTGGTTTTATCCAATGATTAATTATTTGTAAAATTACAAATTTAAGCACGATTTAAAAAAAAAAAAACTCCAAATCGGGGGAAAAAATATATTTGTAAACATTATTGTTTATATTTGTTTACATTGGATTTGAATATTTAGGTTGATAGAATTGGCGAATTTATTGCAGTGCCGAAAAGTCTTACACAAATTAGTTAATAATTCTGCGATTTAGCCTTAAAAAATTGCTACGTTTGAAGTCATAGTTCTGCAGATTTACCAGTTTCATTACATACAAAGGATGAAATACTATTATTCTGAAGTACTATTATTTTTTAAAACGTTTATTCACCTAAATTTATTTTGTCTTTCTTCGAACATATCAGGCGAAGAAATTTTTAAAAATGAGGTATAAATACGAAATCCCCGCGCAAATATCATACTATACCCACTGGGTTTGGTGCGATTTTTTCTGGTGCCAATGTGTCAAAAAATCCGCTTTCGAATACCAGTTACATATATATTTTTAAGTTATTTTCTATTATTTTGTAGATACAATAGGTAGAAAAAAGTTTAATTTATTTATTTTCTATATTTCTTCAGTTAGAAGCTTCTTGATCAATGTTTGAAAATGTCCTTTTACACTGCTCAAAACAATTAAAGGATATTTGAAGTTTCATATAAAATAAAGATATAAACGAAATTTTTTTTGCCGAAAATAGAAGAAGATAATCAAAAATGCAAATTTTTCTGGTTTTCAAACTGTGGAGTATGCAAATTTTGAGTTCGACGTCAAAAACGTCGCTTCAGCGGCAGCGAATGAAATTTGACTTTCAACTGGATAAAAGAGAATGAAGACAAGGATGATCGGCATTCAGTGATTGCTTTGTTTCGATGAGTACTATGTCTCAGCGAAGTCATTTGACAGAATCAGAAGCTTGGAGAAATGTTGGTAGGTTAGAAGGGGGCCAAACTCAAGCCGAAGTAGCGCAAGCCATTGGAGTGTCACAAAGTGTCATTTCCAGGATCTCGAACCGTTTTTTGGGGAGTGGATGTGCATCCGAAGACCAGGGCAAGGTCGTAGACGGGCAACAACGCCCAATGAAGATCGGTATTTAGCGTTAACAGTTCGGAGACACCGAAACATGAACGCTACTCTTCTCCAACAACACCTTCGCTCGGCTACAGGCACCACGATTTCAACTCAGACTGTTCGAAACCGGCTCCATGCTGTAGGTCTGTATGCTCGCCGACCGATGGTATGTGTTAGATTAACATCAAGGCATCGTCGCGACCGCAGGGAGTGGGCAACCAAGCATGTCAACTGGAAAAGAAATAAATGGAGCAATATTCTGTTTTCTGACGAGTCCCGTTTTTCTGTGCATCCGGATAATAGGCGTATTTTCATCTGGAGGGACCGTGGCAGTGGGAATAATCCTGCGTTCGTGCACGAAAGTGTCAGATTTGGCGGTGGAGAAGTGTTGGTATATGGTGGCATCTCCATTGACGGGCGCACTGACCTCTACATCATTCGAGATGGAGCTCTGACTGGTCGCCGATATAGGGATGAGATCCTCAGACCTATTGTAGTCTCTTACGCTGCAGCAATCGGAGATAACTTCATTTTAATGAACGATAACTGCAGGCCACATTGTGCAAACCTGGTGGAGGATTTCCTTTTCGAGGAAGGAATTATTCGAATGGAATGGCCAGCGTGTTCTCCAGACATGAATCCAATCGAGCACATTTGAGACGCTCTAGGAAGACGAGTTTCTGGCCGCCAACAACCCCCACAAACTCTCCAAGAACTGGAAAGAGCTCTTCTGGAAGAGTGGGGCAGAATACCCCAACTCGTCATTAATAGCCTCATTGAGTTCATGCCTCAAAGGTGTTCAACGTTGCTGGCCGCCCGTGGAAACCATACCCTCTACTGAAAATGATTTTCTTTGAAGAAAACACCTTTTCTTATTCTTTTTTTCTCATATGCACAAATTGTGTTTTTTTTTTCCTTTTGTACACAAATGCGCAATAAAATGCATTTTTCTGCCAAACATGTGTAATTTATTCTCATATAACCTACTATGTCTGTCGACCATGTATCAATCAGCTAAAAAGTTTCCCAGATACAAAATCCACCTAAAACTGCAATATCCTTTAATTGTTTTGAGCACTGTATTACAAAAATCATGCTTCATATTGCTTTCTGTAGACGACAAAATTGCATATATTTCAAGCGTTCGAACTCCTATGGAAGAGCTGTCCGCAAGATTAAAGGCGGGGTCAAGGCATATGCCATCTAGCGGCAGGGGTGCATAACTAGAGGATTATTAAGTAGATTGCAGTTTCTTTTGTGTGAATGGCAACAAAACTTTTTTGTTTCTATAAAATGTTACTTTAAAATATTGCGTAGAATAAGTTTTAGGTTTGAAATATTGTAAATAAATATAGAATAAATAAGTGTAGTATGACTAAATATTAACATAAAATACACTAAGACGAAATATCATTTAACTATGCGATACAAATATCGCTGATTAAAATATGTTCGATTTTAATTATGTTTTTAATGTAATGAAAGATGACTCATTAAATTTAGTAAGTAGTATGAAAAATTTTGATATTGTGTCACATTCTACTAAATTCTTGATGAGCTAAATTATACAAAATTGTATACACCGTTATATTCCCTATTATAATATAATGTTTATCAATATTTAGAAATGTACAGAATTTAATACTAAATAAAATATTCAACTTTCGCTCCATTTTTCATTTACCAATAGCAGACGATAAAAATCCGATGTTTTCTTGGTCGTATCGACTTTTATTATTTAACTTGCAAACATTTCATTCTTTTTATTTAAAAACCTATTTCATTATACGTACATTCGGAATAACTTTAATTTTTAAATGTATGAATTAAATGTTGTTTTGTTAAACAAAGAAATATTGTTAATTTATTTGTTTAAATATTTAACGTTCTAGACAATCATTTTTCTAAAATCATAGATTAGACTCTCTCTCTCTTTTTTTTTTCTTTTTTAACAGACAAAGCTATTTCGAGAATTTATATTAAAAATTAATATAGATTAAAATTTAATTACTGTATGCATATATATTAAAAATGTTTTCCTTTTAACCTGAATAGCTTTCATGAAATTTAGGTTTACAATATTTACAATTTCAAAATTATATGAAGAGAAACAGACACAACCATTTTAGAGAATACCTGTTAAAACTTTAGTCATGAATTTCAAATTTTCACTCAACCATGAATGATGAATTTGTTGTTTACCAGATTTAATTCAAAATATTTTTTGTTACAGCTTGTTTTGATAAAAATATGTGTATTTAAAAAATAGTCGCAATGTCGTTTTCGTTTCGGGAAAAAAGCAGTGTTTTTGCTGCATTAAGGTACTTTTTTCCCCGAAATTAAAATGATATTGTGAGTATATATACAGGGTGTTTCTAAATTCATGGTACAAACTTTAAGGGGTGATAGTACACATCAAGACAAACAATATTAAATAGGAAACTAAGGAAACTAATACTCCCAAACGTCTTCCGAAGGAGATAGGTGCCATTAAAGTTTAGGGTCCAAAAATTCAAATGATTATAAAAATCAGAAAAATTGGTCGATTCGTTTGCGGTTTTTACTAAAACTATTCCTTATGTCAGTATTGTCTTGAAAATAAATTATAAAGATAAATTTCAAAAAATGTCGATAGAGGGCGCTTCAGACTTTGGAATAACGAACAACAATTTTCTGCCGTTATTTTTTGCATCTCATTATTCTTTTTTAGAAGCTTAGCCATAAACTTAAATTTTGAGCTCAAAATCTAAATCGTTGGGAGTGGTTAAGTAGCGCAAACTGAACTGTGGGGAGAGGTTCAAATTTCAAATGATTATAAAAAACGGAAAAATTGGTCAATTGATTTGTGATTTACACTACAATTATTTTTTTATGTCAGTATTATCGTGAAAATTATAAAGATAAAATTCAAAAAAATGCCGATAGAGGGCGCTTTAGACTTTGGAGTAACGTACAACTATTTTTTACCGTTATTTTTTGCATCTCATAAATTTTTTCAGAAGCTTAGACATAAACTTAAATTTTGAGATGGAAATCTGAATCGTTGGGAGTGGTTAAGTAGCGCAAACTGAACTGTGTTCAATGGGGGTGGGGAGGTTCAAATTTCAAATGATTTTAAAAAACGGAAAAATTGGTCAATTCGTTTGCCGTTTTCGCTAAAACTATTCTTTATGTCAATATTTCCTTGAAAATAAATTTTAAAGATTAATTTCAAAAAGTACCGTTAGGGGGCGCCTTAAAATTTAGAGTAACCAACAACTATTTTTAACCGTTATTATTTGTATCTAATTAAATGCTTGCAAATGCTTAGATTTAAATTTTGAGCTCAAATTCTAAATCGATGGGAGGAGTTAAGATGCGCAAACTGAAATGTGTTCAGGAGTTGAAATGTTACCCTCCCCATCCCTCGAACACATTTCAATTTTCCGCTACTTAATTATTCATAACGATGCAGATTTTGAGCCCAAAATTTAACTTTGAATATTTACAAGCATTTAATTAGATACAAAAAATAACGGTTAAAAATAGTTGTTGGGTACTCTAAAGTTTAAGGCGCCCTCTAACGGTATTTTTTGAAATTAATCTTGAAAATTTATTTTCAAGGAAATATTGACATAAAGAATAGTTTTTTCGAAAACGGCAAACGAATCGACCAATTTTTCCGTTTTTTATAATCATTTGAAATTTGAACCTCCCCACCCCCATTGAACACAGTTCAGTTTGCGCTACTTAACCACTCCCAACGATTCAGATTTTCATCTCAAAGTTTAAGTTTATGTCTAAGCTTCTAAAAAAATTTCATGAGATGCAAAAAATAACGGTAAAAAATAGTTGTACGTTACTCCAAAGTCTAAAGCGCCCTCTATCGGCATTTTTTGAATTTTATCTTTATAATTTATTTTCAAGATAATACTGACATAAAGAGTAATTTTAGTGAAACTCGCAAATCAATTGACCAATTTTTCCGTTTTTTATAACGATTTGGAATTTGAACCTCCCCCCACAGTTTAGTTTGCGCTGCTTAACCACTCCCAACGATTTAGATTTTGAGCTCAAAATTTACGTTTATGTCTAAGCTTCTAAAAAAACTTAATGAAATGCAAAAAATAACGGTAAAGAATAGTTGTTCGTTACTCCAAAGTCTAAAGCGTCCTCTATCGGCGTTTTTTGAAATTTATTTTTATAATTTATTTTCGAGGCAATACTGACATAAAGAATAGTTTTAGTGAAAACCGCAAATAAATCGACCAATTTTTCTGTTTTTTATAATCATTTGAAATTTTGGACCCTAAACTTTAATGGCGCCTATCTCCTTCGGAAGACGTTTGGGACCCTTAGTTTTCCATTTAATATTGTTTGTCTTGATGTGTACTATCACCTCTTAAAGTTTGTACCATGAATTTAGAAACACCCTGTATATATTTGCATATTTTTATCAAAACAAACTGTAGCAAAAAATATTTTGAATTAAATCTAGTAAACAACAGATTCATCATTCATGGTTGAGAGAAAATTTGGAAAATATGCGCAAGAGATGCGGAGATAATAAACATCTGCGCATATATGACGTCAAACCCGCGCATTCATTTGCACCCCTGCCACAAGCTGGCGCAGCTTGTTAACTTACGACAGATTCCAGCATTAAGTTGGAATGCTCTAGCAGCTCTGGTTGACGATGTTTGCAAATCTCCGTTTCATTTCTAATATGATGTCGTAAATATACCATTTTTAATTTTTACAAAAATTACAAAAAAAAAAAAAAAAAAAAAAAAAAAAAAAAAAAAAAAAAAAAAAACACTTATTACGTAAAAATTATTAATTGCTACAAGAAATATATCCATTGACCTCTGCATATATTTTTTTATTGGGGGAAATTATTTTTTTAACAATTACATCCTTTAAAGAAAATTTGTGGCAGCGCGTACAAAATGTGGGAAAATGTCTAGTAAATAACTCGTTCAATGTTAAATTCCGTATTAAAATAACATTACGGAGTCACACTGGAAATAAATAAAGCACAGCACTACCGTGCTATGCTTTAATAACAGTATAACATAAATTAATAAACGACACGCTCATACACGATCACATAATATATAATAACCAACGGATCAAGGTTACAAGATTAGCCGATATATGTACAGTTAAGGTTACAGGCAATAACAGTTATGTTATACTATCATGACTTAATGCAACAATAAAGTTTTGGCAGCAAATATTTTGCTTTTCAAGATAAAAAAAATTTCAATTTTTATCAAAAAATTTGAATGGCAAGCATTAAAAAATGCTCTGGTGAGCAACAAAAGAAGGTTAATATGTTTTTAAGTATGAAAAAATGTTTGACAAGTGCTTCTAATTGAGCATGAGAGAGGACAAGAGGTCCCTTCTTGGCTGCAGTTCACTGTGAATGTTAAATTTGAAAATTCATATTTGTGCTTTTTCCGTGTAAAAGAAATTTGAATAAAAATTTCCGTCTTTCTTTTTAGTAAAATTTTCAGTCTTGCTTTACATATGAATTGCGCTGTCGACTCTGCACTGCAACTGCATTACTAATCAGTTTTCTGTGCAGTTCAATGCCTCGGGCATGCTTGGTGGCACTGCATTAGTATGATACACTACAGGAACTAAGGTTTCTAGTAATATTTCGCCTTACATTCATGTTTAACTACGCTGCGTTTTTTTTTCCGGCTATGCCTTTGCGCTACACATTTTTATCGTAATTGTGACTGTTTTTTTTTATTTACATGAAAAAAGCGCAAATATGATTTTTTCAAACTTGGCATTGACAGTGAACTGCAGCTAAGAAAGGACCTCTTGTCCTGTCTCATGCTCAATTAGAAGCACTTGTCAAACACTTTTTCATACTTAAAAACATATTAACCTTTTTTTGTTGCTCACCAGAACATTTTTTAATGCTTGTATATATATACATATAAAACCATCTTCGTAAAGATTTTTTTTTTGCGTGAATTTTTTTCTTTTAAAAATTAGCTTTGAAAAGTACTTTGGTGTGCCCCTTTTGTGTTTCAGTGGGTAAGCATGGACTTTAGGGGCCTATTCAGTAAACAGGCCCTGGATGTTGGAGCGTGAAGCGAGCGAATTTTTTTTATTGCGCATCATACCTGCGCACTGCCACCAGGGTTCTCGCTTTCGCTCGCCATTGCGCCAAATCACGATAAAATGTTTCATTTGGCGATTAAAAGAACATAAAATTCTCCAAATTGTGAGTGATAAATGCTTTGCTTTTTTTGTATGTTTGTGCGTGTGCTGCTAATACAGTTGGGATGGTTATCTTCATTACAGAACGATTGACTCTTTATATGTTCAACTGCACAGTACCATTTACATTACTCTATTTATAGAGACACTGACTGAATACCAATTCAGTTTAGCAAAAGCCAGACACAGAAATTATTATGTGATAGGTATTTCTCCATTGACAGTTAATCCCTATATCTGCGCCTGCGGTGTCGCGCCGTTGCACAAAGGCGCCAAGTGAGAAATTTTTTGCTGGAATGCGGTGTTGAAATTAGCCATTTGCCATACTATTTATACGTTGTACACAGATTTACTTAAATTTTGGTTACTTAAATTTTTTCTGTTGGTTAAACATACATCTCATTGCAATATTTACTGCATATTTTCACAATATTACATCAAGGATAGTTATTTTTAACTTTTATTTAAACTGCTAAAACAATCTCTGAAACATTTATACATTTAGGAGAGATTTAGAATATATTTATTTTAATCGTTTCTGTAGCGGATAGTCCAATTTCTATTTTATAAGCATTTACAAAAATTAGGTTATTTTAAAACATATTAAAAAAAGAGCAATGAGGAGTTGAAGACAAATTTTTCAATTTTTCACGCCGAATGTGATTTGAATATTTTCTTTAATTTGGCTACTATTTTTTATTCACCAATTCGCTAATGTTGGTCAAAAGCCAGTGACAACCCTGATCGCCACCCTTCCCCCTTCCTACATACTCTAGTCATCGACTTGGAATGGATATTGTACAATATATGGAATAACTCTTATTTCATATGTATGGCTCTACACTGCGACGGAACGGTAGATAGGTAAAAGCTAGTCTGTGTGAGTAGGATATGAAAAAAGAATCTTTGTATAATTAAGAACTTTTATGTTTAAATTAATTGTCCTGTGTAGAAGTTTGTTCGTCTAATAAACTTTTTGTTCTGTCAGAATCCGCGGCTTACTTCGTGACATTTAAATGAAAGATGGAATAAAACCGTAATATTTTTAACATATTTGTATCTAACATTACGATGTAATTACTATGTCTCTGCATAGATTTTGTCAAACTACACCTGCTCAACTATCGACAAAAGGGACAGATGCCCAGGTTACCGCACTATTTGGTATTGTTATATTTGTTGATATACACTATATAGTCCTTAATTGCCAGATACTTTCAATTTTAGATATTTTGTCGAATATTTAAATATATGGGGGCCAATTAAAAAAAACCGAAGAACAATAATAATGTTTGGGATCACCCTGTAAATTAAAATTCATGAAATGATCTATCGCTACAGCTTATGACTATATGGATATTGTACAATATATAGAGGTGTGAAAATTATTATAGAATAATTGTGAAATTTACAATAAAATCTTGGTATATTACATAAATAACACATTATTTAAAAAATAATGTTACATTTAATATTTAGTGTGCATTCTTTTGTCTTTAAATAAGGATTCGAAACGTTTTGGCTAACTTTGTATGAATTTTTGGCATTAATTTATATTTCGATGTCATGGTGCCAAATTCCTATGAGCATTTCTATTAGATCATTTCTGTTTGTGATGATGCATTCCTTTAATTTTTTCTTTTTAATGGCCCAAATATTCTTCATGAGATTCATATCTGGACTATTTCTAAGCCTTTGAAGGGTTTTATATTTTTTCATTCAAATATTTAGTCACAGAATAAACTTTATGTGAAGGAGCTTCATCATGCATGAATATGAAGTTTTCGTTTGGAAACCAGTCTTCTAATTGTAGAACACTTTGTTCATTCGAACTCTTTGTTCAAGCCCTTTTATATACTGATACTGGTCCATTATGCCTTCTACGATGTATAAACGTCAAGCACCTTGAGAAGACTTCACGTTCCAAACCATTACTTTAGTAGGATGTTTAACCATTTGTGCTAAGCAAATTATGAAAAATTCTTCACTGGTACTTCTCCTGACATTATTGACTGCTTTCTTCTGATATCATAAACAGTGATTTATCCGAAAAACAAACCTAAAAGATAAAAAAATTCCTTAAGGTATGTAATTTGTAAAGAAATATTCTTGTAAAGAAATTTTTAATCAAATTTATAAACAGTTCTGCATCTTTTGTCAGTATGCGAAAAACATGATTTCAAGAACAGAAATGAGCAACTTGAGTTCAACTGATTAATTAAGAGAAAATTTGTATTTTTCTTCTTGCTCCAGCCATTTCCGAATTGTTTTGTAAAACTTTTTCCCAAACAAGTCCTTTCTTTGCCATGCTGAATATGATTTTCGTCTTTTTTCGAGAACGGTGAGTACTGAGTCCAGTTGAGAGAAAATTTTTGCAAAAAGAAGAATCACATACATTTATTCCATATCCATACCCTTGCAAAGAGATTTTTAGTTCATGATAAGTGGCTCTTCTGTTAGCCTTTAGAAATCAGAATTAATTTATTACATGTTCTTGCAATAAATTTACTTTTCCTTTCGCATTTCCCTACTCTAGAACATTTGGAGGCCAATTTCACATTTGGAGGCCAAGCACTTTTTTTATTCTAAACACACATGCTTGCAAAATTTTTACCTTTTTTGTGATTTCATGCTGTGTTTGGTTATTTAATTGTATGAGACACTATACCATATTTAGTTTTTTAGGTGAAATATCAATTGCTATACCCTTGATCACACAATAATCAGTTGACAATCAAAAATAACCCATCAATAAGTATAAACTAAGCAAAACATCAAAAAGATTTGTTTTAAGAATAAAATAATACTAATTCCAACTTCCGAAAAGAAAGAAAATGCTAGCACAGCAAACAGATAATTTTAAATATTATTTTAAATTCGTTTGTTAATCAAACAAATTCTTTATGCACTGAAAACAATTTAATTATTTTGGACCAAATTGTTTTCATTTTAAGAAATGGCAACATTTAACAAAACTATATTTTCAAAACTATTTTAAAGGACAGAAAAATTGTCTAAATCAACAAATCAAACTGCTTTTTATGAAGCATTGCAAGTATACACAATATTAATCAAGAAAAACTGAAAAAACCGCAATTATTCTAATAATTTTCACACCTCTGTATGTTTTCATTTGTGGAAGTATAATCATATTTTTATGGAGATAAATCGATTTCTTATAAAAGGGCAAAAAATTCTACATTTTTTTGTTTATATGTGCAGGATTTTTATCCAAATTTAACACGAGTTTCAGAAAATTTGTCAACATGTAGCAGAAATAATATAAAGCAATTGGATTGAAAATATATTAAATATTTAAGCAAATATGAGCAGTTACATAAAATATTTTTTATCTACGCATAATGTGATTAAAACTTTTTTTTTTCAAATTAAAAAAAAAAGCTTCGATATTGATTAAAAATAGTATATATATATTACAAATTAATATATATATATATTTTTTTTTTTTTTTTTTTTTTTGCTAAAATTAACCTTTATACTACATTAATTTCCTTTTAACAATATTCCGTACTTAGTTCAACTTATTAAATTAAAATCTTGTTTCTAGATCTAATCTATTAATCTTTATGGAAACGATATAAATTTTTAATTCGCCTTAAAAACATTTATTCCAATATGCGTAAATTAAAAAAGATGGCATTAAATAAAAAAAATTCTTAATTAAACTTTATTTCTTAATATTCCAAATAAAACTCATTTTTTCCCTGTTTTTATCAATCCTTTTTAAGAAAGTCTTATTAAATTTATTCCAAAACCATACCTTTCAAAAAATATCATTATTTTTATTTTTATTTTTTCCCCCTTCAACGTTTGATATTTGTGCATATCAATAAATTCATTTTTTTTTTCAAAATATCGTCTGCAGGATATCGAATTCAATTTTTGATTATAAATTAGTTAAATAATAATTTTTTTAATTAAAAATTATCGCCTGAATGAAATTAATCTCGACGATGGACATGAATTCTGTTTACAAGCGAAAATCATGGTTAGAGATTAGAGAAAGTTCTAGAAGCTTTCTATCATTGACTTGAGTGAAGAGGCCCAGAGATGGATGGAATCTTTTATTCGATGTTTACGGGTTTGAACGATTTAAAAGCTAGACGAATGTTTTTTATGGAATATTGCTTCGAAAGGAAAGAGCATTTTTCCTCTGCATATGATTGCATTTAAATAAATCTTTTGGAGCATCAATTGTGGAATTTAATGAAGTTTCTACGTTTATTATTTTACTTAATTTTTATCTCGCCTCGACTCCTGGGACATAACATGGGGAAACTAGCAAATAATATTAATGGCTCCTATCTCAAAATGTCACATATATATGCATGTACGTGTGTTTATAATTTGTCTGTATGCATTTACATAAGTTCTAATTAAAAAAATTGCATGCATGTGACATTGCACTTTAATTGTTATAAATGAACATTGAATTGGAATAGATTAGCATAGATATGAATTTAAATTACAGTTGTAACCTTGTAAGTCAATTCACTGTGGTTGAGTAATACAATAATAATTTTTAAATACTAATTAAAGGCTTTTATTTCCAGCAAAGAATTTTTCTGAAGAAAATAGCATACGAGCTGATTAAAGTGAACAACCAATTCAAGTGGAAGACGGACCATAAGTTCCTCATTGATGGATACCTTGACAAATGTAGACCATCTTCCAGAGGTCGCTCAGATCACGAAATTCTAATAATTCGCAGAAAAGGATCTACACTGGTAACGTAAGTGACAATTATCTTATTAACATAAAGTTATCCAAAAGTAATTACAATTTTGGTAAATTTGAATAAAATAAGAACTATTTATAATGAGGCTTTCTACTTATAATTTCTTAGCATTTTTAATTTTCATTATTATTATGCTCCATAGCAAAATAAAATATATTTTAGTAAACTTCGCTAAGAAGAAATCGCAAGGGACTTGAAAGATATGCTATTTTAGAAAGGTTTCCGTCTTGACAAATACACTTTTTTTATGAAAATTTTATTAGCCAAAATCTAGATAGATTTTGCACTGTTGACGAAACGAGATTCATCAAGCAAGCTTGCATTTTTACAAATTTTTCGATGTTTTAAGTAATCGAATTTTCTGATTGGTCATCTCGTTTCAAAGAAATTATGTTGAAACTGGTGTAAATGAACAGAACATCCTTCTTAAAAACACCATAAAAAATTCTTAAATTTGATAGGCCTTTCGAGAGAACTGAGTCTTTTTTCATCAGGCGCAAGAAAGCGTGCGTCTACTATAAAACTACTTACCTTTTCAATTCAGTCGTGACGCTGCTTTCATAGTAGACGCCTCCTTAGTTTTTCAGTACCCCCCTCCTTTGTTTTTTAGTAAATCAAATGGCTTCCATCTCGAAGTGGATGTCTTGCTCTTCATTTTGGTCTGTTTGTTTTGTAATGGCTTCTGAGATCAACAACTTGAAGAACTAGAGGCCTTAATAAAAATGAATATTGCCCAGTTAAACTGATAGCATAGAGCTCACGGGCTATACTTGAACGAAATCTAATAATTCTGCATGAAAAATCCATTCACATAAATTAAGGGGAGGGGCATTAGCCCCCGTCTCCCTTCTTAATACTTATCTAATGAACACCCGATATTAATCACGGAGGTGCCTCATCAGAATGATCCTATACGTAAGATTTGAGCGAAAAGTGTTAATTCTGCATGAAAAACCCATTTATATATTATTATTTTTAACCCATTTATTATTTTTATTAAAGGGGAGGGGCATTAGCCTGTGTTCCCCTTCTTATACTTATCGAATGGACTCTCAAAACTGATCAGGATAGCGCCTTATCATAATAAACCTATATCCAAAATTTCAAATGAATCAGATGATTTTATCATGAGTTATCGCGTTACGCACGTACGCACGAACGAACGTACGTACATACATACAGACATACAGGACGGGCGAGCACATAAGCTCTCAAGCTTTGATAGCCGGTGAGATAAAAAGCTCTACCATATTGACGATAGTAACGACGACGAGTTGGCCGTAACTCCAGGATTAAATCTAGAGACGAAAACACATCGTGCATTTTCTGTTATGGACTCTTTTCCAACAATGCTAAATAGAAAGTTCGGATTCAGTGTTACAAGTGTGGAAATGAGGTATAATATTCCGAATGCATTTGAATAAAAAATAAAAAGAATGATGCCCAGTTAAACTGATGGCATAGAGCTCACAGGCCATGCAGACTTATTGTATATAACAGCCTTATATAATAATGCCGTTCGGAAAAAATAAGGAAGGAAGTACCTCCCCCCCCCCATTTCCTTTCTTTATATTTAATCATTGAAGCCCCAAAACTAATCAGCGATACGCCTTATCATATAGTAAACCTGTATCCAAAATTCGTAGCAAGTTGAATAATTCTGCATAAAAACCCATTTATGTAATTTAAGAAACGTTGTCCCCCGTTTCCTCCTTTGTAATTATCCATTAAACCTCCAAAACTGTTCAGAAATTCAACTTATCAGAAAGAACCTACATCCAAAATTTAAAGCAAATCGGATAACTCTGCATAAAACGCCATTTAGCTAACTTAAGGGAGAAGTAATCGCCCGTAGTACACCCCCCCCCCCCCTTTATAATTAACAAAAGAATGCCACAACAAATGAGCGAAGCTTCTTATTACTGTGTATCTGTATCCAAAAATTGAAACAAATCGATTAATTCTGCATGAAAAACCATTTACATGAATTATGAGGGGTAGTTTCCCCTATCCTCCCTTTATATTCATCCAGTGAATCCCAAAAACAAATCAGGGAAGCGCCTTTTCAGAAAAAACCTATATACGAAATATGAAGCAAATCGGTAAATTTTGCGTGAAAAACCTAAATTAAGACGGGGGAATTACCCCCCATTCCCTCCCTTTAAACTTATCCAATGAACACTCAATACTAATCACGGAGGCACCTCATTAAAATGATCCTACATCTAAGATTTGAATGAAATCTACTAATTCTGCAGAAAAAAAAACCATTTATATAAATTAAGGGGAGGGGCAATAGCCCGCGTTTCCCTTGTTATACTTATCGAATGAACTCTCAAAACTAAACAGGAAAGCGTCTTATCATAATAAGCCTATATCCAAAATTTCATGTATATCGGATATTTTTATCATGAGTTATCGCGTTACGTACGTACGCACGTACATACATACAGAACGGGCGGGGACATAAGCTCTCAGGCTATGATAGCCTGTGAGCTAATAAAGGCATACATCTGTAACTTTTGCAAGTAAAAGGTGAACAAAATGCTCATATTGCAAATGTTTTGCTTCATAATAGGTAAGTGTTTTACAAATATACTGTTGGAAAAAAAATGAAATATGCTGAATAGATTTGTTACAGGCTTGACATAGACGCAACTATTTTCTAAAATTTGGCTGAATATTGCCAAAATTTGAAAAGGGAACTAAATTCCTTTAAAATTTAAATGAATTCATAATTTTATTCCCCGTTTTAGCCAAACACACATGTGTTTGATAAAAGTTTCTTAATTAAAAAAAAGTGTCCCGAAGGCAAGCGCATATTTTAAATGGGGAAAAAAACATGTTTTATTATTTACCTTTAAAGTTTCTCTACATATTACAACTTATTCAATGATACTTTAATTCATTTGAATAATATTGAAAAAAATATTCAGATTAATCATATATCATATCTTAATATTTTTACTTTTATACTTTTTCAGGGATGAAAAATTTGAAGATGTTCTGAAATATAATCCAAATGCTACTTTGAAAACAATTGATGATACAAGTCACCTCCTTATGTTTGAAAAACCAGATGAATTTCTGGAGGCTGTTAGAGAATTTCTATCGTAGTTAAAATCTGAAATAAAAAAATTAAAAAAAAGTTGTACATTCTTTTTCTCATCAATTTCACTTCAAGAAAAATTACCAATCAAATTCACTTCAAGATAATTGCTTTTGGACGCCATGTACCAACGCGAATCCCAATTTCGAATATCCTATTTAGAGAAAAAACATCTGATACACAAGATTGAAAAATAATATGTTCAACACAGGTTATAAGACATTATCCTACAAATTCAGAATATTGTAACAAAGTTTAACAAATTAATAATATGAAATCGACGTGTAAGTAAACTATTTAGAAAACACATAACTTATTCAAAATTAATAAATAAATAAACCAATTTCAACAATTACCACTATAGACCAAGATTCGGCAGCACAGACAAACACCTCATCGAGTTCACGGAGGAAAATCTATGATTACTTCAATTCACACATTAAAATTCAATTGGTCTGCCAAGTCATATCTTGATAGAAAACATCGAAAAACCCAATTTTAATGGCTAACACATAGGTTTACCATTATGTTTTCATGCTCCCGATTCCCCATGTTTTCATGTTTTTGTGTGCAGGAAAGCTCACAGGTACTTGTGTGCAGGCTACTGAAAGCTTTTGTGTGCAAGTACCTACAAATCAAGCACTAAAATCAGGTTTTTAATTGTCTTCCACCAAGATATGACTTGGCAGACCAATTGCTGGGAATAGAGATTTAGCTAATTCTAGATTTTCATCCATGAACTAACTAGATGAGATGATTGTTTGTGTTTCAACCTATCGATCTACTAACAATGGAAAAATATCTGAAATTCCTCTGTGTCATCTATAAATTTGTATATAGATACTGCATTATTCTAAATTTTGATTAGTTTGAAAAGCATTGTACTACTGAAAATTCAACTTAAGCCGTTTCCACCAATCAATGGCAGTCAACTCGAGAATTTTCGTGCAGACCTATATGATCGTGGAATTTATACACGATAATTATAAGTAATATGCACAAAAATAGTTTAATTCATGATTAAAAACGCATTTCCAGTGAGTAATATTCCTACACCGAATCTGTAATCGAACTGTTTTGTGTATCTCTGAATGAGCAATGAATGCTATACTACACATCATAATGTGTAATAAACATCTTCTACTACACCTCAGTGATATATAAATTTATTTAAATGCATTTGAAATAGCGTAACATGATTGAAATACATCACCTCTGCCCCCCCCCCTCAAAAAAAAAAAACTTTTTTTCCACAGTCTGTCATGTAAATAAATAATTTCGAGTATCTTTGTAAACGAACTATAAGTGCTACCCAGTTAATTTTCAATCCTAAACATGACATAACAAATATCAATAGCATATATCAAATGCATGGCCATCCGTATTTATTCACACGTTATAGCACAGACAGGCAGACAAACCAAATACATAAATACTTTTCAGCTTTCTTGGAAAATGTTAAACATGTGTAAATCATTTCAAAAAGATTTTTTTTTTTTCGTATTAAATCCAAGTGATTCAAACCGAATTTTCCAGGTTAAAGAACATAGATGAAAAGAATTTTAACAGATTTTTTTATATTTAATGTATATTTTTATATTGTCTGCTAACTAGGACACCTCTTTTAGTGTTGCTCGCACCTGGTATCAAGACTGGTTCATTTTGTAGCCCTATACAGGGTGTCTACTCTCAACGGTGGCCAATGGCTAATTTCTGAGCCATTAGTCATAGACATATAGTTCAAATTGCAAAAATACTTTTAAAAAGGTAAAGAAGTATTCTTTGAACGATTTAGGTAAAAAACAAGTATTAAAAAATTACGAAGATTGAATTCTTATAAAGTCTCCCGGTCCTGTAAATGATATTTAGTAAATTTTTACTTTTACTCTAAAAAGTTAGACAAGAAAAGTCCCATTCCTCTGCGATTAACACGTTCGCTGCCGCTCACGTGAAAGCGCGTGATATGGCGCCAACGTTAAGGGGCCACTCACGCGTCAGCGCGTGATGTCCAATAGCCAGTCACGCGCTGGCGCGGGAAAATCTTTCACTGATTCTTTGTTATAAAAAGTAAATCGGCTTCTGGGAAAAACCCACTTCTACAGTGCGGCATTAACTATCATCACATCTTCACGTAAGCGACAGCGAACGTGTTAAAACTGACCGAGTAATAGCTGTTTAAAGTTGAAGCATCTTTTTTGCTGCAAAATAGGGGTCAATCACAAATTTACTGGAAATAAAAATAAACGTCAGATATAAAATTTATCCTTAAACACTGAGAGTAAAATAATTTTTACAATATTATTTTTCAAATTAAATTATGAAAATTATATTTTTATACTGTCCCCCGGTCTTATAAATGATATTTAGTAAAAATTTTCCATCACTCAGGCAAACATTACGAAAAAGATCCAATTTATCTAACATTGAAATTTAACGAGTTATGAAATTTTAAATATCATGACTTAAACCACATTTCTGTAAGTGAAAACGAATGAGTTTGACTAAACTTTAAGGGAACGTATGCTAAGTGCTTAATTATAAAGGATGTTCATAGGATGATAGGTTCAAAGGATGATCACGTATTATAAAGGATGTTCATTTCAAACGCCGTCCAATGGCTAAATCATAAACCGTTTGTCACAGACATGTAGTTCCAACTACAAAAATGTTTTAAATAAGGTAAATAAATACTTTTAAAGCCATTTAACTGACGGTGCAGCCACCACCTAAGTTTTACAGTACCGTTAATTTTAATTCATTAATTTCTAGATTGATTAAAATAATTGAAGACATGAGTTTCAAAATTCTCTTTATCGAGGAAATCAAATTTAAGGAAATCGCGAAAAACCTTTAAATGCGTTCATTGGTTTTCATTATAAATTTTGAGATTGTAGTGTTACATTAGTGAAGATTGGTATAGATTGATAGAGAAAACAAAAGCGATAACGCTAGTTTTGTAATTCACATCCTCAAATGTATTTTTGCATATGTTTTATTTTGTAAGAAAACGAAGCTGGCCATTGGTCACCGTTGAGAGTGGACACCCTGTATACACTATATTGCCATTGATTATGGGACACTTGCGATTTTAGACATTTTACTAAATATCTAGAAAAATACATGAGGAATCATCTCGAAACTCTTAGTGTATAAATATAATAGTATACGTCATACATCTCCGTGAAGATTTTTTACCGAAACGCCATAGGGGACCGTCAACAAATTAAAAAAGAATGAATATCTTTTGAATAACCCTGTCAAAACTAATGTAGCAAAAGCGCTCAAACTCTAGATTATGATTGAATGCCTTATTGTAATACACTGTGTTCATTTTTATGCAAATAGCATGCACACTCGCAGAGTAATTAAGGTTTTTATAAAAATGGTCCCAAATTTTTCCAAGTTTTTCCATTATAATTTTCAGAGTTCTTAATATAAAATAATATTTTTTTCAGAAAATATGACAAACAACATCGCACACAGTACCCTGTAATCAGAATTTAAAAGAAAATAAAAATTGTATGAAAAATGAGTAGGTTTACTATATAATTTTTTACTGCGCATGCGTCAACGATATCAAAATTTCATTTGCATATTATGTTAGCTAAATGTATAGAGCAACTTTTGTAAGTCTCAAAATCATAGCTTGAAAATTCTGAAAGTATCGTCTATAGAAAAAGGACAAAATCCGTTGTTTCCAAAATGAAGCAAAAAAATGAGGGATTTTATCCAAATGCAGTAAATAAATCCCATATTGTGTATTCTATATTGACACTAATCAATGAATATATGGATACAACTCCTCTTGTTTTTGCTTCATTTTGAGAATAACGGATTTTCGACTTATTCAATTGACGATTATTTTCAGAATTTTCAAGTTATGATTTTGTGACTTTCACAAAAGTTGCTCTATACAGTTAGCTAACATAATATGCAAATGAAATTTTGATATCGTTGACGCATGCGCAGTAAAAAATTATTTAGTAAACCAACTCATTTCTTATACAATTTTCATTATTTTTTAATTCTGATTACAGGGTACTGTGTGCACTGTGCAATGTTGTTTGTCATATTTTCTGAAAAAAATAATATTTTATATTAAGAACTCTGAAAATTATAAGGAAAAAACTTGGAAAAATTTGGGATCATTTTTATAAAAACCTTAATTACTCTGCGAGTATGCATGCTATTTGCATAAAAATGAACAAGGCTTATTACAATAAGGCATTCAATTACAATCTAGAGTTTGAGCTCCTTTGCTACATTAGTTTTGACAGGGTTATTCAAAAGATATTCATTCTTTTTTAATTTGTTGACGGCCCCCTTTGGAGTTTCGGGAAAAAATCTTCACGGAGATGTATGACTTATACTATTATATTTATACACTAAGAATTTCGAGATGATTCCTCATGTATTTTTCTAGATATTTAGTAAAATGTCTAAAATCGCAAGTGTCCCATAATCAATGGCAATATAGTATATTAGTCTTCATGTCATGTCTGTCACAGAAAATGTCGATTTTTTTATTTTCAAGAAAATCTACTTGGTAAAAATTATTAACACTTTATTTTCTCTTTTTATATGTCAAAAGGACCAGTTCATAAAAAAATTGAAAGATAAAATTAAAATTTGAGTGAAATATAAAGCATTACATTTTGTCATGTCTGTCACATTTGGCATGTCTTTCACGCTAGTCATGTCTGTCACAATTAGTTTTTCAAGCAACTTTACCTTAATCTCTCTCCTAGAAAGTTATTTTTGTAATTTTTAGGTGCGTTCGTAATTATGTAAATACGTAGCACCTATAGTGGTCGTTCAGTCCTTCTGTCTGTCCGTCCGTCTGTCTGTCCGCATATAACAACGCAAAAACTACCCAACCGAATCGTTTGAAATTTGAAATACATGAATATTACATTATTTTGTCGAGTCATTTCAAATTTTATGAAAATCGGATGTATAGATCAATTACAGGGGCAATCAAAAGTATTTCATTACATTACGGTCAATGGGGAAAAAGTTTCAAATGCATTTTAATCGTTTGAAATTTAAAATACATAATTATTATATAATTTTGTTGAGTTATTTCAAATTTTTTGATAATCGGGTGCATAGATCAATTACAGGGCAATCAAAAGTATTCAATTACATTATGGTCAATAGGGAAAAAAGTTATGTATTTTATACGTTTGAAATTTAAAATGTATAATTATTACATAATTTTGTCGAGTTATTTCCCATTTTATGAAAATCGGATGCATAGATCACTTACAGGGACAATCAAAAGTATTCCGTTACATTACGGTCAATGGGGAAAAATGTTTCAAATGCGTTTTAATGGTGTTACACTCATTCGAACTTGATAAAACTTATTTGAAACTATAAAGTACATATTATAATATACATTTTACATAATTTTGCAAAGAACATTTGCAAAGAACATTTGTTATTGATTTACAAGGCCACACAAAGGTATTCCATTACATAATGGTATAGAGAGAACATTATTTGATGAGCGTTTTAATTGTAATTCACTATTTACAATTTTATGAGATTGATATATGAGAGTAGTAATATTTTAAAACTTCTTTATCGTACGAACGCACCTCATTTGCTACGCTTCACGTGCAATTTCCAAATTGTTTAACTTAGTGTTGATGCCAATAGTATTTCTTTACAACTCAACTCAACAAAATGCTTAAATTTAGAATGCATGTAATAGTTACCAGATAATTATGTTGATACCAATTTCTTTGTTTCAGATAATATTATCTGTCACAATTATTTTTTCAAACAGTTTTGCTTTAATCTTGTGATTTGAAAGTTATTTAACTTGGAATTGATGGCTATGGTATTTCTTGATGTGAAACGTACACAATCTAAAGTTTTCTACTATTTAAAAGAAAATCTGCCAAATAGAAAATTTCTGGTACAAACTCATTTCAGTGAAAACTTCCAAGGGATTTTATAAATTTTAAATTTTTTTTTTTTTGAGATTTTTTTAACATAATATACCGTTATATCATATTGTAATCTCCAAGTTGTGATAAAAGCAAAGAAAGTAATATTTAAGAAAAAAAAAATACTTAAATTCATAGAAAATTGTACACGTGTCACGTCTGTCACAAAACTTTGTCATGTCTGTCACGCTGATAATTTTTTTTTTTTTTTTTTTCTATTTACAAATTTTTCAATATTTTTCTTTCTGCTTCACATATCCAAGTCTTATTTTGTTTCCTAAAAAATTCTCGACTTGGTATGCATGCCAATTAAGAGCAAATGATAATAATATGTGTCTAGTCAAAATCTATGTCTAAATTTTGTCATGTCTGTCACGGCAGATTTTAACCCTCAATTAAATTAAGTTTTTCCTTGAATTAAAATTTTAGTGTTTTTTATAGCATAAGGCCTATATTTACATCACCACATGCAATTTTTTAACTATCAATTAATATTTAGTACTTAAAGATGAACAAAAAAGTTCTCTCAGTCATGTCTGTCACAAAATGGAATTCACCATTTATTAAATTCTCATTTATTTAAGTTAAAAACCGCCTCTGGTAAAAAGTTTAATATCTCTTAAATTTATGCTAGCCACTGTAATCTTATACTATAATGCGAGCAAAAATTGTGTGTGTGTGTGTGTGTGTGTGTGTGTGTGTGTGGGTAAATTTTATCTCAAAAATGGCTCTAACGATTTTCGCAAAAATTTGGATTTTACCATTTTCGGGCACGAGAAGACCATTGGGCTAGGTCCCATGTTCGGGAAAATTCGATTACTGGGTCATTTTGGGTCACAATGGGTCAGGATCAAGCTATTTATATCTAGAGAACGGCTGGATGGATTTTAAGGCAATTTTGTATCCAATCGTTTTTTAGCACGAGAAAACTATTGGGCTGGGTCACATGTTCGAAAAATTTCGATTAGTGGGTCATTTTGGGGTCATTATGGGTCAAGCCATTTTTATCTAAAAAACGGCTCTAACGATTTCGACCAAATTTTATATTTTATCGTTTTGGATTACAAGAAGACCATTGGATTAGGTAACATGTTCGAGAAAATTCGGTTAGTGGGTCATTTTTGGGGTCATTGTGGGTCATGCTATTTTTATCTAGAGATTTTCTCACGCAATTTTGACTAAAAATTGCATTCTATGGTTTTCGGGCACGAGAAAAACATTGGGCTAGGTTACATGTTCGAAAAAAAATTTTAATGGGTCATATTGGGTCATTAAGTGTCTGGGTCAAGCTATTTATATTTAAAGAAACGTAGAATCAATTTCATCGAAATTTTGCATGTAATAGTTTTTTGACACGAGAAAGCTAATGGGCTAAGTCACACGATCGAGAGATTTCGATTATAAGAATCATTTGTGGGTCATGATGGGTCATAATGGGTCATGGTCAAGCTATAGCTAAAGAAGAGGTGGATCGATTTTAACGAAATTTTGTATACAACATTTCTTTGGCTCGAGAAAACTATTGGGCTAGGTCTCAGTTCGAGAAATTTCGATTACTGGGTCATTTTGGGTCATAAAAGGTCTGGGTCAAGCTATTTATATATAAAGTACGTCAGTATCAAATTTAATGAAATTTTGTATGTAAGTTTTTTGACACGAGAAAATTAATGGGCTATCTCACATGTTTGAGAGATTTCGATTATAAGAGTCATTTATGGGTCATGATGGGTCATAATGGGTCATGTCAAGCTATATCTAAAGAACATGTGGATCAATTTTAACGAAATTTTGTATACAACATTTTTTGGCACGAGAAAATCATTGGGCTAGGTGACATGATCGAGAAATTTCGATTAATGAGTCATTTTGGGTCATAAAGGGTCTGGGTCAAGTTATTTATATTTAAAGAACGGCAGGATCGAGTTTAACGAAATTTTGAGTGTAACAATATTTGTACACAAGAAAACTAATGGGCTAAGTCACATGTTCGAGAGATTTCGATTATAAGGGTCATTTGTGGGTCATGATGGGTCATGGTCAAGCTATATCTAAAGAACGGGTGAATCGATTTTAACGAAATTTTGTATAAAGCATGTTTTTGGCACGAGAAAATCATTGGGCTATGTCACATGTTCGAGAAATTTCGGTCAGTGGGTCACTTTTGGGTTATTCTAATTTTATCTAGACAATGTCTGGCGCAAATTTGACTAAATTTTATATTCTATCGTTTTCGGACACAAGAAAATCATTGGGTTAGGTCAGATGTTTGAGAAAACTCGATTAATGAGTCATTTTGGGTCATAATGGGTCAAGGTCAAACTATTTATACCTAAAAATTGGCTCAATCGATTTTATCTAAATTTTGTATTTAACGTTTTTTGGCACGCAAAAATTAATGAACTAAGTCACATTTTCGAGAGATTTCGATATAAGGGTCATTTGTGGGTCATGCTAATTTTATCTAGAAAATTGTTCTCACCATTTTGAGTATATTTCCTATTATATCGTTTTCGGGCAAAAGAAAACCATTGAGATAGGACACATGCACGTAACAATTCAATTAGTGGGTCGTTTTAGGTCTTAATGGGTTCGGGTCATTCTAACAACGACTCAGTCAATGTTACCTAAATTTTGCAACGGAACTTCTTTTGTCACGAGAAGACTATTGAGCTGAGTTGCATATTAAACAAAATTATATTAGTGGGTCATATCGCTTCATTGCTGAATGCTGTCAAGCTAATTTTACTTAAGAAATGGCTTAAACGATTTTTATTCATTTTATACTCTGCTGTTTTTGATTACCTGAAGACCATTGAGCTAAGTCACATGTTTGATCACATGTGATTAGTGGATCATTTGGGTAATAAGGGTCAGAATCACGAGACTATGGCAAAAGCCAATAAGTTGGCGATATTTGACAAAATACTGGCGAAATTTGGCCAAAAAAATCGACTATTAAGGTTACGAAACCAAAACACATATTTGGCGCCAAATGAAAGAATGTGTCCAAATTTGGTTATAACTGGCAAAAAATATTGTCTTTCAGAATGTGAAGAAATTTCTTATGCATTCTTAATAATTTTCGAGATGCATAGTTAAACTAACCAGAGTCGAGGTAAAAAAGTGATTTGGATTGATGTCCTTTCGTTGTAAATTTTAAAATAAAGTAAAATTTATGAACATGTGCATACAAATAGTTTTCTTATTGATTGTTTTTGTAAATAATACTATTATTAATAACATGTTTTACAGTAATAATACTATATCGAGTTGAACACAAAGTTAATTTTGACCGAGCTGAGCTCGGTCACCCCTGCTAGTATGATACTTTTATTCATAATTTTATTTACTTGCTTATCTGAAGGTCCATATGAGGAAATCAACAAATTTAGGCGATCAGGGCAAGATTTTGCGGAAAAGTTTCATTATCCTGTTCTGGTTGGTGTGTTTGGCGAATAAATCAAAAATGTCACCGATAGACCGAATACCAATTTTTTTTTAAACCGCTAAAGCAACGTAACCGTGTTTTTCCATCACGTAATATTTTATTTCAAAGACTGATTTAACACAAACAAAATTGACATTAATATAGTAGCGTCTATACCCCGCCCCAAACTTTGACTCTTATCACAAATGCACCCAAGAAATTCCCCATGCTGCCGAAAATGGGGATTAATAGTTTGATACCTTCGTTAATAACAACAATTTTTTAAGGATAGAGAGCCAACGAATATAAATGCACAAATAAAGTATGAGAAGGTAGCAAATAGCTATTTCGAATCTACTAACGAGATTCTTCATCAGTGCAAAACTCAGCAAAGTCTCTCTGTCTCTTCGCTCAGTTTTGCTACTTTTAGCTCGCTGAGTTTTGCACTGATGGAGAATCTCGTTAGTAGATTCGAAATAGCTATTTGCTACCTTCTCATACTTTATTTGTGCATTTATATTCGTTGGCTCTCTATCCTTAAACATTTGTGCACAAAGGCTTTATTTGCTATTTTAACAACAATTTTGTTCATTTTAGAAATTTATTTATTTAAATGGATTTATTTTATTTAATTAATTTATTTATTTAAATTTATTTTATTAATTTATTTATTTAAATAAATTTAAATTTATTTATTTAAATTTTATTTATTTAAATGGATTTATTTATTTATTTAAATGGGGGCGTAGCGCTCATACACGCGTTAGTGATTCCGGTGTTGATGAGTTTCATACATTTTAGTGATTCTTGCACAGCGAGTTTCGTAGATCCAGTGATGTTTTTTTGGTTTTAATGGGCGCGCAGTGCTCATACACGCGTTGTTTGCCGGTTTGTTTGTTTTTACGTCTGTTTGTTTGTTTGTCGGTTTGTCTTTTAGTTTGGCAGTTTTTTTATTTGTCTGTTTGTTTGTTTGCCTGTTTGTCGGTTTGTTTGTTTATTTGTTTGTTTGTTTTTCTGTCTGTTTGTTTGTCGGTTTGTCTTTTAGTTTGTCAGTTTTTTTATTTGTCTGTTTGTTTGTTTGCCTGCTTGTCGGTTTGTTTGTTTATTAGTCATTGCGGCGTTGACGAGTTTCGTACATTTTAGTGATTCCTGCACAGCAAGTTTCGTGGATCCAGTGATTTTTTTTTGGTTTGAATGGGCGCGCAGCGCTCATACACGCGTTAGTGATTGCGGCGTTGGCGAGTTTCGTACATTTTAGTGATTCCTGCACAACGAGTTTCGTGGATCCAGTGATGTTTTTTTGGTTTGAATGGGCGCGCAGCGCTCATACACGCGTTAGTGATTGCGGCGTTGGCGAGTTTCGTACATTTTAGTGATTCCTGCACAACGAGTTTCGTGGATCCAGTGATGTTTCTTTGGTTTGAATGGGCGCGCAGCGCTCATACACGCGCTAGTGATTGCGGCGTTGGCGAGTTTCTTACATTTTAGTGATTCCTGCACAGCGAGTTTCGTGGATCCAGTGATGTTTTTTTTTTGGTTTTAATGGGCGCGCAGCTCTCATACACACGTTAGTAATTGCGGCGTTGGCGAGTTTCGTGCATTTTAGTGTTTCCTTCACAGCAAGTTTCGGGGATCCATCGATGTTTGTCTGTCTGTTGGTTTGTTTGTCTGTCTGTATGTATGTTTGTCTGTTTGTTTGTTTGTCTGTCTGTTTGTTCGTTTGTCTGTTTGTTTGTTCATCTGTCTGTTTGTTCGTTTGTCTGTGTTACAGTTTTTTTTATTGATTACTGCCTTTCTTTAAAATTTTAATTATTCAAAATTCAAAACCCCTCTTTCCTTTTTTTTATATACACACAGCCCCTTAATACTTTTGTTATTTCCTTTTTCCTTTCCCACGCTTTCACAAGCGTTTGTGAAAGCACCCCTTCCCCTTAAGACCCCCTCCCCTTAAGACTCGCATAAAATCCCTGCTCGGCAGAGAAATGCGATAATTGCTAAAAGCCCTTTTGTTAAGATTAAAGATGTGTGTGCTTCCCATGCTATGAGTTTTCGGACAATAAATAGCGTACCTTATATAATTGGCCACACACAGAGTTTTCTAAGCCCTGTGAAAATTGCTAAAAGTACACCTTTTTTTTATGACCCATAAAAAATTGTATAGTGTCATTTCAGAGAGAGAGCAAGATACATTTTCGCCCATAAAAATATCCCCATGCCTGTTACTTCCATTATGTGCAATACTTGGAATCCCAGCTGTAGATTTCATGGGAACGGGAGTTGAAAAAACACCTGCTTGTGCAGGACCTCATGTAAGTCACGTGATTGAGAGATAGAAACATTTCCTTATATGGACATTGGATATGGTACTTGCGCGCTGACCAACGAGAAGTCACCCTTTTGGTTGGGGAAAAGGGGGATGCGTCCGTGTTCTCAGAAAAATACCCCCGTATGTTAGAGGCTTACGCGCAATTGGTTTTTTAGAAAAAAGTCAGTCCTGGTGATAGCAGTCGAACGGAGAGCATCTGGTTGAAGAGGTGTGAAAGTTCTGTCCCCCCCCCTCCCCTGTTTTATTTCTGGGAGAGGGGAGGCCTAAAGAATTCTACGATATTCGGGTTAGTCTGAAAATAAAATACGCTAAGAGTTGGTTGAAGAAGTGTGGTCTGCCGCAGATAGCTGAGAGTTTGCTGGAGAAGAATGATCCGTTCAAACTATTTGTCTAGATAAAAAAGGGTCTAAGCCCCTCGACTTAGATTGCAACACCCTACATGTCGCGGCTAAGTATGCTGGATTTCCAGTTGACTTCCTAAGCTCCTGCACTCCAGAGGGTTATTTAGATACCCGCTTAACGGAGACTTTTTCCGAACACAGCATAGTAGATTGTCCTTGGCGGCAAATGGCTGTTAGCTTGCGTCGATGCTTATCCAAGATTAATTTTTGTTTCAAATGCATCTCCGGGTAAGATGTTGAAACCCAAAGGCGAAAAATCTCAACTCCAGTATGGTGAAATTCTCATGATTTGTGTCGCTGAGGGATGCTAATCGATTATGTCGCAGACCTTCATGAAGCTATCATAGCCCTGTTTACAGTTTCAAATGAAAGGAAGTCAGCGTAGAGACTCTATCCGAATAGAACTCCAAGTCTAATTTGTGTATAAGATCCGTCATGAAATAGTGAAATGTATTATAATGCAGGGAAGATTTTGAGCCAAGTTAATCCTAAAAATGAAAGTGTCTCTAAATGGGAGATAGATATAATAAGCTGTAGGTAAGAAATTTATATTGTATTTGCTCTTAAATTATTTTTTTATCCTATTAAATATTCTTGTTGTGAGATGATATTTCCTAAGGTTTGCAACAAAATTCATGTTAGTGAATTCTGATGTTTTTTTTTTTTGTTGTTGTTGAATTAAATAAAAGAGAATGTATTTAATAGAATTTCAAGATTGATGATTTTGCTTTGATATATCCTTTATTTTAATTATAAAAAAAAGGAAGTTTAATCTATTTTAATGCAAAGTAAGCATTCTGTTTAAAATTTATAAAAAAAAAAATGTATATTAAACAAGGATATACTCAAGTATAGTTCTGTAGTTTTTTTTTTTTTTTTTTTTTTTTTTTTTTTTTTTTTTTTTTTTTATCCTACCTTGATATTAGTTTAATTGAATTTTAATCTCAATAGTGCCAAAATAACTATACTAAAATCTATAATATCGTGAAATTAAAGTAGTTTCTCTGAATGTTTAAAAGTAAAATAATCTCAACCCTTACCTTTTTTATTCAGAACTAGCAGGCTAAGCCCGCTGTGCTGGTCTATTTTTCAAAACAAAACATGAATCAAACAAAATATTGAATATGATTGTGTTTTTTAAAGCAACTTCACCTCGAATGCTCTTTCACATTTCTGAAAATCATACAAAACGCCAATGTATTTAAAGATAGAAAACCAACGATTATAAATGCACCAAAAATGCATTAAAAGTTAGCAAACAGCCGTTTCGTATCTACTGTCGAGATTCTTCATCAGTGCAAAACTCAGCGAGCTAGAAAAAACAAAACTGAGCCAAAAATAAAAACAACAATGGAATCAAGGCCCGTTGACGCCAAAATATATTAAAATAATAATAAAATATTATGTTGTTGTATCAGTTTATGCATTCGATAAAATTCGGGCTTTTAAGAAAAAAAAAAAATTCAATTGACCATTTACTGTAGAGTTTCATAGATAAATGAGGCAATTTTGAAAAGAGCAATTTAAATATTGTCTATTCACCATACTTCTAAAATAGCGAGCATTATGATCGCAGAAATTGACCATTGAATTTAAACAATTTTCAAGTGATTCATTTTCATTTGATAGTTTTTGAACTCTAAACCTCTCAACTTGAGTATATGGGTATCTGTGGAAACCTTAATACATCCTCTATCAATATTATATTATATTTCGCAACGTACATCTTCTCTTGACAAATCTATTACAGTGTTCCGTTTTTGGAATGCAGCAGAATAAATAAAGTTAAACTAGTAAATCTGCAGATCAGGAGCCTCAACGTCAGCTTTGCACATCATTTATTTTAAACACACTTTGGGTAATATTCAACTTCCTGCAAACTCTAATTTAAAATTTTCAAATTACGTAATTATTTATAAGAATAAAATAAGAATAAGAAGTTTTCAGCCATCAAAAGCTTTAAATTAAAGATTTAGTTATGTTAGGATATTCTGAGATTTTATTCTGAGATTTTATTTCTGATTCTATTATTTTTGTTTTTTATTATAACATTGTAGATTTCTTCAGGGGGGCTCCGCCCCCCTGAACCCCCCGTAATCTCATTAAACTTAAATTTGTAACTTTCTATCAATTTGCTAATGGTTATCGTATATCTTGTATTTCTTTATACATTTTTATTTATAAGGATAAGTAACAGTTTTAATAAGCATTTTTCATTATACTCATACTTCTACATACCTGCCCACCACAAACACTTAATCTGATGTATCAGGAACTTTTGAAAGTGTAAACTCAGTAATCTAGGGTTTTACAATTTTGTTTCCGAAAAAAATATGTTTTGATTGCATTTTGTGGCAGTTATCGCGGTCAGACAGACTGACAGGCGGAAAACAATAAATTTTGTGTCGCCAAAGTAAACCTTCACTGAAGTTTTGGCAATGACGTCATTATTCATGAGTTATTGATATCCATGTTTCTAATATTTTTTACGACTACTATAAAATACCTGATTTATTTCAATTATGACGTCAAATTTTATCAGGTGAAATAATTGTTAAAAATATAATTATTATTTTTTTTTTTTACTTCTAATAATGCCCCCATTTTTGTCAGAAAAATTCTTATTAACGAAACAAATTTCCGTGTTTAATATTTAACAAAATTCTACATTTATTTTTATTTTTATTCTGACGTCATATTTATTTTTTCTTAGTTTAATTTTTCGAATGGAAATTGCTCAATTGAAACTTATTGCCGTTAAAAAATTAATTCATATTTTGATTTATTTATTTTTTTTTTTTTGGCAACGATAAAGGAAATTGGTTAAATTTTATCTAAAAAATCGCTATTGATTCTGCATGAAAAAGAAGAAATTTTGAATTATTAAGGAAAATATGTTAATAAAATTAATAAAACATAGCCTATGTTCTTTTCTGGTCTATGTTATAGTTATACACAAATATACAAACACATTAATTCATCAGTTTTGACGTTGACTTCATTCAAATTTATAACATTATAAAATTAAGGATTATGATGAATGGTTGCTTAGCAACCATTAAGAGAAAATAAAGAAAATGAAATAAATACATTTGAAATAAGTAAATCTCTAAAACAAATTAGTTTATATTATTGGAACACATATATAAAAAATTTCCAAAATTTACAGTAAAAATTCAAAAAATCTGACAAATTTGTAGACAAAATTTCAAAACAATACGAATAAATTAACCGGCAAATTTCAGTATCCATTTATCATTGAATTCCATTAATGAAATGTGACATTTTCTCTCAAGAAAAAAGAAATTAAAAATCATTGGATTTGCCATAGAAAAGCATTATTGCGCAAAATAAAATATTCTATATTTTTCGAACGAATGAATCAAATCTTACAAAAAACTATACAGCTTAATCCCAGTGCCTCACTAACATACCCACTTAATTTCAAGCCAATCGGGTGTTTTTTGCGTTAGTTATCGCGGAACAGACAGACTGACAAACTGACAGACATCCAGACAGACAGACAGAATCCAAAAAATTTCGTGTCTCCAAAGTAAGCCTTCACTGACGTTTCGACAATTAGTTAATAAAATTTCTGCCGAATATTTAAGTTTTTAAATTAGATGAGGGAAATTGAATATTTTGTATTGCCTCACGTTTTGAAATTTTCTTTTTACTTTTTTTTCGAATTTATCCAACTAGAATACATATTTGGGTATATTTGGCTATACACTATTATTTCCCAAAATAACAAACTTTTGTAAAAGATTTCATGAAGTGTTTAAAGTGCTTCGTAACCTATGCTTAACGCATGATTTTTCTTACTTGTTGTGAATTCTGCCCACTTATGTATTATGTTTTTTGCCCGCTTTGACAAAATGTGTGCTCGTTTAGAGACTTTGTGACTTACTTGTTTAAATTTTTTAGCAGAGAATTGTAATCACAATACATTAAATGCATCTGCTAGTGCAATACAAATTGTTTAAAAAAAGAATTGAGCTATCAAAAATATAAAAATTACGTACTTTCTATTTCGAAAGAAATTTCCCTTTATATTAAACAAGTAAGAAAAATCATGCGTTAATCATAGATTATGAAGCACTTTCCAACACTTCATGAAATCTTTAACAATACTTCTTTAATTAGGGAAATAAGGGGTATATAGCCAAATATGTATTCCAATGTTTTTGAACAACCCTGTATTTGATCTGTCAGTTGATATACATATTATATAATGGGAAAATTTAGTTTAGCTAGAAAAAAGCTTAAAATTCTTTTTGAGCAATTTGCACTAATAAATGGAAAACATACTTGAAAACTTTTTTTCAGCCCTGTAGTTTACCTTGTACCTTTATTACACGTTAGTAAGAAGCTAAAATTAATTTTAAAATAAAACATTCTTAAAACAACTGAAATCACATTGTTATAAATTACCATTCATAGGTGCATACGATTTTCATAAAATTTGAAATGACTCGACATCTAATAATTATATATATTTTATGTTTCAAACTATTCGGTTGGGTAGTTTTTGAGTTGCTACATGCGAACAGAGGGACGGACGGACAGAGAGACGAATGCGCAACTCGGGAACCCGGGATTCTTTTCCCTTCAATTCAAAACAAAAGCGACTTTTCTAAGTATCCGGGATCGGAGGAGATAGCGTTACATACATACATACATACGGTCGGATTTTAATAGTGTAGATTCTTGGTTGTAAATTTTAATTTGCTGACAGATGATTTTCGCTTCTGTTGAAAAAGTTCATTAATGAAACGTCAATGTTTGAAAATATATTTTTAGTTTTAGAAAATTTATTTTAATTTTTATACCATCTGCACAAATTGAAACTTAATTCTTTTTAACTTTAAAGAAAAAAATAGCTTCAAAAATACATTAATCAGTTTTATTTTCCCCTTTTTTCCGACAAAAAAAAGCCTTCCACTGCTAATTTTTAGTTTTTAATGAAGTTTTTTATCTGTATGTAACTTATAATTTAGTATTCGTAAAAAATATTTCTTATCCATTTTAAATATGATGTCATTATTTTTCTAACTCCATGAATTACTGCTATCCATGTCCCGTTTATTTTTAACGACTACTATAAAATACCTCTTTTATTTCAATTATGACGTCATAGTTTACCAAATAAATATTTTATTTAAAATATTTTTATTCCTTTTATTTTTAATTATGTCGCCATATTGACAAAAAAATTCATGTTAACGAAACAAATATCAGTGTTTAATATTTAACAAAAAATAGTATATTTATTTTTATTGCAAATACGACGTCATATTTATTTTTTTCTTTTAAATTTTCCTTAGTTTCAGTTTTCGCATGGAAATTGCTCAATTGAAAATTTATCGTCGCTGAAAAATTAATATTCGAAATTTTGATTTTCTTGGCAACGGAAAGAAAATTGATTAAATTTTATCTAAAAAATGCCGATTGGTTATGCATGAAAAATAATGAAATTCAGAATTATTAACGAAAATATTCGAATAAAATAAATAATACATAGCCTTTGTTCTTTTCTGGCTATAATTATCTATACGCAAAGATACAAAGTTGAAGTTATGCTATTGAAGCATTGAAGTTATGTTATTCAAACTTCCGTACACATTTTAAAATTTATAATATTATAAGAATAAGAATTAGGATAAATGGTTGCTTAGCGACTATTAAAAGAAATGAAGAAAACGAAATAAATACATTTGAAATAAGTAAATCTCTAAAACAAATTAGCTTATATTATTGGAACACATTTATAAAAAATGGCCAAGATTTACAGCAATAATTTAAAAAATCTGACATATGCATAGATAAAATTTCAAAACAATATGAATAATTTAAGCCCCGTACTGGCAAATTTCAGTATCCATTTATCGTTGAATTCCATTAATCAAATGAGTCATTTTCTCTCAACAAATAAAAATTTGAAAATCGTTGGATTTGCCATAGAAAAACATTATTGCGCAAAATAAAATATTCTATATTTTACGAACGAATTAATAAAATATAACAAAAAACTATACAGCTAAATCCGAGTGCCTTACCAATATACACACTTAATTTCAAGTCTTTCGGATGTTTTTTGTGGTAGTTATTGCGGAACAGACAGACTGACAAACTGACAGACAGACAGACAGAAACCAAAAAATTTCGTGTCTCCACAGTAAGCCTTCACTGACGTTTCGGCAATAAAGTTTTCCTTAGAAAAATAAGGTCAATGTTTTTTGAATGTGTGAAATTCATTTTTTGATACAGATGTCATATACGCATCATGTTGGCGTGATTGAAACAAAATGAACATTTTATGTAATCCAGATTTGTTTTTAATTAATTAATGAACTATTTATTTACTTCATTTGCATTTTAAAATGATACAAAATGTTATGCTCTATACATAGAAAAGTAAAATAGAAAATAGAAATGTATCTGTCATTTTAAAACGAAGTTTCCGTTAAAGTGGCGAAAGAAATGTATCACACCAACGTGGTGCATATATGACATTTGTGCCTCTATCTTACAACATGGGTGTGTGCATTTGCACCTAAATTTAGTTATTCAGCTCTATTTTTGTAATATTAACTGGAGTTTGTACAATGTACGGTACTACTTGATTAATCTGTCGAGAAAAAAAAAATTAATAGCAGATTATAGGAATAAATGTCAATAATCGATGATCGTAAGTATGATAGAAATTGATATTACACGTGATACACGTATCTTTTTACGTTATAAGTGCTTTTTAATTCGACTTTTAATTTGTATTTTTCTATTTAAGTTTATTGTTATTTCGTTATTTAAAATAAATTTATGTAAATTTGAATAGTTTGGAGAAACTGGCCGACGTGTTAATCAAGTAGCCCTCAATTTACATTAGAAAATATCATATTTCACAAAAAACTCCGGCATAAACCCGGATTTGCAAGATTTCCTTCCAATACCAATGCGGCAAAATCCTCGTTTTAGAATAGCGAAGAAATGTGCATTTTTAAAAATTATTTTCGTTATTTTAAAACGAAAATATTAAAAATTAAAAAAAGTTACTATATCACAAAACAATTTATAAAATTTCTAAAAAGAAATTGAAAGTAAATAAACAATTTATTAATACAGAAACAACTATTGCTGGGTTACCATATCAGGCAAAATAACACCGTTTTGGCGATAGTCGGATACCTCAGTGTGTATATAATATCTGTGCCAAACATGTTTGGAAAAAGCAATAATCGTTATTTATACAGCATGTTTAAATACTGTAGTATTGTGAAAAAAAATGTATACATGACATATACGCACCACATTGGCGCGTTTTTTTTCTTCTGATGCCGATTCGGAGAAAATTTTGTTTTCAAATACCAGTTACATATATAGTTTACAATTATTTTCTATTATTTTAAATAGAAAATAACAATGAATTTTAAAAAGTTTAGTTAATAATTATAAAACAAAACTATTTATATCCTTTAAAAAATAAAAGAAAAGAAAAGAAAATTTTTTTAATAAATAAACAGCAGCCAGGTTACCAAGTGAGGCATAAAATCGCCATTTTATTGCAGTCGCGCAAATGTGGCGCATGTATGACAAATGTGCCTAGATTAAAATAGTTTATATAAGTGCAAAAAAAAAAAATTGTAAATAGACAATTTATTAATAAATAGATTAAACAAAAACATAATTTGCAGAACAAATTAAAAAAACCAAGATTTATTTCCTACACTCTTTAAGCCCGAGAAGGGACAGATATTAAGATAATTGATTTATTCATTTCGACATTTAATATTAAATTTTGGTAACAAATAAGTTAAACCAAGTGAACATGAAAAAATAAAAATGCAATTCAAACAATATGATACTTGACCACCCTAAATCTTAGATTCCGTTCAAATAAAATCGAAATAAATCTCCGACTTTTTCTGAACATTTGCTTTTTTGATTGCCTATTCATTTTGTTTACACTTACCGTAAACATAATACAAAATCTGCAATACAAATTTGCAAGTTGAGTTTGGAAAAAAAGTCTTAGATTTATTTCGATTTCATTTGAACGGAATCTAAGATTTAGGGTGGTTAAGTATCATATTGTTTGAATTGCATTTTTATTTTTTCATGTTCACTTGGTTTAACTTATTTGTTACCAAAATTTAATATTAAATGTCGAAATGAATAAATCAATTATCTTAATATCTGTCCCTTCTCGGGCTTAAAGAGTGTAGGAAATAAATCTTGGTTTTTTTAATTTGTTCTGCAAATTATGTTTTTGTTTAATATCTCAAGTTTTTTAATAACTATTGCATTCAGGTGAACTCATTTCAAAATTAACTGAGGGTATCATCTTCAGGACTTCTTTATGCGGTATCGTGTCACAATTACTGATGTAATTCACCCAGGGCCATAGCTAGAAGTGAACTATGGGGGTGGAGGGCTGGGTGAGCTCAAGAGAATGCCTAAGGGGCCGTCCATTAATCATGCGAGGCTCGAGAGGGGGGGAGGGGTCCATAAAAAAATCACGAAACATCACAAGGGGGGAGGGGGGTGTTGTAATATATCACGAGTATTTATTTTTTCGGAAAACGCGCGATACTGAACCGAAAAGCGGCGTTTCGTGTACTTATTTTTTCGTCAAACGCGTACAAAGTCGAGAGCAGCTTGTAGTGTGACCTTGATTCACCGTTGCCAGACAAAGAACGAAGTGAAGTTCCCACGAGCCCTGACAAGCGCCTGCCGGACTCAGCTTGTCAGTGTCAGTTATTCTGTTGTTTTGGCACTGAATACATGCGTAAATTGTTTAACCTTGTACGTTTTGCATTAAAACAATGTCTAAAATAGGTGATCTGTATAAAGACCTATTTGCAGAGTATAAGAAGGGGAAAAAAAACCTAGTGTAGCTCAAAAAGAATTCAATGAATTGTGGGCTAACGCGAAACAAAAATATACTATCAAAGAAGAATTTATGAAGTGGGCGAATGATCTTTAACTAGATTACCGCCGAAAGCACCAAGCAAAGAAATCATCTAATATCCTCTTTTATTGTTCTAATACTAAAAAGGTAAGTTAAAATTTGCATGTAACTATATCTTTTATGGTCGTTGTTCTAATAATAATACTTGAACCTGTATTTTATAATAAATATTCTAAAAAAAATAAGATTCTTTGTAGGTACTAAAAAATACACGTGATATAGGGTAGGGGGGGAGGGGTAGCCTTGAACCTCACCATGTATCACCAAGGGGGAGGGGGGGGGGGTTAAAAATGCCAAAAAAAATCACATGATTAATGGACGGCCCCTAAGGGGCATTCAGCGGCATACACTGTGCATGCAACACGTTGGCATGATTGGAACAAAATGGCGATTATGTGTCTCACATGCTAACCCGGCCATCATTGTATACTTATTAATAAATTATTTTCTTGTACTTTCTTTTTTAAAATGGGTACTTCTAGGTTATCCCGTCGACCAAAAAATTATCGCCAAACTATAAGATTAAATGCCAATAATGGATGATCGTGAATGTCACATTCAATGACATTAATGCGATTCACGTGTTTAAAATGTCATTAAGTGATTTTTATTTCGACTTTTTATTAATATTTTTATTAATATTCTACTAATTATTTATTTTTTCGTTATTTAAAATAAAAATTATGTCAACATGTATAATTTGACTATTATAGTTTGGCGATTTGTATAATTTGGCGAAATTGGTCGACGGGATAACCTAGAAGTACCTTAAAATGATATAAATTGTTTTGTTCTATTGAAAACGAAATTTTCACCATCAATTTTCGCAAAAATTGCGCCAACGTGATAAGTATTAGACATCTGTGCCAAAGGACAGAGCGTTATGAATATTTCAAATGAGTTTACATTTTATAATTTCATACAAATAATGCATCAAAAGAGTTTTATAAAAATATTAACTTGAAATATAAAAAAAACAGCTACTTTTCAACAGAAACTCTTTGTGATGTTTTAAAAATTAAATCGTGTAAGTTTCTTATCATTTTAACAATCATAGGAATAATAAATTTAATACAAATTAATTCAAAATTAAATTTTATTCAATGATTAATTATTTGTAATGTTGCAAGTTGAGGAGCGATTTTAAAAAATCGCCAAATTGGAAATTAAAAAAAATATTTGAATGATTAGGTTGATAGAATTGGCTAATTTATTGCAGTGCCGAAAAGTCTTACGCCAATTAGTCGTTAATTCTGCGGTTTAGCCTTAAAAAAATTGCCAGGAATTGAGTTTGAAGGCCTAGTTCTGCAGATTTACTAATTTCATTACGTACCAAGGATGATATACTATTATTTTTTACTGTTATTTTTTAATACTATTATTTTTGGAGACTTTTATTTACCTTAATTTATTTTGATTTTCTTCGAACGTATAAGGCGAAGACATTATAAAAATTGTGGTATAGGTACAAAATTCCAGCACAAATATCATATACTGGCTTTGGCGTGATTTTTTTCAGATGCCAATGTGTCAGAAACCCCACTTTCAAATACCATTATTTACATATATATTTTTAAGTTATTTTCTATTATTTTGAAAAAACAATAAATAGAAAAAAGCTTAATTTACTAATTTTCTATATTTCTTCAATTAAAAATCGCCTTGATCCATCAATTAATATTAGAAAATATCTCTTTATTACAAAAATCATGCTTCATATTTATTATTTTCTGAAAATAATTCTTTTTCCTGGTACCAAATGTTTAAAAATCTTCGTTTCACTTCCAATATGAAGTCTTAAATATGCCGTTTTTAATTCTTACAAAAAAAAATTTCTTTTTAAATCACGTAAAAATTATTAAATGCTACAGGAAATATGTCCATTGATCACTAAGATTTTCATTTTCTTTTTTTTTTTTTTTTTTTTTGTTTGGAGGAATTTTTTTTACTCAATTAGGTGCTTCGAAGAAAATCTGTGGCAGCGCGTACAAAAGGTGGGAAAATGTCTAGTAAATAACTCGTTCAATGTTAAATTCCCTATTAAAATAACATTACGGAGTCGCATTGGAAATAAATATAGCATAGCACTACCGTGCTATGCTATAATAATAACATCCGGGTTGCCATATCAAGCAAAATAATGACTCTTTGGCGTCAGTTAATTATCCAGATGTATATATGGTATTGGCGTAAGAGACAAATCGCACCAATGTAGTGCGTATGAGATATCTGTGCCAAAAATTTTTTTAAAAGTTGCAGTTAAATTATTTTACAATATCTATGTATGTGGAAAGACATTTACCCTAAAATTTAAATATTATTCATTTTTGTGGTATTAACTGCTATATATGTATTTAAGTTAAATGTAAATTTTTTTTCCTAAAAATGCTCTCGCTCATTAAAAGAGAGAGACAGAAAAAATAGTTCTTGCGGACATCGCTCTGTCTTTTTTTTTTTTTTTTTTTTTTTTTTTTTTTTTTGGGGGGGGGGGTTAGAATCGCATTGATTGGCGACAACTGTAAAACACATAACGGGAAAATTATATTTAAAAATATTTTTAAAAAAAGAAAGAAAAAAATACTTATTTTTTACCTAATGAAATTTTTGTAATGTTTTCTTTTAATCTGGCTTGAAAGAAATAAATAGCCAAATATTGTGTCACTTCAAAACTTTCTTTTACATTGAGTTACTTTTTAAATATTATAAATACTAGTAAGCCGAACCCGGGTTTCCCGGGTTACATAGCAAAGATAAAAACCATTTTTTTAATTGAAAACTTTAATGAATTTTCTGCATATAATATGCGTTTTATGCTAACTAACTCCAAAAAAGCATTTTAACCTTAAACCCCTTGAAAGAGGTGGGATAAAATTTATCCCACTTAATTTTAATTTCAAAACGCCACATTCACGCCAATAATTTGAAATAGCAGTTTTATTTTTCTCAAATACGTGAAGAAACGCTTTTAAATATTTTGAAACAAATTTGTTTTTAAATTCTTGTGTCAATCAATCATTTCAGCATATTAAGAATTGAAGTGATTTTCCCTCAAAGGGTTAAGTGTCTTGCGGATTTTTTCATTCATGTTTTGTTCATAAAATAATACTGTGAAAAATATTGGTATGAAGATTTGATATTTTGCATATTTTCTTATCTTATAAAATTCAAAAAATTTATATTAATCTCAATATTATATTAAATCAATCTTTGAATTAAAATATTACATAACGGTAAAACATGAATAGGCTAACGTGGTTAGGTTAAAGGGATGAAAAATATTAATTATGGAATCAAATAAAGCTATGAAGTTTTTCGAAAGTCGCATTTCCGTATTAGACGCATGCCAGAAGTTATTAGCAAAGATTTCGTTACGGCAGCAATTTTGTTTCTGGTCATTTCAGTGTTTCGAGCACGTAATTTAATTACATGTCTGTTAAATTTGTATATTTTATTTTATTTTATTATTTATAAAGGAAAATTTTAATTTTGCTATAGTATATTTGCCGGAAACAAATCCCGAACTCTTTATATTTTTCTAAGGACAAATAATCAATCGTAATCGAGTTTCACTCGGTAGAGATATATTTAAAAATAACTCGTACCTGATTTTTTTTAAACCACAGCCAATCAGTAAATTGAAATACAGTTTTCAAACAAATTCAAAGCATTTTCAAAGTATTTTTTTTTTCTTATTTGGCACTGTAAAATTTTAAGTTGTTTTATTACATGTTGAACTTGTAATTTTTAGTAATTTAAACTGCGTTTTAAACCATTCTTCTATTTTATTACTAATGAAATTTTAATTTTATAATGGGAAATTATCAGGAACAATATTTATAGATTTATGAGTAAATTGTGTATCATTATTTCTTAATGGAGATACGCGCGTAATAGAGATTTAAAAAAAAATGCTTGAAAATATAAGCTCGTAATAAATGAGTCAAATGAGATAGTTTTCAATAAAATTGTATTTGAAAGTAGATTTCTTTTCCTATATGACGAAATAAAAATTAAAAATGTGCAACGTTTAGAAGATTAAAAAATCACAGTAACAAAAATTTCAAAAAATCATTTTATCCTGAAATGTCGCCATTTTCAAAATAACATCAGTGCTACATACGGACACATTTGTTCGTTACAATATAGATTTTGCTCATATGAAAAATCGGTACTACTTGATTATCCCGTCGGCCATTTTCGCCAAATTAAAAAAAAAATGCCAAACTAATAGCCATGTTATGTATGTTGATATAATTTTTATTTTAAATAACGGGAAAACAAATAAATTAGTAAAACATGAATAAAAATACAAATAAAAAGTAGTATTAAAACTTTGATGACATTTTAAACATATGTATCGTGTTTAACATCATTCAATATGGCATTCACAATCATCCATTATTGGCATATAATCTTATAATTTGGCGATAGTTTTTTTGTCGACGGGATAACCAAGTAGTACCGAAAAATCTTACGCGCATACTAAAATGTTAAAAGCAAAGAAATGACTGCACGTTCATCTTTTCGAAAAAGTTTGCTTCAAAGTTAACTCTATGACAAATTTAAAATTCGTTTTATAAATTAAAATACACCACACATAAGTCCTCTCTATTTTTTCTTTTCACTTTATGGCTATTTTTCCTTTACTTTGCACCATGGCCAACTATATCTGTAAGGCCCATTTATTTGAGATTACTGTATGAAGTTTCCCGCCTTGAGGACTCTGATACTTTGCCCAAGTTACGCTGACCAATCGTGCAAACTCTGAACCAAAACAATGACCAAGTGCTCAGAACAGAAATCAGCTTATAAAATGCTAATTTGGGCAGGGTTTGTGACACTTGATTCAATGAAATGGCTCAGAGTTTGAAGCTGAATCCAGCTTCACTTTTTCGGCGGTTTTTAGCGAAATGCGCAGGCCGTTATATCTAGTTGGTAATACTTTGCACAGAAATGGAGTACTCAAGTTGCCACTTCCAGAAAAATTAAGTTAAAAACTACAAAAAAATTTATAACTCAAAAACAAATTAAGATACGGTTTTCAAACAAATTGCATTTAAAAGTGCATAATTTTCCCTACACAACGGTGTAAAGATTGAAAATGTACGATATCTAGAAGTTAAAAAATTTGCAGTAATGGAAATTGCAAAAGTGAAATTTCATCGGAAAGTGTTGCCATTCGAAAAATGACGTATGCGTTACGCACAGATACGTTTGGCCTTTATAATATAGATTCTTTTTTTTTTCCGTTAAAGATAAATATTTTCCTTTCATAATATTATTTTGCATTAAACGGATTTTTTTTCTTTTTATCATTATTTATTTTAAATCAATGAATTAACAGGTTTTTTTTCGAAATGTTTATATTTTCCATTAGAGAAAGCATTTCATTTCTTTTTTGAAATATAATTATCGCCAAAAAATTAGTTGTTGCAACCCTTCCGTCAAAAATAACCGAAAAGTACGAAATTTAGTACGAAAAATCAGAGTTATCCCTGTATATTTGTATCATAAACCTCCTCAAAAATATTTCCTATCGAATGATATAATCGCAAAAAAATCCATCGGGTAGTTTTTGAAAACACTCGTTTGGAAGTTTCAGAACTTCTGCTTTATAATATATATGATGATTTAAAGTAACTTATCAGAATGGAAATCATATATGTATTGATTAATTAACATACTTTTATCTTAAAGTTGAGTAAAGATATTTAACTAAGTAGTAGAAATTCTTAAAGCAAAACTTTTGAGGAGTTCACATGATTTAAAACAATTTAATTTATCTTATGAATAAAAAAAAAATGGAGAAATTAAAATAGATGTACTAACACTATACCTTTTCTGGCCACAATATCATTGTTGTATTATGGGATGCTTGTGTTTATATTGTAGGAATCTTATTGCTTTTAAAAAATTTTCTTTCTTTGCTCCCCACAAATAGATGGGAGATTCCAGTGTCTTTCTTCTATCTTTTGAAATTTTAATAAAGATCTTGAGCTTTTAGGTTATCTATTCGAGTCTGATATCCCATAAAACAACATTGGTAAAAATTGGGTCCACTGCTACAGATCCATATATGCTACATCTGAGATCTAGACAGATTGAGAATTTTGTTGTGTTATCATTATCATTTACTAGCAATCATTAATATTTATAGAAACTTAATGAATGTATATATTTTTTTTAATTCATTTTGATTTATCTTGGTAACCTTTCTTATTTCTGTAATTTCTGAACTTAACTTGTGTTATCTCATAGTAATGACCCTTATGAAATCTCCTCTTGTTTTGATTATCTTAAATTACAACAAGATTCATATAGAAGGTAATCTAGTCCTGATCTCAGTTAACTCATTGGTAAAGTAGATGAAATATTTGAACTAATTGAGAAATAAGGTGTAGAAATCATTGTTTATATAGCAATGCTTATATGAAAAACAATTTTATTGAATGGAATTATTTTTATTAATTAAATTATGATCTGTAGCAGTATATAAAAAAAAGGGGACCCAATAAGTTGGTGCCGTGTGGCAGAGCCTAATTATTACGGTATACACAATAAGTTGATGCCGTGTTGAAATGCCTGATTTTTGCTATATACATGATACATGCTAATAAATTGGCACAGTACTGTTGTCGGTTTGTTTGTTCGTCAGTCTGTTTGTTTGTTTTTGTCAGTCTGTTTGTTTGTTGGTTTGTTTGTTTGTTCGTTTGTCGGTTTGTTTGTTTGTCGGTTTAATTGTGTGTCAGTTTGTTTGTCGGTTTGTTTGTTTTTACGTCTGTTAGTTTGTTTGTCGGTTTATTTGTTTGTCAGTTTGTTTGTTTGTTTGTCTATTTGTTTGTTTTTACGTCTGTTTGTTTGTTTGTCAGTTTTTTATTTGTTTGTTTGTTTGCCTGTTTGTCGGTTTGTTTGTTTGTTTTTCTGTCTGTTTGTTTGTCTGTTTGTATGTTTGTCGGTTTGTTTGTTTGTCTCTCTGCCTGTCTGTTTGTTTATTTGTAGTATCGTCAAAAAATGGAAATCAAGAAACCATATCGTCAAGAAACCATATCTTCCGTAAAAAAAAGGGAAATTATCGGCAGCATGGGGAATTTCTTGGGTGCATTTGTGATAAGAGCCAAAGTTTGAGGCGGGGTATAGACGCTAGTCATTAATATTATCTTATACTATAATGCGAGCAAAAATTGTGTGTGTGTGTGTCTGTGTGTGTAAATTTTATCTCAAAAACGGCTCTAATGAATTTCGCAAAAATTTGGATTTTACCATTTTCGCGCATGAGAAGACCATTGGGCTAGGTCACATGTTCGAGAAAATTCGATTATTGGGTCATTTTGGGTCATAATGGGTCAGGATCAAGCTATTTATATTTAGAGAACTGCTGGATCGATTTTAAGGAAATTTTCTATCCAATCGTTTTTTGGCACGAGAAAACTATTGGGCTGGGTCACATATTTCGATTAAAGGGTCATTTTTGGGTCATTATGGGTCAAGCCATTTTTATCTAAAAAACGACTTCTAACGATTTTGACCAAATATTATATTTCATCATTTTGGATTACAAGAAGACCATTGGGTTAGGTAACATGTTCGAGAAAATTCGGTTAGTGGGTCATTTTGGGGGTCATTGTGGGTCATGCTATTTTTATCTAGAGATTTTCTCACGCAATGACTAAAAATTGCATTCTATGGTTTTCGGGCACGAGAAAAACATTGGGCTAGGTTACATGCTCGAAAAAAAAAATAATGGGTCATATTGGGTCATTAAGGGTCTGGGTCAAGCTATTTATATTTAAAAAACGGCGAGATCGATTGTAGCGAAATTTTGTATGTAACAGTTTTTTGACAAGAGAAAACTAATGGGCTAAATCACATGTTTGAGAGATTTCGACTATGGGGGTTGTTTGTGGGTCATGATGGGTCATAATGGATCATGTCAAGCTACATCTAAGAACAGGTGGATCGATTTTAGCGAAATTTTGTATAGAACATTTTTTTGGCACCAGAAAATCATTGGCCTAGGTCACACGTTCGAGAAATTTCGATTAATCGGTCATAAAGGGTCTGGGTCAAACTATTTATATTTAAAGAATCGATTTTAACGAAATTTTGTATGTGACATTTTTTAGACACGAGAAAACTAATGGGCTAAAACGGGCTAGATTACATGTTCGAGAAAAAATTTTAATGGGTCATATTGGGTCATTTAAGGGTCTGGGTCAAGCTATTTATATTTAAAGAACGGCGTGATCGATTTTAACGAAATTTTGTATGTAACAGTTTTTTGACACGAGAAAACCAATGGGCTAGGTCACATGTTCGAGAGATTTCGATTATAAGTTGCATTTGTGGGTCATGATGGGTCGGGTCATAATATATCATAATAGAGCTGTATCTAAAGAACGGGTGGATCGATTTTAACGAAATTTTGTATACAACATTTTTTGGTAAGCGAAAACTATTGGCTACACTGTTAAAAATTTAACCCATTTGCTCCAGCATCACTCCACAGCTTTTAATAGAATGATTCTTTTGTGACCAATGAGAATGCTCCATAACACAGTAAAGTAACCGTCTTCTTTAAAAGCAGTGGAGTGACGCTGTAGCAAATGGGTCAAATTTTTAACAGTGTAGGTCACATGTTCGAGAAATTTCGATTAATCGGTCATAAAGGGTCTGGGTCAAACTATTTATATTTAAAGAACGGCTGGATCGATTTTAACGAAATTTTGTATGTGACATTTTTTAGACACGAGAAAACTAATGGGCTAAAACGGGCTAGGTTACATGTTCGAGAAAAAATTTTAATGGGTCATATTGGGTCATTCAAGGGTCTGGGTCAAGCTATTTATATTTAAAGAACGGCGTGATCGATTTTAACGAAATTTTGTATGTAACAGTTTTTTGACACGAGAAAACCGATGGGCTGGGTCACATGTTCGAGAGATTTCGATTATAAGTTGCATTTGTGGCTCATGATGGGTCGGGTCATAATATATCATAATAAAGCTGTATCTAAAGAACGGGTGGATCGATTTTAACGAAATTTTGTATACAACATTTTTTGGTAAGCGAAAACTATTGGCTACACTGTTAAAAATTTAACCCATTTGCTCCAGCATCACTCCACAGCTTTTAATAGAATGATTCTTTTATGACCAATGAGAATGCTCCATAACACAGTAAAGTAACCGTCTTCTTTAAAAGCAGTGGAGTGACGCTGCAGCAAATGGGTCAAATTTTTAACAGTGTAGGTCACATGTTCGAGAAATTTCGATTGGTCATTAAGGGTCTGGGTCTAGCTATTTATATTTAAAGGACGACAGGATCGATTTTAACGAAATTTTGTATGTAAAAGTTTTTAGACACGAGAAAACTAATGGGATAAGTCACATATTCGAGAGATTTCGATTATAAGGATAATTTGTGGGTCATAATGGGTCATGATCAAGCTATATCTAAAGAACAGGTGGATCAATTTTAAGGAAATTTTATATGTAACATTTTTTGGCACAAGAAAACTATTGGGCTCGGTCGCATGTTCGAGAAATTTCGGTTAGTGCGTCACTTTTTGGGAAATTGTGGGTTAAACCAATTTTATATAAAAAATGGCTCTGATGACATTGACCAAGGTTTGTACTCTATCGTTTTGGATTTCAAGAAGATTATTGTGTAAAGTCATGTGTTAGACAGAATTCAATTAGCGGGTCATTATGGATCATGCTAATTTTATCTAGATAATGTCTCGCGCAATATTGACTAAATTTTGAATTCTATCGTTTTCGGGCACAAGAAAATCATTGGGTTGGGTCAGATGTTCGAGAAAATTTAATTAATGGGTAATTTTGGATCATAATGGGTTAAGGTCAAGCTAATTACATCTAAAAAACGGCTTAATCGATTTTATCTAAATTTTGAATCCAACCGTTTTTCGGTGCGCAAAAACGAATGAGCTAGATCACATGTTCGAGAGATTTCGTTTATAAGGGTTATTCGTGGGTCATGATGGGTCATGCTAACTTCATCTAGAAAATGGCTCTCACTATTTTGACTATACTTTGTATTACATTGTTTTCCGGCAAGATAAAACCATTGGGGCAAGATAAAAATCTTGCAATCTCCGGCAAGATAAAACCATAACCACATGCTCGCGTAAATTCGATTAGTGGGTCATTTTGGGTCATAATGGGTCAGGGTCATTCTAACTATATGTAACAACGACACAATCAATTCTATCTAAATTTTGTAAAGGAACTTTTTTTTTTTTTTTTGGCCACGAGAAGACTATTGGGCTGAGTCGCATATTTAAAAAAATTATATTAGTGGATCATTTCGACTTCATTGAGGAATGCTGTCAAGCTAATTTTGCCTAAGAAATAGCTTAAACGATTTTGATTCAATTTTATATTTTACTGTTTTTGATTACCTGAAGACAATTGAGCTAAGTCACGTTTGATCAAATTTGATTAGTGGGTCATTTTGGGCAATACGATTCAGAGTCACGAGAATATGGCAGCAGCCAATAAGTTGGCGATTTTTGACAAAATATTGGCGGCATTTGGTTTAAAAATCGACTATTAAGATTACGAAAGCCAAAACACGTATTTAGTGCCAAATGAAAGAATGTCGCCAAATTTGGCTATATCTGGCAAAAAATTGTCTTTCAGAATGTGAAGAAATTTTTATACATTCTTAATAGAATTCGAAATGCACGGTTAAACCAATCAGAGTCGAGCTAAAAAAGTGATTTGGATCAATGTTCTTTTGTTGTAAATTTTAAAATAATGTAAAAATGTGCATACATACATAACTGTCTTATTGATTGTTTTTGTAAATGATACTATTATAAACGACATGTTTTATAGTAATAATACAGAGAGACTGATAAAGTGAAAATCGCGTTGAACACAAAGTTAATTTTGGCCGAGCTCAGCTCGGTAACTCCTGCTAGTTTTTTTTTTAATTGTACAAGACAAAAAGGTGTGTAAAGTTATTAAGTACAAACGTTCATACCAATACTTTTGACAGTTATTATTTTATGAATAATTAGACATCTACAGGAAATAATCTACATAAAACCTACAGGACATTTAAAAGATAAGCGTAAAAATATGGTTTTACATTTTTATAAACATTTATTTGAGCCTTTAAGATATAAGGTAATGGCGTACCGGTAAGAAATCCGGTTTGGCGCAACACAAGAGCGGTGAGTCGGGAGCTCTATGATGATTCGGACGTGAGAATATGTCAGCTTTTTTTTTTTTTTTTTTTGAAGGTACGTTAAATTATTCTAGGTCAATTAAATTATTACTTATTTTATGAATGTCTGATTAATACAGATCTGTTTGCCAAAGCTTGGTGCTATTTTGGCTTCAAAAAGGGAGGGTATGATGCCAAACTATATAAATAGCTCTGAAAACAAACCTGATGAACTTTAATTTTTGTTTTCGTACGAATTTTTTCTGTTTCTATATTAAAATGCGGCACAAATGGCGAATCGCATTGGCGTTAATTTTTTTCTAAAGCCAATTTGGCGAAAATCTCGTTTTGGAATACCAGTTACATACCGGGTGTCCAAAAAATGACTGATGGATTTTAAAATTCAATAACTTGCAAACGGTGAGAGCTATTTAAAAATTTTTTTGCAGGTGGGTTATGTATAACGTCAGGAGTTTTTTACTGTAACTTTTTATTTTAGCTCGAATTTCAAACAATAGATGGCGCTGATAGCGATTGAAGGCCAGGTGATCAGTGTTGAGTGAGGTCAGTTTCGGCGTCGACCTGGGCTTCAATTGCTGTCAGCGCCATGTATTCGTTGAAATTCGAACTAAAATCGAAAGTTACGATTAAAAAAAAAAAAAAAAAAAAAAAAAAAAAAAACAAGATGAATGTAGAATCTACCATTGCAGAATTCAGTTTCGCCTCCGATTAGAAAAAAAAAATCGATAGAAGTTTTTTAGAAGGGCGACCCCGTTTAGATTGCAATGAACTAACTTCATTTTTCTTGTGTTTATCAATATAATAGCAAACAGAACGGCGTGAAATACCCAATTGAATAGCAATTTCTCTCTGAGACATTGGAATTGCGGAATAATAAAGAGATACAATTTGACGTGCTACTTCTTCATTGACTAGATTCATCAAAAACGGATTTTTTCTTTAGTTTAAATGCTTTTTTATTGACTCTGAGTAAAAGGAAATGCAATTTAACAATAAAACGAATGGAATCCCGTCGAATTCGACGAATGAAATGTTTAAAAGACCCGATCGATTTGGTTAAAAAAAAAAGCAAAAGTAATTACATTATTGAATCAATATATAATAAATATATTTACAAAGTAAATGTCAAATTTGCCAGTTACAATTTTGCATTCAAATATTCGCACATCTACAGTTAAAATTGTAATATGAGTGCCGGCGAAATCCAGAAATTTTATTTTATATGCACTCACAGAAAAATAGCTTTATTTAAAAAAAAAAAAAAAAAAAAAAAAAAAAATCGGGTACTACTAGGTTATCCCATCGACCAAAAAATTATCGCCAAACTATAAGATTAAATGCCAATAATGGATGATCGTGAATGTCACATTCAATGACATTAAATACGATTCATGTGTTTAAAATGTCATTAAGTGATTTTTATTTCGACTTTTTATTAATATTTTTATTAATATTCTACTAATTATTTATTTTTTCGTTATTTAAAATACAAATTATGTCAATATGTATAATTTGGCTATTAATGTGGCGATTTGTATAATTTGGCAAAATTGGTCGACGGGATAACAGAGTAGTGCCTAATATCGTTATGAGTAAAAATACGATGTTTTAAATAGTGACGTCATTTTCTCTTCAAATGTTCTTTAAAAGTTACTGTTTATGAAAAAGGCATCCATAATAATATTGTAATTCCCTTTTATCTGGTTGCTGAATGACATAATTTTCCTCATTTGAAATTTCTCTTATTTTGATTTAGACATTAATTTTTATCATAAATTATTTTCTGTCATTTTATTTACGTTATTAATAATTTTTCTCAGTAAATATATATTTTTTTAACTCAATTAGTGCATAATTATACGCAATCATTTTGGAAAATAAATTTTTATTATCGAGAGAAAAGCTAAACTGTGTTGTCACCATTTTGAAGAAATGTCATGAAAAAGCTTTTAAAATTAAAAATAAAATATAAAAATGGAAATAAATTAAAAAATAATTAAAATGGGCACAACTACAAATAAATAGCTTTCATTTAAAAAAATAATTATCAAAATCGGTTGACTAGAAAATTCAGGGCTGATGACACGACATTTTTAGCTTGTCTGAAAGAAATAGCATCGGATGCTAAAAATTACTGACATTGTACATAACCCTCCTGCAAAAATTTTTTAAATAGCTGTCACCGTTTGCAAGTTATTGAATTTTAAAATCCATCAGTCATTTTTGGGACACCCGGTATATATTTTTTGAAAGGTAATAACAATAAATAAAGGAAGGTTTGTTTAATAGACAACAATTTATATATTTAAGAGCAAATTTAAAACAATTTATATATTTAAGAAAATGAAAATAAACTAGCAAAAGCCATGCTTTGTTTGGATTCGCGAAGCATTATTTTATAAAACAGATATTTGAAAGTAACAATATTTTTTTTAATTATTATTTTTGCATCTTTATTAAACAAAAACGTTATTTTATGTTTTGGCGCATTTTAATTTTTTACTTATGATGTAAAACAGGCATAAGATATTTTCGAAGCAAACTTTTACAATTTTTTTTTTTAATTTTCAACTAAAAGCTCTTTTAAAGATGTTTTTACAATTTCAAGTAGCCACTGGTGTTTTTTAATTGTTTGAAATATGCATGTTTCCAATCTTTGTAATCAACATCCGATAATCTTTGATAGCTATTTTAGAATAATATATTTGAAGAAAGCTTGAAGAAAGTTACTTCTTCAAAATCCTATTTTCTGGAAAAAACATTTGAAATCTGCTTTCGTTGATACTATGAATTTTCAACTGTAAAACATTTTATTTTAATTTCTTCATTTTTATACATGTTAGCGTATGAGAATTGCTGTAATTCTCTCCGCTTGGGAGAACTGTTTACTTTCTGCGAATGGCAACTCAATTAATGGAATTACCTTTTAACGAAGCGCTCTCTCATTCTCGCAGTGACGTTTTCGCGAATAATTATTGTTGTGTTTGCGAACTTATTAAAGTCTTGTTTTTCTATAAAATCCTTCAGATTAATGAGTCGATATTATTTAGCCACAATACGACCTTCACAAAAATATTTATAAAGAGCTTGAACCAACAACTTCACGCAGATCTTTTAATTTTTCATTTATATAACAAATTTAAGAATTAATTTTATTTGTTTACAATTATTTTGTTGCCAGTTTACAAAAAAAAAAAAAAAAAAATCC